>OZ020306.1:48221901-48393162 GCA_963971305.1 Arcuatula senhousia
TGTGTTAACAATTTAATTTAAAACCAGTAAGTATTAATAAGACTTCATTGAAATAGCCAATAAAAACCCCGTAACTAGATGCTTCTCTTTACAGTCAAGGTTACAATATTATTATCAAGAAATAGCAAAAAAAACCCCAAAGGTTAGCATTCGAATCGCATAACCCCTAAAAAGATCAACAAAATATTGTATTCGGAAAAAAACCATAAAGTTGTTCTCTTGGTTACTTTTTTGTTTTAATCTTTTCTTTCTGTATATACAACTTGTACAGGTAAATGTCGCTGTTTCAACTATACTAATTGTCACTGTTTTGATATATCGCTATTTTGAAAAAAAATGAAAATCGAGGGAGGGAGAATGTCAAATAAAGGCAATAACAAAATTACCGAACTTGAATATATATCCAAGAGTACAGAAAAAAAAACACATAAGACATACTGGAATAAAAAGCTTCGCCTAGCGCAGCATGAAACGACCAAAACATGTTGAACCCTGTACGTTGTATGGATAGTCAATTGCTCTGCACACATGCAGCCCATGGTGGACTGACAAAGTTTTTGGACGCATGCAGCCTTTGGTGATTTTTCCATCGACATTTCAAAAGGAATTCATTTTGTTCAAAAGCAGACCAAAATAAATTACAATTACAAAAATATCACCCCTTTTGGCCCCTTATAAAGGATATTTGCTACCTTTCACTTTTGCCCCTTTTGACCCGTTACAACAATTTGGAGGCGGGGAGTGTCACAAAATCAAATCTCAATGTTTTGATTCACTACTCGACAAGAATTAATGAGCAAAATAAAATGAAATGGGACTATAGATAAAATCTTCGATTTTGGCCCTTTTCGGCCCCTAACATCATTTCGGAAAAAAAGGTGGGGTTGCGATAATTAATCCTCTATTGTGCATTGACTAATTGACCGCATCCATCTTTTATAGTACTTTTTTAGGAACATCACTGTTAGATTTCATACCATTCGAATAACTAGAACTAAAGTTTTTGTGGGAACACTAAAGTTAACAGACAACGCAGACCGACGACGACGACTTCAATCATAAATAGGAGAAAATGAGATGTGGAATAAGTGTACGCGACACAACCTACATTATAAAAGTATATTTTAAATATCCACAATGGAAAACAGCCAGCAACCTTCAATGTGACCAGCATTCGCTGCTCGCTGTTTTTCAATTGGCTCCTGGATTGAAAATAAAATACATATGATTCAAGCCCAATCCCAAAGTGCATTGAAAGACCCTCTTCTTGACAATAAAGTATTGTTGGGATGACCCTAGTTTGTGAAAAGTCAGAAATAAAAGTTGCATTTGTGGTGTTGGGGTCCAGTGAAGGTAGTTATTACACACACACCATTTTGTAGATAATTCATTCTATTTTACGATGATATAACCCTAATTCCTTTGGCAATGGTTCTTTTTGGTATAAATATGCAAATATCAAGAGTAGGTAAATTTTCAAAAAACGATACGTTAGACACCTTGTGGTATGGTTAGTACATAAGATTTTTTTTCTAGAAATAAGTGGTATGGTTAGAATATAAGTTTTTTTTCTAGAAAAAGTGCCTGTGAACCAACCTGGATGTAATAAGCGAACACACTAACATTTTGCAGGCATTGTCGCTGATGTAAGAACAAATCATTCTGATGTTTCTGATTTGGTGGAAACACGATCTAGAGACAGCCGAAATATACTGCTCTGGATCATGCTGAGAGTTTTGTCTAAGAAACGCCAAGATTTCTAACGTATGACACATCTGACACTATTGTTCCATCAAGAGCAAACTGACAAGCTTGAATATCTTGAACTCGATGTTTCGGAATTGTCTGTCCAGTTATCTGATGGTTCTATCATTAGGTACACTTTTAAGTCGTCTGTGTAGCAGTGGTAGATCATACCATTATGTTTACAAATTTTTCCGATTGGTTTCGAAAACATGCAGAAGAGCCTCGGTACTGAACCTGGCAGGACGCCAAAATTCAATTCTTTAAATTTTTACCACAAGCAATATCAAAAAGGTAAAAACTCACAAAAATACTAGTAACAAGTTTTGAAAATGAGCCACCCATGTAAGTACACCAGACGACATGAAATAACAGTACAGAAAAAAACGCAAAAAATCATTTCTCTCACGGACAGCGTTTACCTGTGTGTGTTGGTGTGATTCAAGACGAAGAGACACTATCTTTTCAAAAAAAATTCGAAACAAAGAGTTGGTTTGAAACGGGTCTATAGTTTTTCATTACTTTACGATCAAGATCCGTTTTTTTAGGAGCAGTCTGACAATTGCTTGGAGAAATGGTTTCGTCACAGTTGAGGCGGAAAGTGTCGTGTTGATGATAGCGAGCACAGCTCGTAGCGGGCACGAGGTTTTTATGATTATCAAGTTATCTAAACATTTCTTCCTCTTTTCCCCCTACCAAATGAAGCAAATTGAATAATTATGCTGTATATTATGGGTGATTACAGAAAGAATGTCGTCAACACAATGTTTCAGAAGAGAAGTCGGTATCGGATCCAATTCGCACGACTTAGATGATGAGTTCATGATTATTTTTCTAACTTCTACACCCGAAGCTGGTATATGTACTCGTGTTGTAAGAGCTTCGCCTTCAAACCTGACGTCCGCAGAAAAAAAACCACCTGCCATATCGAATTTTGTTTGAAGAACCCAAGTCGTTTCGAATAGTTTCAATTTAGCTGATTAAAAATATGTTAAAGTTATCCGCAAGATCTAGACTACAACGTTGCGTCTGTAGAATGATCTCGGTCATCTTGTCCATCAGATTGTTAGTTAGTTTTTGAACTGCTGCTGTTGGTCATTCTGAAGTTCTGAAATTTGGCCAGTGTTGTAATCCTGTTTTGTTTAAAAGTCAGAGTAGTTTTGTGATATAGGAATATTTGTAAATCAGTCTGTCAATCATCAACCCCGTCTTAACCATGCGGCGGTCAGCTTTTCTTCGTTCACGTTAAGCGTTGTGTAGCTCAGAATTAAACCACTCGGTGTTCGGTCTAATTGTTTTTCGCTTTGTTTGTGTTCGTGCATGACATTCGATCACAATTGTAAGCATCAAGTAGATTATCGACTGAAACGGAATTCGATTCAAAACTTGAACTATTAACGCACTAAGCTCAATGTCCTTAATTTCCCGGGACCGCCTTTTCGATGGTTTAGCAATGTCGATCATATCAGAAACAGCGAAAAAACAAACTCGGTCCAAAACGTAACATATTAAATCTTTATAGGATGTTTGGGAAAATCTGTAGAATTGTAATTACATAAAACAACATAAATCCTAGAGTTTGAAAAAAGCCTTTTCAAGAAGTTATTTCAGACGACTCTTGGGTTTTTTGTTTGGCAATGTGGTGTACAAATATGACCGGGGAAATGACGGGGTCACAAAGGGAAACAGGAACAATAAGAAGAAACAATAATAACTGAACGAACAACTGCAGACAACCTCTGCTTCTGAACACTGTCGACTTCCTCGACTAAACAATGACCATGGCTGACTAGTAGGACACTGTGTGGTGACACTGGACACAAACAGCAGACGGCTTAAACAATTTATTCCGTTCATGATAAAACAATGGAAACAGTGTAAAACAATAAGTGAAAATGTCAGAAGATATTCTGGCTCACTTTAGACAATGATCAGGTCAATACGATTGACTCAAAGTCCATAACTTAATTGAAACCAAAAACTATACTCTACACTCGTAACTTTAACTCCTCTTAACTGAAGAATCTAAAATTGTCCCTAATAATTTGACAGATTAATATTACTTAATTTGAGTGAAAATATATTAATTTGACAAAAAAGAATATTTAAATTTTGAACACAGTAGAAATCTTAATTAAAACAAGAAAATGACATGTGACAGAGTTAATCCTATCTAATTTTAAAATTACTTATGGAACGTTGAGCAAAAATACTAAATCAAAATAAAGTCCTTAAAAATACTGAAAGAAAGAAGAAACTTTTATGAACAACAAACATTCACAAAGGAAATAATAAAATTACAAATGAAAATTATAGAATGTCCAAAAAATATTGTCAATTTTAGCTCTGTCACACAAAGTTGAAAAATCGAAAGTTTTCAAAGAATAAACCTCGGAAAATGACCGGGATTTAAAGTTATCTAACAAATATTTTAAGTTCTTTAAAATCCACTAAAATCCACATATGATTGATTCCTCTACGATTATAGATAGTGTCATAGTATGCTTGTTGTCCTTCCTTGACAACAGACAAGGTCTTAGTTGAACAGACAGCTCTGTTTAAGAACATGAACAAAAATAGAGGTTTTTTACATAATTATTATAGTTATTTTTAGCTCACTACTTTCCTTGTTGACAAAAGATATTCCAATTTATGAAATATGAAGTCTAATGAACATCAAAGCAGTACTTTAAAGAGAGTAAATAAAGTTGGATTTTTGGGCCGATTTTGGGTCTTCGTGGCGTTACTTCTTTATGGACCTTTGCATTTGGCAAAGTTCCTTGTTTATAATTTCATCCTCATGTAATCGGTATTTTTAACAGGAGAAATAGGGTAAAAAAAAAACAGAATTCAACCAATTGTGTAGACTTAGGTCTACTTATAAGTTCATAACATTTGACAAAAGTGTCCTGACATAATTTGCAGTGCCTTTCTTCATAATTTCAATTTGTGTCAATAAACTGAGTCCAGCACCTATGTTAAGTATGTAAACATGCACTCGTTGTTCGCTGATTCCACGCCCACTCCCAAATCAATCACATGTTAACGCCTTCTGCAATGGTTAAGTCCTCTGCTTGAAGGTGTGCAAGATTGGCCCGATAACCCTAAATAAAGTTCACAAAAGGTCAAAGACGAAGTTTGTATATGTAATAGTGTCTGAGTAGGATACATGATAAGGCTTTCATATAAAAGTCGAGACCATTCATTGATAAGACAACTTTTCGTTTCGACTTTTTCGATAACACGCCTTAAGATGTTCCGAAAACTCGGGCTTCTTCTGGCCGCTTTCGCAGTGCTAACGACAGCTCAAGGTAAGCTTCCAAACTTTTATATTGGACTTAATTTAATTTCTATTCTAGCTTACTTTTTAGGTTTGGTATTAATACAGTGAGACTTTATTTGGGAAACTGAATACAGAAACATTGAAGAGATGTTTTTCTGCGTAGAATAAATTGTTGCTGTAATTGTGCCTGTTAATGAGATCTGCGAGTGAAAACTTTTGGAAGACATATAAAGAAAATTTAGTGCAATTTAATGTGTGAATTCAGCTTAATTTAACAGGATTAGATCTTATACAGTCAAATGTAGCGAAACTAGTTCGCCTGACGAAAATGGAAAATGGAATTATTAATATATAACTGTATCTGAAAATTATACCTGCCAAACCCGATTTGAGTCATTTCTAAAACAAAGTATGTTGTGTAATAATTTTTTTCAAGTACATTTAAAGCGCACCAAAGGAAGTATCACTTTGGAAATTTATTTTTTGCTCGTTTTTTGGAAATCATTTCCTGGCTTGTTTCTTGCTGGTACCTTGTGGTAAATCAGTGTTTCTATTTTCATCTATCTTTTGTTGGGTTCGCATTATCAAGCCATTGCAGTTTTTATCGATAGCCGATTGACCTTGTAGGAACCACAACATATGGAGGTCTATAGGATTGTCTAGTATCACGAGCTTCTTATCACACAAGGTCACATATCCGAAGTAATGTGAACTTAATGGCTTAGAATCTTAGAAATAGGACGACGAACAGATTTATGAAATGTTTTCATTCACAAAACTTTGAATCCTATCTTTTATGTTTTCATGTTAGGCATAATATGTTATGTTATTTCTGTTTGTTTGTTTATATTTTCAAACAGTTGTACACTAATTTTATGAAAGAACTTTATTGTTTTTTTAAGAATACATGTATATATCTGCTTCGCTTACTTTTAAACATTAAAGTTCCATTCTTTTAAATCTGGCATTACACCTTGTGTATTACTATTGTCTTCGTGTTTCAGAACTTTTTTTTATAGAAATTATTCCATTACATTCTTATTTTCATTGAAATAATTCCATTACCATGATTACCTTCTTATTTATTATGAAAAAAAAACGAAAAAAAAACACACACACAAGCTTCCGTTTGTTGTGCCTTTACACTTCATATTGTTTTTCTTCCTCTTTTCTTTACATTCTGACTTTTATTCCTCAGGACAAACACAGAGTAAGTGTTGAACAACCATAGTTTATGTTTAGTGGTTTATGTATATGATATGCTTGCTTGTAATTATTTGATCATCTGTTTTCGTTAACAGTTTACATGCTTGTTGATCATAAATTCATATATGCTTACTGGTTTTTATGGAACCCGCTTTTTGGTTACATGGCATATGCTTACTGATGATAGATAAAGCCGGTACATATAGTTGCTTTGGGTTTGCAAACCCTGCTTACCGAAGATGGTACATGCTTATCGATTGGTTGATGATTTTTTGCTTATTGATGATTGGTTGATGAAGCTTCCTCAATGGCTGGTTGATGATACTTGCTTATTCACTGGTAAATGAAGCTTTGTCATCAATTTGTTGATAAAATGCATCTGCTTTCTGGCTTATTTCTGTTTCAAACTTAATATATCAAAAGTTTTACGCTTATTCTCCGATTTTATTGTAAAAGTTTTGCGCTGATATTCACTGGTTACGACATCTAATGTTATATGCTTTTTGATTGGTTAATTGCCTAACTTGAATGTTTTTGTGTGTTTTAATGGTTTTCTGATTGAGTCTTTTCTCATTGCCATATCAACATTGTTAGTCAGCAAAATGAAAAATTGTCATCCTCAAAGACGCTGCTTTGCTTATAATACTGCCAAAGACCGAACGACTTGCTTAAAACTTGTCAAAAGCATTGACGATGGCTTTATTGGTGGTTGTTTATCATGCTGATATTGGTGGTGTTTGTTTATTATTTTGAACATTTACTCGAAGGCAACTTGGATTTAAGAAAGTTAATATTGTTTCAAAGAATCGTCGATCAGTTTAAAAGGACAACCACTTCCAAATACTTAGAGTTTACTTAAGCTACAATTATCTGACTTTGTTGCAAAAAGAGATTTCGAAATAGAAATTTATAACAGAAAATAAATCACAATTTATGTGTTCTGACAGCATGCATACCACAAGATATTATGTTCATGGTCGACATGTCGACGGGAGTCGGCGCAGACAACTTTAGAAAAGAACTAAACTTTGTAAAATCGACAATCAATAACTACAACATAGCACCCCAGTGCATACACGTCGGCATAATAACCTACAGTGGAAAGGCCTACAACAATATCGACCTCGGGCAGTATGCCTCGAAATCAGCACTCATGTCCGCCATTGATCAAATTCAGTATCACCCGGGCAGACGATACACAACCGAAGCTATCAAATATCTAATGACCAACAGTTTTAACCAGTTTGGTTCGGCAAGAAGTAACGTACCACACATCGGTATCCTAGTTTCTAACGGACAAGCCGCCAACCCTCTGGCGTTCAACCAAGAAGCTCAAAGAGCCAAGAAAAGTGGTATAACATTATATACAGTGGGTGTCGGACAAGGATATTTCAAGCAAGATCTCTCATCAGCCGCTAGCGTCCCTCAGTCAAGATATTCTTTGAGTGCCCAGGATTTCGATACCCTTCCTGATTTAGTATACCCTTTGGCTTCAAGAACGAGCAGTGGTAAGTAGCAGAAAAGGTAGTAAGGTTAACTTAGTTCATGCAAAATCTTAGTTTAGACATAAGAGATAGTGGATTAAACAGTCATACAATGAATAAAAAAATGACTGTTTTCAAATCTAAAATGACCAAAACATTTCACCAGAATTCAAGGTAAATTAATTCAAAAATGTCTTACTTAAGCCTCAAGATATTTTTATCTAGTTTATTGAATGCAGAACATACTTAGTATTTGATTTGTATACTGAGGATTCATTTATTTTCGTGGGTACCAGTTTTCGTGGTTTGATGAAAAATGAAAATTTCGTGGATTCTTACATTGGTGGTTCTGAGGTGTGTAGCATACAGATTATTCTTAAATTTCCTTTTCGTTTGGTATCAAATTTCATGGGTTAAGCCAATCCACGAAAACCACAAAAAAATGATACCCCACGAATAATAATGAAACCACAGTATAAAGTTTCGCACGAATCAGACTTGCGATTTATTTATAAGCCCTCGCAAGTAGGTAAGAGCGGTACCTACCAGAAATATAACAACCACATCTCAGCTTTCGGGAAAACAGGTTATATTCAACCTTTTTATCCATTTTAAATATTTTGCTTTATTGCGGGAGGGGATGGACAATTTGCAAGATGGAGAGCAGCGAATTTTGGGCACATTGACTCCAAATCTACTTTTTAAACAATTTATCATCTTTTTAACTTTGTGGGTTCCGGATGGAGATTAGGCTCAAAGCAGTGCTTAGCTTTTTAAGTTTAAGTCCGCTGAAGAGCCAACTCAAAACCTGACGTCAGGTCAGTGCGCTTTACCCACAGAGCGACTCGGATGTTTGCATCAGGTGGTTGAATAGGGTAGCTCTGTTATAATGAATCGTCAGAAAACCTTACCGCTAACCATAGTGGTGCACCGTGTTAAGAAAAGTCACGTTCCTCGAACGTTAAAGAACCCAGGTCCCTTCTGTCAGTCTTGAAAAGAGTAGGGACCAAAGGACTCCCTACAGGAGCAAATTACCCGACCCTACCTATCCTCATTTCTAATGGCAGTCATAACTCTCACTCCCGGTTAGCATTTTGTCCCCGTGTGCTCCACTTCATCATCATTTCGTGTTTATTTTATCACCACTTCGATGTTAATCTCCCTGATATAGCCAAATTTATGTTTATTAATCAATACCTAGCATACTAACTAAATAACACATGTATTAAATAATGTGCATATTAAATTCTTTATAGCAAAAATAACACATATAATGGTCAAGCAAAGCAACAAATACTGAGAAGTAGCAGTTTGAGTCAGATGTAAATCGATCAATTGCCTTTTTGCTTTCACTACATTTTACTTCGTAAGGCTATCCCCGATAGGTACCTGGTTGCTTCAACAGATGATGGCTCAGGCTAAAGGCGTTAGCAATCAGAAAGCAATGTTGGAATTGCATAGGTTTATATCTTTAAAAAATGATATGATTTTGATGGAAAAATGGCAATCGCTTCCACCGTATCGGGTAAACAAAAACACTAGCTACAGCTTTTTCGCAGTACTGTTTATGCAGAATATCAAAACTCTTATTTTTCTTTTCAGATACACAACAGTTACCACCAGCAACAGGTACGGGTATATTTTAAGTTTTTTTTTCGGGGGAGGGGGTAGAAAATAATTGATTATAAGTTAAGTTCCCCTTTTTTCTTTGAAATTCCTCTCTAAAGTATCGTCTATTTTCATTTTCTAATGAAATTGCTTGATAAAAAGAAAATTTGACATTCTGATAGATTTATTTAGGCTGAAGAAACACAAACAGACAAAAACAGTACATAAAAACGTTTGGGTGTAACGCTTGAAACACTTAATGAATCAATTTTTATTCGTATTTTACAATCTTTTAAAGGATGTCTACAAAAAGCCGATTTAGTTTTTGCTGTCGATGGATCAGGAAGTATTGGGCCACAAAACTTCGTAAAACTTCAAGAATTTCTGAAAAACATTGTTAAAGAGTTAAACGTCGGACAAGATGCCGTTCATGTCGGTGTAATGAAATTCAGTAACTATCCGTCCATCGAGTTCCCCCTGGACCAATACATGTCCAGAACGGGAGTCATGAACGCGATTGACAACATCAATTACATCGGCGGTGGCACCAACACCGCAGAGGCCATAAACTACATGAATAGCCATATGTTTAACCAGAAGAGCGGTGCTCGACCCAACGTCCCTAGAATAGCAATTGTTATCACAGACGGGCGGTCCTCCAACCCAACCAACACTGCCAACGCCGCAAACCAAGCCCGCGCCGATCACATCGGGCTTATGTCTGTCGGAATCGGTGCCGGTGTAGATCAACAGGAACTGAAAGCCATCGCTGACAATCCAGACGCCAACAACATGTTTATGGTCAATAACTATGATCAATTGAAAAGCATCGTTTCCCAGATTGTACAAAGGTCCTGCCAAGTGAAATCCATGGCCCCAATTCCAACTACCAGAGCTCCAGGTAAGAATGTCATTTTACTGTTGTTTAATTGCTTTTTAAATATCAAATTATAGCTTTAAGGCCTTTTTGGTTTTCAGAAGTTATGTTCTTATAAATATGTCATGCATTTGGGTTTGGCATGAAATTTTACAGTTTGTGAATTAAAGATCGCCAAAGTGCTGTGATCATTTAAACACGCCTATCTGTTGGGCTCAACATTTTTGGTCTTTGATAAAATGGTTTCTTTTTTATATTATTTTTTTATGATAAAGTAAATGGTCTCCTTTAAATACAAAAAAATCTGATTGAATTGCGGGTACAATGTTCATTGCATGCTCAGAACATTTCTCAAATACACGAGTTTGCCTTTTTTTGTTTCAATCCCTTTATCCCATGGTATGCAATGTGTACGACTTTGCTCCTTGAAGCATTAAATGTTACCAGAACCATAGTATATTCACAGGGACTTGTTCCCCTCTATCAATATTTTGTTAGAGTCAATGTGCGATACGAAAAAAAAAACACGACGTTTTTTTCGTACCGCACATTGACTCTAACAAAACTTTGACGTGTTTTTTTTTTCGTACCGCACATTGACTCTAATAAAATATTCAATTGACGTTTTTTTTTTGTACCGCACATTGACTCTAACAAAATATTGATAGAGGGGAGCAAGTCCCTGTGGTATATTTGACAAAAAAATGTCGAAACGCCAAATTGCAAACAAAAGTAAAACAATTTTTAAAAGGGGAAACTTTTTGTTGCCCACAGGAGCTACTCTACCTCCCGATCCATGCCAGGATGTCCAGCCAAACTGTAAGAGTTTCCAAGACGACATGTGCTACAACTACGCCCCATGGGCCAAGGACAACTGTGCAAGATACTGTGGATTCTGTCAACGTAAGTTATCCAAGGGAGTTAAGTCTTAAAAGTCAGTAAAGCGTTTATTATTTAAGATCAAGTAAGGGGAACTCAGTAAAACGATTTAACAAGGTTTCGTGTAACTGTTACCTATCAAACTGCTCCAAGGCGGGATCAAAATAGAAAATTGTGCATCTTAACAAATAAAATATTCAAAGTTTTTTGTTAATTCAAAAGTGCAATACACATGCAGCGCTTTATTGGAATATACATACCTATATGGTGCTATGAACAATATAAATTTAAAGAGGTCAAAACGTATAGTACAAATAAAATTTTATATATATAATTGCTAATAAGCAGCTAAACACGTATTTTTGCATTCATATTTTTATAATTTGCAGCTCTGTATACCACTGCCCCACCACCATGTGTAGACAGACTGAGCGACTGTGCCAGTTACGGTCTGTTCGTCTGTAACGACGCGAGATATAAAGCTTGGGCCGGAGATAACTGTAGAAAATTCTGTGGATTCTGTAAGTATCATTTAAACTTTTTGAGGATTTTCGGTAACCAATACAAGGAATGTTTGTCAATATTATATCTTTGCAATTTTCATTTTTTTTCTTATATTCCATTATGTGCTCATTTGTAAACCTCTTAATTATTACTCAATATGGATGTAAAGCAAAATATTAAAAAAAAAAGGAAACTCTTATAAGTATTTCTCCCCCACCAGCGTAAGGATCAATCTTCTACAAATCAGTTTGTAAATATTATAAATGTTTACTGCTTTATTTACAGGTTCCACTGGTACCATTGGATACTGTAAGTTACTAGAAAACCACGTAATTGTAATATATTATTTGTCAAAACTCTTATACATAGTCAAACATGCATGTAGTTTTTTTTTTCATTCTCTAAAATTGTCATTCAAGTTGTCCCAAAACGTGTTCGTGTAAACTCTATTTTTTCATCAATATTATAATATCAAAAAGTAAGTGAAAAGTACTCGTTTATTACTTATACCCTTTGAATAATTTTGCATTTAGAATAACTCTCCATAAAATTAGCTCACATACCTTACCGCGCCTTACATTACAAAATAAAATCGGAAACAAAAATGTCCTTTCAATTCCTGACACATGCGAAAAGGGTACACCCACAAAACAAAAAGAAAAACAAAACAAAAACAAACAAACAACAAAACAAAACAAAACAAAAGGAAAACGTATATCATCAATATTGAAAAGAGCAGATAATAAGCAGGTAGTAGGTAGTAAGATTCCATAGAAAAATCGCAATGGTCCTGGCTTGTTACAAACAAATATTCAAAGTTAGTGTAGAGTCAAACCACATTTTATCACATACTGTTGTGCCCCTTCTTCGGTAGATAAATAAAATTTGTTATAACTTTGTTCAGATGGGAAATGTTACTACAAAGGACAAGCATACGCCCATGGACAGAAATGGACCGATGGCTGTGATTATGAATGCGTCTGTGAAGACGGACAGACGGGCAAATACAAGTGTTACAACAGGTGAATATTGCACGTTCAGCATCTAACACAAAAAAAATGAAATTCTAACATTTAAGCAGTGTGATTTTATTGGTTGTACTCGGCAACTAGTGCGAGTAATGTTGTAGCAGTGCTAAAGGTTTTCAGACACGTGCATACTTTTGAGCATTATCTACATGTAGCACCTAAATTAAATAGCTGATATTACTTCTTAATGATATGGTACCATGTCCCCAAGATGTTTTTGATTGGTAAACCCTTTTCTTCTATATAACCAGAGATTCCTCTTTTTGGTTCTTATTGTACCTGCTCGTGTTCATTGCTGAAGCAGTTCTATTTAGGTTTCCAGGCTAGTTCTCTAAAGCGGTGTGTCATGACTTAGACGACTCATAGCACATATACCGGTATAGCGAACCTTTAAGCAGACATGAAAGATATGAATGGTCTCGTCATAAAACATTCATGCAAAGGGGGCATGTGGATGACCCTTGCACAATATAAGTGTTCTCAAAAAGATTCGGTTAAATATAGATTAAACAACCCCAAATACCAAAAAAAACAACGTTTTGTTCCTCGACCCCTACCCAGATCCATAGAAATTGCTTCATTGCCAATCAGGAAGGAAATAGATGGTTAATTTTCCCCGAGGTGAAACTTTAGCCTGAAGCACGGCCGAAAATAAGCAAAATAAATCAATGTCATGGATTGGCTGAAGGCGGGGCTAAATGGCATCAGAGGTCAAAAAGTTGGCCCGGGCGAGGTGTAGAAACTGGAAACTTTTGACCGGTCAAAATATTTAATGCTTGCAAACAGAAAAACCCAGTGAAAATATTGAATATGCATTTACCAAAGAAAAAACAGTACTGGAGTAAAATTATTCTCACCATTTCCCTTGTTAAAAGCTTACATAGAAAGTGAAAGCGTGCCATGCCTTGACATGTCAAAGATATGGTTTATGAACAATGTATTGTGGGTGAAGAAATTCATAAAGTACTCCAGCCATTCTATAAGTCTTGCTTCGGTATTCTATTCTATGCAACTGTACGTCACGCAATGCGGAAGTTTTACAGAACATTCTAAAATACAAGGCAATAAAACTAATAGAAGAAAACGAATTTCATCTTTCACTTCATTTGAACCATCGAAATTTGCATGTTTTTTTTTCAGATGTCCATTGTATTACAACCTTCCTAATGAATGTACCCTTGTACAATCCCCAACAAAATGTTGCCAGCAACCTGTCTGCGACTTCAACCAAAACTTCCAGACCTTCACTAGTAACTCCCTCGGAAGAACCCCAAGTGGACTAGGTAAGCGAACATTTGACTTTTGTTTAAGTTGTTTGGTCAGTATGTTCATGCAAGTTTGGGACGTGGGTTTTTTGTTTGATTGAATGCTTAATTCTTTTGATTGTCGTTTTGGTTTAATCCACTGAGGCATTATATATAACATTTTTTTGTTAAATCCAAGAACTTCAGTTTAATGATGTTTGGTGTAATGCAATGATTTATAACATGGTATTATTTCGTACTTAGAAAAAGAGTTCATGTGACCAGGTTCTGATATAGTCTAAGTCCAGATCATTGTTACTACTTTCTGTGTTTTTTTCTTAAATCTCCCGACAAAGAGATCAATAGTTATCCACGCTCTCAAACCCAAACAAAATAAATTGCGTTTACATGGCCTTATGTCGAAGTTACAAAATTACAAAATTTAACGGCTTTCAAGACGGCATGATATGTGGTCATATGTCACCGGGTTAAGGTGAAATATATCCATATGTACGTACCTGTTCTCATTTCTAATTTTATTCATCAGCTGTGTGTGCCTATAAAGGAAAGCAATATATCCAGGGACAAACGTGGCAAGACGGATGTGACTATCAATGTTCTTGTACCAATGCCGCAACAGGAGAGTACCAATGCCAGGACAGGTAGTCTTCATCTTCTTCATTATTTATAGGTGCTACATCAATAAGACATTTATGCACCACGCGTGTGTCAAGTGTCTTAGGCGGATCCAAAGGGGGGGGGTAGGGCTGCTGGGGCCCCCCTTTTGGCAGAAAAATTTGGTTGAATATATAGGAAATCATTGAAGCATGACCAAAGCGGGCCCCTTCTTAGGCCAGTCAGTGGGTCCCCTCTTTTTAGAATTTCTGGATCCGCCTCTGGGTTAATTAGTCGTATCTCTGGGATCTTACTCATTCAGCAAAGGTGTTATTGCTGCCTTTCACTACTTCGGATTTAAGTAGAATATCTGAGTTAAGAATGTTACAATCTTTGATAGTGTTGGGGATCTGAGAAAATCAAAACTTTAGTTTAATTATCTCAGTGGGGATGAAACTGGTTTTAAGTACACCAGTTCTGGAATATTGGATTGCAAGGCCGTAACTAGGGGTAAGTTATTAGTGAGGCAAACTTGATCGCCGAGCGAAGCGAGGCGGAAAATTTTTCGGCAGGGGGTCTGGGGGCTGCTCAAGGCCCCCAGAAGCTCTAGTGTAAATGGTGCGAAAACCTGCATTCTGGGCGTCTCCTAAGAGCTTATTGAACCTGAAGCAAGGTTTATTAGTTGCTGTCTTTTAGAACAATCAAAACGATAAATGAGTATAATAAACATGGCCAACTTTCTTTTTCACTATTTCATCGGACCATCGGAATTCTAATAAACACTGGTTTTGTACAACTGATTTGTTCCTTTATTCATTTAAAGCAGACTTTTAACTAAAAGCCATCTTAAATGTCCCTGTCCTCCACTCAAAATTAATCGCTAGTGGTACATTTCTTTCTAATTAGTATGTCTAAGAAGTCTTAATTGACACACAAAGATGACTCTTTTACAATTTCGTGACTTCTGCTTTCCAATCGTCAACGACCCTTTATTGAACAATGTCATCCAGGCTTAGGCTTTGAAAGTTTAAGTTTCAAAACTTTAATTTACATTATTCCAGAGCATGCAGTATGCATATAACTTGATCTTAAATCACCCCAAGAAACACACGTATCGAGCCAGGTATTGAGTCTCAAGTTTTTTACTTACATGATAGGGATTTTTCATAACCCTAATTTTATGCAGCATGGAAAGCCGTAGTGGATATCCGCAGTAACAATTTATTTACAATTGGTGTCAATGGGGAAGTGTTTGAGTTCCATATGGGTTCGACAATTCGATAATTTGACGAATCTATATTTCGAACGAGCGCATGCAGCCTTAAAGGCTGCATGCGCTCGTTCGAAATAAGCCGCCTTAATGACTTTGAAGAAAAGTTATTGAATTCAATTTGCTTTGGTAAGCATAGAGTTAATGCAGTTGATTGTAAGAGAAATCTTTTGTGGAGTTTAGTAAAAAATACCTAGATCGATTCGTGACCATTCACGTGTAAATAGACCGTAGCATCCGAAACAATAAGCTACAATAACATTATGTTTGAACTGTTTTTGGCCTTCATTCAATTTTATGGAAGATGTACTAGTAGACAGTGAAAAAAACTGAACCAATAAGACATTCAAAATGTTTAAAAGACAAAGACAAAACCAGATTACAACAAAAGGCTCCCACGAGCCTGAATTGCCCACCTTGCCCTTAAGCAATAATGGTCTCTTTTATGAGCTATTATCCCTATAAAGGGTCTTCGACAACTTCGAACCAATGGAGAGTTTTGAAAAAATTGTTAGTCGAAGATGAGAGATGCCGACAGATGACCACGGACACCAAGCGGTGGCAATAGTTCACATAAAAATTGCAATTTAACATGTGTTGCAACAAGCTTCCCTGATGATCTGATTTCTCTTGTTTTTTGTCGTTGTTGCTATTGCTTTTTAAATCTCTGCTTCCTCGTATAGTATCGTTGTCGTGTGGTTTGGGATTTTTATACATTAGATATTTGAATACATGTCCCTTTTTCTTTCATTCTCAGCAAACATTATTGAACGCTACAACGACCGATATTGAAGTCTAGATAAACCATACACACGGTCATGAAGTATTTCAAACTCGCAAAGTCTTTTCATCACTTTCAGGCGTTTGTTATTCTTAGAAGCAAGAGCATCTAGAAAAGGATCATAAACATCACCTACTAGTGACTCAAGAAGGAGAACAAACCTTACGTATTCATAGTTAAAACAATGGGTATTGGTCCCCAAACTTACAAAACGACAATCTTTATTTAATCATAAATGAGTGAGTGAGTGAGTTGGTGTTTTACGCCCGTGCAACGCTATAGGTTATTCATGAAAAGGATGATAAAATGAACATGAAATGATGATGATGATAAATGAAATATGGGCACTCTCCGCACACGTTGGCCCACTATGGTCGGCGGTCAGGGTTTCCGTATTATAGACCTGACAACCCCCGCGGACGAGGGCCACCCTATTCAGCCACCCAGGGTACACACTTGGTCGCTCTGTGGGCTGAGCACTGACCCGACGTCAGAATCCCAAGACCCTTAGTCGCCTCTTACGACAAGCTAGGCTCCGCTGCGGGCATATTCGCCACCCGGGCCCCGCACGGGACTTAATTATAAATATATATTTTATTAAATTGTCAAAATTTTTAGTGAGGCAATTGCCTCACTTGCCTCAATGGTAGGTACGGCCTTGGATTGTGTCTGTGACGATTTTCTTGTAGTTTGGTCTTACCTCATTGTTTGGTATGATTGCTAGTCCATTCAATACTTTATGAAGTAAAATTAACCTGTTTATTTCCTTCTTTCTTTGAGTGATTTCCAAAATTTTTGCACTGAGATGTATCTTTACTCAGTTCCCGGTCCGTGTTTTGTATCCGATTCCCCTAAACGCATTAGGGATTATTTTTTCATATTTCATGGACTCTTTCATGTGTAATAAAGATGTAGATATGCGCCTCATGCCTTTTTAGCATTATTGTTGATTTTTTGGGGTTTCTATAATCATTTTAGATTGGTGGCCGTTGACGCGTGTTATATTTATTTGTGGGAAAAGCGGGGGTTGATTTTTTTTACCGAGGTAACGGTTTTTCAAATTAATTCTTATTGATCAATATTTTTTGTGTATTTGGGTATTTGTTTATATACCATAAAGACATTTACCAATAACTTTTAAAGCGTATTCTTTAAATATTATATTTTGAAATCCGGAAAAATTTCCTGTTTGTGGCCGAACTGTAAATAAAATGCGCATGTTCGTTCCTATCCCCATTTTTCTTTTGCCCATTGAATTTGAAAAAAAACACGAGAGTAGTGAAAACCACAAACTTTAAATAGTAAGGAAAAAGTTGTAATTACCTGGTTAAAACGAAGTCAGTTTTCACAATTTATTTTTATTTGTTCATAAACACAAACAATTCGTTTGAATGCTAAAGTCTTCAGTATCCTTTAATTGGGTTTTAAAAAACCAAAACAAAACAAACAGGTTGTGATTGATCAGTTTGTTTACATGTAGCTACTTAATATTTTTAATTAAATAATCATAATTTTGATTTTGAACTTCATAGTAAAGTTCAGGATCAACATAGATAAAGTGACAACATTATCGCCAAAAACTATATTTACGGAACTTTTAAATCAAAATCCACAGAAGCTAGTGTGTTTCAAACATTTCCTGACTATCTCAATCCATTTTAAATCTTATGAAGGCTAAACATAAAATTTCAACTTGCTCCATTACAGGTAATGGGACACCTTTGTAGCTTCGCCTAATTAAAAAGATGTCTTAGAGCTACATTATTGCAGCTAGCTAAAATTATGTAGCTCCTTTGACAATTTTGGTTGTCGGGGCTACAATTCGGTCCCATTACTTTAATGGAGCCAAGCATTTTTTTATCTATCTTACAAAAAGCTCTAAAATGGTTCAGAATTACCTCAAATTTTACCACAACATTGGTTTTATGAAGACTTTTACTAAACAACCAAGCAGTTTGATGCACAACATTATAAGTTCAAGATCAAATGTTAACAAAAATAACGCTTTCATGAAAACCGTTAAATAATATCACATTGAAGTGTCAAAATTTTTACACTGAATTCATTTTAAAAAAAATATTTGCAACGTTTTTATACCCAATACGACTTTTAATGAATGGAAATACACCGGGTGTGAATTACATTTGACTTGCTCCATTACAATTTATAGGACCGCATTGTACACATGTAACTGCTCAACCAGGAGCTACATAATTGTAGCTACATTAAGGTTTCAATATGTCAAATGTATGTAAGAATGCAAGGTTGGAAAAATATTTTCATAACAGTTTTCTTATAATCAGCAACTCCTTATCACAGCTTCTTGATATTTGGTATATGGAGTATTAGCTTGGGATCTCATATGGTAGTGTTCAAATTCAGATACCATACATGTGATTCTTCAGCCGGGAGACAAAATCTCCTGACCTCGCACATTTTGTGGAATCTCCCGCTTTTTCAAGACTTGACTGTCAGGCTGTAGAGTATATCATCATGAGTAATTAAACTATAATTGTTACACTTAATTATTCTGTAATGTTTTGTTATAATGTAATTTTATGTTATGCCTTTAACAGGCCCTTTAATTTGGTAATAAAAATTATATTCTAAACCTTAATATAGGTCTGCCGCAACATAAAATTTTCAAGACTAGATAAAATTTATATTTTATAGACATTTTAATTGGTTAAACTTAAAACATTTTGCAGTGATTTAGGGTTAGTAAGAGGTAAATTTCACAGGTAAAGGTGTTAATTGAAGGTTAATTGTCATAATTTACCATGATTTACCTGTTGATTGTATTGAATTAACAGTTTGAGATTAATCAGTGAATCAAGGTATATTTGGCACCCACTAGTCCCCACAATTAATATTAAATTGAAATGCAATTTTAAAGGGGGTTGAAAATCTCCAGCTTTGTCTGTCATGGTGGATCCATCACATGTATCAGGGCACTTATTCACAAAAGTTCGTAAACGTATCTTTAGTCTTACCTCCCCTTGTTATCTAAAATGTATTTACGCCTGACTTTACGTCTACAAATTTTTGTGAATATGGCTGCAGGTACTCACTTACGAAGTTCTGTTTAATATCAAAATCCAGACATTTGATACTTAAACAGATGTATGAACTTTTTCGTTTTAATAATCCTCTTCTGACATCTTTTATTCATATTCAGATGTCCCACTTACACCTCTGTACCCCCTTACTGTCACATGACCAAAGCAGATGGAGAATGTTGTCCTAAACCAATTTGCGATTTCACCACACAGCAGGGAAGCTTCACAGGTTCAGGATCAATCAGTGGAACAGGAGTTGGTAAGTTGCTGAATTAACACTACATGTATGTTTGTAAGAGATCATTTCTTCTGGTTGTTGAATTCAATAACCTGTGATATTTCTTTCAGGACCCTATTGGGTTTAAGGGGGAAATATTTTATGGATAATATTTCATAACTACATGATTTTACAAATTATTAAATAATATCCAGCTTTATTCCGTAAATAATGCATTTAATCATGACTTCAGAAGATATTTCATGGGGGAAGAATTAAAGTGTTACATGTGCATGATTGATGTATGTTTTCAGGTAAAACACCAACAACACCAGCACCATGCGTGAATGCTATCACTACCTGTGAAAGATATGGTAAAGATGTGTGTACTAACTTCGCTGGATGGGCCAGTGACAACTGCAGAAAATACTGTGATATGTGTAGTAAGTATTCTGACATTTATATTTGGTATTGTAACATATGTAATAAAAAGTAGTCAGTATTGGTTGTGACATGTGTAAATTGTATTTGTGACAAGTGATTTCTGTGAAAATTTAATGTGTAGTTAGTATTGTTACATGTGTAGCAAGTGTTGTGAAAAATGTTTTATATGTTGTGACATACTTGTTTATGTAATTAATCTTGTGACAGGAGTCTAAACTCTTAGCAAAACAGGGGCCAATCCAGAGGTCTATGAAAAAGGGGGGGGCGTAATGGCTAAAAATATCAGATTTGGATGAAAATTTGAAGTTGCTTGGTCAATTCTATACAGAAAAAATTTAAATTTCTCAGCTAAAGGGAGGGTGCACACCCCCTCCACCCCCTCTGAATCCACCACTGTAAAAAACAAAACTAAAAAGAAATCCTCTCAAAATAACTAAAACATGTAAAAATTTGAAGTATTAAAATATTAAGCACTGTTTATGTTAGCAAAGATTATAACTATGTATTTTCAATTTTATTATTATTTTTTTTCAGATGTTAAACCAACGCCTGGTCCTGGGGGTAAGAATGACTTAAAAGATATAAGATTAGAATAAGAATTGACATACTGCCATACCTAGAGTAAATCAGGTTCATTCAGTACATGTGGTTGTTATTTCAATGCTGAATTCTTGGTCATAAAATATCTTTGAAGATATATTTATTTGCCAGACTTCACGGTGTGAAAAATCCTGGTTATGAAATAGTGAATGTCATACAGGGGGGGGGAAGAAATTTTCGTAAACAGTTTTCTCAGCAACTACTAATCACAGCCACTTGATATCTGGTATACAGCATAAGGGTGGGGTCCCATAACATGGGATTCAACTTTAGGTCTGTCACTTACTCACTTCCTGTTTAACGAAATCTCTCCATTTTTTACTTTAACAGATTTTTTTTATTACTAACCTAATAGATCATGCACACATGGAATAATCCTCTTAGTCGGGTCAGTTTTTGTTGCACTTCAAATATTCTGTATTAAAAATGCTTTTTTCAATTTATTATTTATAGAAAAGTGTATGTACCAAGGAAAGGAATATAGCCAAGGACAAGGTTGGATGATAAGCTGTGATACACAATGTGTGTGTGAAGATGCTATTTATGGATATTACAGATGTAACAACATGTAAGTACAAGGTAATACACACAATTTGTGTGTGAAGATGCTATTTATGGATATTACAGATGTAACAACATGTAAGTACACATGTAGTACACAATTGTGTTTGAAGATGCTATTTATGGATATTACAGATGTAACAACATGTAAGTACACATGTAGTATTCCAGGTGAAATACTCACAATGTGTGTGTGTGAATATATGCTTTTTATGGATATTAAAGTTGCAACAACATGCAAGTGCAAAAATAGTACACACAATACATGTGACAATTTTTATGGGATTTTAGCAGATAATAGGATCTAGCATCAAAATAAATAATGAAAAAAAAATAAATTCATTTTGTGAAGTGCATTCAATAAATAAATTAAGAATTCTGCTAAAATATGTTATTTTTGAGCAATTCAATGGATACAATTTTAATTAAGCTAAAATTGAAATTGCATAAATTTATGTGATACAAATTCTTAGCAATCATCAGATTCAACATTTGCTAAAAAAAACATGATAGGGTTACATTTCGCATGATTGGTGTATGTTATAACATTTACATGTCTTAATAATATTTACATTGTTTGTGTATGTTGCCCTTGAATGGGTTAAAAAAAGGGTACTTAACATAAAATTAGAATATACTCTAGTTATTCAAAATATTAAAAACCAAGAAATCATATTATAATTGCTGATCTTCATTCTATTTTACATTGAAAAAATGTACATACCTCACGTAAAGCATTGCCATACAGTAAAACCAGTTTATAAAAGCTCAATCATCATCATGATCATGGTCAAAGAAACTACAGATTCACTTTGGGCAGGTGGTCAAATTTATGTAAAATTTTTAAAGTGATCAGTGCAGGAATTTAGAGTTTAAGATTCACTTGCCTAAATCATTGATTTTGTGGTCTTTCTTCTATTAAACCAATATAAATTTCCTTAAAATTTCTCTTGTCTGAAAGGATTTTTACTAGCCAGGAGCAAGGTGGCCATTGCTTATTTCACAGACTGAGTAATATAAATTACATTTTCATCTAAATTACAGTTGTCCAAAATACAGTAACTTACCCACTGGATGCTATGAGACTAAACGATCGGGAGATTGTTGTGCCACTGTCCAATGTGACTCGGGAACCATCCTGACCTCCACAAACAATCTTGGTACTATTGGCAACGGTGGTCTCATCACTGTCAAGAACCCCAACCAGCCGCAAGTTACCCCTACCCAGCCAGGAGGTGCCACACCCCAACCAGGCACAGGGGGTACTGGAATGCTCGCACCAACACTCAGTAAGTTGATGTCATGAAGTTTGTTTATTTCCAGGATATTACAGTACTGTAATAGGGGAAGTTTTCAAAGTTTATTATTGTAAATTTAGCATCATTAATATTGATATATTTACACAAAAATTACCTTAGGAGACACATTCTCTAGTTTCTGTAAAGAAAAGATACTGTTTATCCATGGATTTATTTCCGTTTAATGAAAAATATTACGAAATAAATCCAAACAAAAATCATATATAAAGAAATCACAAACTACAAAAATAAAACCTTGAAAAATTTTACGCATACTTTATGACAGAAACACTAATATTTAGCTGTGAAAATGACCCACTGTATGGTTCCAATGATGTGATAAGCTTGGTTATGAAATGATGATGTTTTGCAGGGAAAATATTTTGGTAACAGTTTTCTCAGCAACTACTTATTACATCATTGCAGGACAAGGGTTATGATATGCTTATTAATATCTTCACATGAAGATGGTAAATAGCGGATCGTATCCTTTCGTAAGCAGGAAATGCTACTTTTTGCAGCTTCCAGATATTTGTTATACAGCATGAGTATGGGGTCCCATGTTGTGAAAGTTAAATTCATGTCTGTCACTTACCTTTTCATGTTCAACAAATAACCATTTTGACAGATTTTTCTTTGGTTTACAGAGGGATGTTTGTACAAGGGAAATCTGTACCTTCAGAACCAGATGTGGGAAGATGGATGCTCCTATAGCTGTATTTGTAAGAGCGCCACAGATGGATTCTACCAATGTTCAGCCAAGTAAGATTTGATTCCATTTTTATTTTTTGCAAGGGATATTTTTATTTCCTGACTTACAAGAAATTATATGTTTTATAAGTTGGGTTGTTTTTCTGAACTGCTGTCTGTCTTTTATTCTGAGAGTTCATACCTTCTTATATCCCACCATATTAAATGTACTGCTTAAAATTTAAGATAATTTTTCCATTTTTTCTACCTAAACTGTATTTAAAACTGTATAACTGTAAAAAATATATTTGTTGCCTGCAAGTACAAGGGTCATTTTGCACTGCATGTTTTATTCTAACTTTCGTCTTGACTTTTTACAGCAGATATTTATCAGAGCTGTCTGGGCAACTGCATGCCACAGGGCCTTGATATTTAGCATGTAGTTTCCATTACTTAATGATGTAAAGCTTTTTTATGCTCCTAACTCATCTTCTTTAAATTACTAAAAACTTTTAAAATCTGATTTTTCTTGTAGATGTCCAGATTACCCTAACCTCCCAGTGGGCTGCCACATGGAACCAGATGATAGTGAACCATGCTGTCAGAAACCAGTCTGTATTGACCCTAAAACTCCAGTCATTCCAGTGTTTGGTCAGGGCAACACAGGACATGGAGTAGTAAGGCCACCTAGTGTCACAGATCTGTACAACAACACATACCAGATCCAGTATACAAGATTGTATGGGAACCAGACTGTAGCTCCTCCCACTGCTAATCCAGGAACTCCTGCTACAGGCATTGGTATGATTTTTGAAAGTCTGATTTTGCAGACTAAAAATCCAGGTTTTAAAATGATTTATGATATGAGAGCAAGGCAAATATTTTCATAATAGTGTCCTCTGCAACTGACTACTTTGTAATCAGCATGTGGTCCCATATTGTGGGATCCAAGGTCTGTGACTCACTGACTTCCTCAATGTTCCTGTTCAACAAAATCTTACCATTTTTTATGCATTGATGGGTGGCATTGTTTGATTCATTGTAAATTGCTTTGTCTTAAAGACCACAAATTCTGTTCAATTTTTGAAATCGTTTCCTTTACTATTGTAAATAGTCTTATTTCACGATGGTTTTATCAACAAGTTTTAGAATCTTAAGTATGCTATAACTTAGTTGGAGTTTTTCTTGAAGGTTTTTAATGCAAGTACAAAGAACAGTATAAATATTAAAAAGTTTTTTTACAGAATAATTTTTATAGAATAGGAGCTGTTTTCATGCGTAAATTGTACTGTATGGTTCTTTAAGCCCCACAATGAGTTGTTTGGCACATTAAGTTTTACTCATGTCCGTATGCATACATAATGTATTTACATCCGTCTTTTTGTATTTCTGTCAAGCTTTTCTCAGAAAATATACATGAGCACAATTGAAATTTGGCAGGATGGCTCAAAAGTCCTAAGAAAATTTTAGACCTATCAGACTTCTACTTGCTGTTTTGTACTGAGCTGATATGAAAATTAACATGGATTGGAAATTTTTGTCATGTATTACTCAGAAAATGTTCATAAAATGATATGAAATTGAGAAGGGTGGTTCATTAGTACAAACTGTATGTCCAAAGAATTTTCAGAATTATCAGACTTTTACTTCCTGTTTGAGGTCCTCAGTTAGGGCATATGTGCCCCATAGATACATTGCTTCTTTATTTGTTCATGGATCTACATGCTGAGATTAGATGTCAGAAAAATAACTCACTTTATGGGTACAATTATCAAATTAAAAATAAAATTTACCAACAGGTTATTGTGAATACAAAGGAAAGCGTTATCAACAAGGACAGAACTGGGATGATGGTTGCGACTATAAGTGTGTATGTGAAGATTCT
This sequence comes from Arcuatula senhousia, assembly GCA_963971305.1. Taxonomy (NCBI): domain Eukaryota; kingdom Metazoa; phylum Mollusca; class Bivalvia; order Mytilida; family Mytilidae; genus Arcuatula; species Arcuatula senhousia. The sequence goes on from OZ020306.1 coordinate 48,247,178, forward strand.
TCTATCGGTAGATGGAGATGCAAAGAAAGGTATAACATAACATGATATAATAACATTACATAACACAACATAATTAACACATAACATTAACATTAACATAACATATTTTATTTTCCTAATTAGGAGCCCACATGAAGCAAAGGGAGGTTTACAAATATCAGAAGAAAAACATGATTTACAAACATTAACAAGGGTTCAAATTAACATTTGATCATAAGGTTAAGATCTTGTTTAAATTCTAGATTGAAAGTCCGCCAGATGTTATTGAAAAGTGCTATATAATAGTTATGGTAAATACACACAGGTCTTGGACTTTTGTTAATACAATTCCAAAGGTCCTGAATCAAAAATCGGAGGTCCCGGACCTTGGACCAGTGCTAGAACCCCTGCATTAAGAGACACAATTAAAAGATGATCACACTATGTATCCCATAGACACATTGCTCTGTATTTGTTCTTTAAGGTATATGTGTTGACCTAAATCATAATTTTCATTGTCATTGAATATTGCGCAGTTACATTTGGATGAAAAATTTTAACACATTATACATTCAGTAGTAATGGTACTTGTTTTTTTTTTTAATACAAAACAAAATTTTTTATTCCAAAACAGAAACAAAAACTATTTATATCGTCATAAGGTTTAAACTTTATTAAAAAAAACAAGTTTTTATATTTATAATGTTTATTTAAACACTGGTATTTTTAACCTTGTATCTTTAACCTTTCTCCAGATGTATCAAATACAACAATCTTCCACAACAATGTAAACTGGTCACATCCCAAGCCGACGCCTGTTGTAAGACCCCTGTCTGTGACTTCACTGCAATAATCGATCATTTTACTGGAGTCCAAACAATTACTCCACCAAACCAGACCCCACAGCCAATCACTACCACACCCAAACCAACCTCTCCCGCTCCAAGTAAGTATAGACAGGAAAGCGGTATATATTTTGTGTGTGTCACAAAATCACATGTCGATTCATTAATTTCCTGGGTACCAATTTTTGTGGTTTGCTCTAAAAAGGACCAGTTCGTGGATTCTTAAATTTGGGGTTTTGAAGGCTGCAGCATGCAAATTAATGTTAAATTTCCTTTTTGTGGGGCGTCAATTTTCGTGGGTAAAGACCACCCATGAAAACCACGAAAATTGATACCCCACGAATAATAATGAAAACAGTGCTTTAAAGTTTTTCTCTTCATCCTACGTCGCAGGGAAATTCAATACGGAGCACAGCTGATAATTCACTATGGTGGACAGACCCTAGTATTTGTTTCAGCAGAATTCTTTGCTTAATGTCAAGAATGCCACACTTGTTTATTGAAGTTCAATGTATATGATATTCTTAATAAATATTTTATCGATTTGGGAGAAGTAGAATTTTCTATACAAAAAAAAATGATACATAACTAAATTATGCAAGGCAAAGTATCTATATGCCTCAATAGAACATCATTTATATTGCTGAGTTAAATATTATGTTTCTAGCTATTATTTTTAAACAAAAGCTTGTGTAATTATTTCCTTGTTAATTAATTAAGAACTTTACAAATATGTTTAGATAAGAAGGTACTCTTAAATTTACCTGTATTGATTTATTTTTAGAACTGTGTGTTTGATTGACCTTTGATATCTATTTTTAGGAATGTGTGTATATGGAGGAAAGACCTATTCTCAAAACCAAGTTTGGTATGATGGATGTAAATACAGATGTTCTTGTGACAATGCTATGCTTGGTTTCTACAGATGTACAAACAGGTAATCATATTTTTTTTCAGATTTTACAAGGTGAAAATCTTGGTTTTTAGATGGTAAATGTTGGGCTTTGGGTGGGCGGTTGATAAAATATTTCCAAAACAGTTTTCTCAACAATTACTTATCACAGACTATACAGATATTTTATATGCAGCATCAATATGGGTTACCATGTTTTAAGATTTGATTTCAGGTCTGTCCCACACTTCGTTCATGTCATACAAAATTTTGACATTTTTTTACATTGACAGATTAACTTTGCTATGGGATGTTAATTGTTTTTCAAGCATTTAAAGACCAAAAAAAAATATCTATAAAACATTAAAGTCTATCTGCAAAAAACCTTTTATGCCATAAAACAGCAATAGGAAGATTATTGCTAGTTTACAACTCAAATACACATCGAAAAAAAATATATGTTAATGTTAAGAAATGTGAAATGAATTGCAAGGTTCACAATTCAATTTTAGCTCCCTTGGACCAAAGGTCAATGTCTGACATCCTTCATCATCCAACAATGGCAACATCTTATTTGAGTTGAGAACTTGCAAAGTTCCACAAAATATGAATCCCTTCTAAAATCAATTAATTAGTTTTTTTGTCTATTTTTAGATGTCCAGAATACCAGAATGTACCACAAGGTTGTACCATGGTCCCTGATACTCAGGACCCTGCATGTTGTAAAGTCCCATCCTGTAACTTCACCCCAGCACCTGGTACCCAAACTGGTACAGGAAATATTGTAACTCTATCACCAGGCTCATTTCAAGGGTCAGGAACGGGAACAGGAACAGGAAATATTGGTAAGGCATAAAGGATAGAGGTTCTAAAAAAGAACAATAAATTTTTGAGTGTTTTTCTTTGACCTGTACAAAATGAGCAAATGAATAATTTACGTTTTATAAGAACCAGGTGTTAAACCAGGCATAAGAACAATACAAGAACTTAAAAAAATGTGCCATGTGTGTAAACTTCAGAAATTTATACATAATTAAAGAAGAAGATAAGTATAATAATAATAATATGCGAGCGTAGCGAGCTCTCTATTGTAGAAAGTATGCCAAATTGCATGAGACTCAAAATACTATGAAAGAAAAATCGTTCTGTCCGGAAGCATTCGATTTTCGGAAGTTTTCGAAAATGTCTGCACACGCTGAAAAATTGCGGGAAATAGTAATTCATCGTCCCAAATTATCTCGTCCCAGGCATAATTCGAAATTTTCAATGGAATAATCTACGCGAGCTTTTAAGGCAATGCCTTTCTCATATTAATTTCAATAAGTTATATAGTTCCATATTTAGTCATAAGGATTCTTAATCCCAATGTTTTCATTGCAGGGTATTGTTTGTACAAGGGAGTGCAATACACCCAAGGACAAAGATGGGATGATGGATGTAACTACAAATGTGAATGTAAAGATGCAAGATCTGGACTGTACCAGTGTGACGAAACGTAAGAGATCACAAATATAAGACTAAAACAGTATAAAATGATTGTCTTTCTCTCAGTTTTTTCTTACATTTAAATTGTTTGCAAGTCAAATTTAACATATCATGCCGAATCAAAATAAAGTTTTACTTACTTACTTACATATTTAAGCATACTGCATGGAGTTACATCATTGTATTTTTTTCAGTAAATCTGTAGCAATGTAAATCACTTAAAGTAGTTGATAATTGTATATTCACTGTGTATATTACATGTATTTAAGAATTGATTTTGACATCATACTATACTCAAAAATTAAACCAGTAACAATAATGAGTGCCTCCTCATGCTCTGTTGTAAGAATCAACTTTTAAAATGTTTATCTGTTGTTTTTTTTAATAAACCAAATATAATCTAATATCATGTAACCAGTAATTGTCTCCAACTAGTAGTCATAGTAAAATGTATGCATTGATAGCTGGCTCCAAATATTAACAGTTACATATACACATTACTCTATTGATCTCGTAAATAAATTTGACCTCTCTTTTCAGCTGTCCAAGATATGGCAACATTCCATATCCCTGCAAACTGGTTACTGACTTCAGAAACCCATGCTGTAAGGTACCAGATTGTCAGTTTAACGGAAACGTTGGAGAGATCACAGGAACTCTTACACCAGCCCCAGTAACAGGTGGTCCTACCCTGGTCCCACCCAAACCAGGACAACCAACTGCTCAGACACCTGCTCCTGTGTTGAGTAAGTTTTTGTCTAATTAAGCAATGATTATACCCCTCCCCTTTTAAAAAAAAACATTGCTTGACAGGAGTCGATAGGAATCATCCTGTCTGACTGTTTGTTCCACATATCTTGTATGCAAAACTCCTCCTTGACTGCTTGATGGATTTTGATGAAACATTAATATTACATGAAGATAGGGAATCATATGAAGATGTGCATAAGGAACTTCATTGCTTTTGGACACAAATACCAAAATAGGTATAAAAACTGTTAATTTGGTTATGCTGTATATCAATATTTCAAGGAGTAACCTCTCATCAGCAGCATTTGAATCCAAACATTTAAAGGTAAAAAACCTTAAGTATTGAATGAAAAGTACTCAAAGCCAAAAGGTTGAACAAGAAGCCAAATATCCACCATGTGCAGTACAAAGAAAGAAACCTGGTGTTTTAAACAATTTTGAATTCAACTATTGGAAATTTCAACAACAACAAAATTAGAAATTTAATGGTAAATATTGATAAGAGGAGATAATTGTAGTTTGGTTTCTTTTACTACATAGAGTTCAAGCAGAGCATATATATCCTTTTGTGTGTACACTAGCTAACAGTTTTAGTTGTTATTGATATATTGTAGTCTTCTAATTTCTAAAAGTAGGTACCAATTTTTCAATTGATGCTTACAATTTCATTTCTAATTGTAGACTACTGTTTATATCATGGTGTTAGATATTACCAAGGCCAAACCTGGGATGACGGCTGTGACAAGAGATGCCGCTGTGACGATGCCACTCAAGGCTACTATGTTTGTAATGACAGGTTAATATTTTTGGCCAGAAATGTAACCTTAACAGTGAACACCTATTTAAAATATGTCCTAGCTTCACCCTGATTTTTTTCAGCTGCCTGAAAAAATTTTTAAATTTTTTTTTGGCAAATTATGTTCATTTTTGGTCTATTTTACTGATTTTTCTTCTGAAATTATTTTTCTAATAGCAAAGCACTAAACTTTTTCCCAGATTTAAAAATCAGTATTCTATTAAAAGGTTTTTCAATTTCAGATGACTTTTTTGTGATGATCATTAAAAGTATACCTATCATTCAAACATTAAAAAGATACGTAAATGTACTTGATTTTTATTATCCAACAAAAAATCATCAACCTAAAGAAAGACAATTTGCAAAATGTGTATGCTAACATTAAAAAGTTACTGACTACCATGATCATGAATATCATTTACTTTTTAGATGCCCAACATACAACACTCTACCCAAAGAATGCCATCTAGCTACAGATCCAGCTGATGTATGTTGTCAGAAACCAGAGTGTGACTTCAATTCCCTTCTGAAGAACATTAGTGGCAATGGCGGAACTGTGCCACCAAATCTCATTCCAACATTGGCTCCACCTGCCCAGGTCACTGGAAAGGTCAACACACCTGCTCCAACCCCTGGACCAGGACCAACACCCAAACCAATCAGTATGTTTTTGTAGGCTTAGTTGTTTACAAGCCAAAAATTGACTTTATGATTTAGCCTTAGTCTAGCTGGAAATCAAAATTTAGAGAAAATGAACACAGAAGTAATAGAAAATATAATGTACATGTATGATCTGTGTTGATGTATTTGCTGCTAATTGTTTTTTGGAAAATAAGGAATATTTTTAAACTATCTTAAGCTCTAACTGTGGAAAGATTGGTGACCAAGTTAATCTTTGTTCCATAAAGGGTCTTGTTAGTATGGTCTTCCAACTTGATTTGTATCATAGCAGAAGGTATATCTATTCACCTTTAAAAAAGGAAAATTTTTATTTTTAACATTTTACATACATGTACATGTAGTATTACATGAGGGGGCCAATGGGTTTATTTCGTTCTCCGTTATTAGAATTTTTTATTTTCCGTGAATTGTGATTTGTTGAAATATTTTTCTGTGCATCGTGATTGGATATTGCACGTGAACCGTTCTCAGCAAAGTATTTTGTCCCTGATTCGTTTTAGGCATGCTTTACAGTAAACAAAGCCAAACTTTTTTCTGTGAACAAAAATTTAGCCATATTTCCGTGTTTCCTTATTTGCATTTTTTTATTCTTCGTGAATCGTGATCAGGACCGCCCTTCAGGACCCCCTTACATGTGTTTGAGGATTTAAGATAGAATATTGCAGTAAATCATGTATCATGAATGAATGAATAATGTCTGGGTTAAAGGATTCATGGAAATTATTTTAATGCTATTTTTTTCTTTCAGCCATGTGCCTGTACAAAGGTCAACAATACTCTCAAGGTCAAACATGGGATGATGGATGTCAATACAAGTGTGTCTGTGACAATGCCATGGCTGGGAAGTACACCTGTACCGAAAAGTAAGTTAATCCATATGGACTATTACAGAAAATGGGGAAAAACACTTTTTCAAACCACAACCAACCATACCATAATATTAATACTTTAGGAGATAAATGTGCATTGTTGTTCAAAAAGACCACCACCTATGGATTAATTTGAAAGCTTAAATGGATTCTTCATGAAACATCGTCCACTTATCATGATGATGCATACATTAATGTACAAAACAATGATTATGAAAAAAGGATATCTAAGTACTGTGATTTCATTATGTTTGTGGTATATCAATTTTGGTGGTTTTTGTTGGTTTCAGTCAACCATAAACATAAGAATCAAATGAAGTGCTAATTTTACATTAATTACATTAAACATATGCAATCACAAAAAGGGTCCTGAGTGGCCAAATGGTCTAAGGTGCTGGTTTAAATACCGCACTATTGATCTTTAGCCTATCACCTCTCATCTGGTGTGAGAGTCCTGTTTTTATTTAACAAAAAAAGGACTTTCTTAACTGTATGTGATTGGGTTTGTCAGTTACCTGACCAAGGTCAGTGGTTTCCTGTGTGGTAATCCCGTTTCTTCCACCATAATAACTGACTGCCCTACATGGCCCAGGTCCGTGGATAAAGGACATTTAACACCAACACAAACACACACACAAGCAAATCTCAAAATAAAATATCCAAGGAAATGTGGGTTTTGGATAAACCACGAAAATCGATACATCGGTAAATAAATGAAACAACAGTAATGAACAGTCATGTTGACACTTTTCCACACTGAATCCCATAGAACTGAAGAATTTGTTTGTAATAGACAGGTCTTTAGTTTATACAGGTGCAAAATGTATACAAAAAAACCTAGACCCGTGTTACTTTCTCATGGTTTTGGTTTTGCAGAATTTAGCTTGATCATTTGTACATGTATTTCATCGTTACAGGTGTCCAAAATGGCCAGCCTTACCCCCACAATGTCAGCTTCAGAAAGATCCAGCCAATCCATGCTGTTATAAACCAGAGTGTATCTTCAACCCTAACGTAAATGAGATCATCGGAACAGGAACCACCAAGGCCCCACCCATGGGATCTACATTGGTCCCTTCCCCATACACAGGACAGCCAACCCCAGCACCTTATGCAACACCTGCCCTACCTAAAGGTATAATAAGTTCTTAAATGAGTCTTTATTTTCATGAGGAGAGCACCACAAGTTAAAGTCAAAAAAAATTCTTGCGCATTATTCAATGTACACAATGAAACATTTTCTTGATAGTTCAATAAACCAAAAAATATTACAGTTAATTCTGAATTATCGGTATACAGCAAAGTGGTAAAATAGATTATGAGTTAGGCAACATTAAATAGCAAAACAGAGAATCATTTTTTTGAGAAATGCTACTTTAAACAGCTAAATGGAGAAATATCTTTGAGTTGGACCACTGTGAACAGCAAAGTAGTGAATTATTTTATGTGGGGCAACACTAACATAAAATATTTTAAAAACCAATTTAAACAGCAAAATGAAGAAATAATTAATGAGTTAGGCCACTTAGAAAATGAAAACTGAGATTTATTTTAGACAAGGCCATGCTCAAACCTTTTCTTTATAGTTATATATAATCTTTAATGTTCTTACTTATTCATATTATTCCTCCAGCTGTATGTGTTTACCGAGGAAAGAGTTACACCCAGGGCCAGAGCTGGTACGATGGATGTGACTATCAATGTACATGTGAAGACGCCCAACAAGGCATCTATAGATGTAGCAAAAGGTAAGTTTAGGAAAGTTAGTGGATATGCAACTGCTATTTAACAATTTGATTATTCCGATAAGCAAGCAAGAGGCTCCCAGGAGCCTGAATCCCTGTATAGTACTAAGCATGGAGGCTGCGATCAGCTTGCAGCAAAATGTGAAAAAGCTTTATTCTAAAAATCTCAATGTGAAAAGGATGAAAAAGTATATGTTATAATTAGTTTAGATATTTTCCGATGTGAATACAACAACAACAACAACAAAAATCTACCCCCCCCCCCACCCCAGCCAAAAAAAATAACAACAACAAAAGAACCAAAAAACAAAATAAAAACAACATAAAGTTAGGTTGTATACTTTGTACAGACCTGATATATAGATACTTGTAGAATGCACTACATGAGAAAGATTTATTCTGTAAGTTTGAAATATTCAGAATTTATCCACCACACAAAAGGCTTATTTCACCAAAAGGATGAAATATTCAACATTGAAAAACTTTGCATGTTTACAGTATGTTTCTTTTTACTTTACAGATGTGCTGAGTACCTGAACATTCCAAAAGACTGTGTCCTCGTTGCCGACGATCAGGACCCCATCTGCTGTAAAGTCCCAAAATGCAACATTCCTCCCCAGTTCATCAACCAGACCGGCTACGTACCCATCCCGACGGTAGCTCCAGGCATCATCAGTGGTGGTTCTGTTACCAAGGCCCCCACACCTGGAACAACCCTGGCCCCACAACCAGGGCAGCCTAACCCCACACCCAACCCAACACCAGTCCCTAGAAGTAAGTTGCAATTGATAATGTTGCATTCAAATGCCAAAAGTCTTAAGGGCAAAGACTTATAGGTGCTTACATACGTTTTTGGAAAGACCAGCTGCATGATCTTTCACAAGTGATAAAATTTTTCTGTCTTTTTGTGAGAGGAGTGCAGAAGAATGAGCCAAAAGACCTGCTAAATTCTATTATGAGTTAAAGATCATTGCTGGTTTTCCAAAAATGCCTAAGTACCTATTTCTTCTGTAAAATCAAAATTATTATATACTGAAACCCTAGGTGGCTTCAATCTAAAAACAGAAACATAAATAACATTGCATTTCAATAGTCAACATCATCAATCAATATCAGTACTGATGGTTTTTATTGGTTAATCAACTTGGTCATCTCACACTGAAGAGAGACAAAAGAAAGAAGTGGTTAAAACATATGTAAGCAGCATGAAGAAACAGACATCATAAAAATGTAAAAACAACTGAATAGCTATCAATAACACAAACAAGTCTTTATGTGAGTGTAATCAGATGCTTCGGAAGAATAAGCAGTTCTTGCTTGCTATATTACAGCCCTTAAGTTGCTAGTGGACAAAAGTGGCAAGATGGTTTACTTACTTGGCTGTGATTATAACTGTGTATTTATACATATGTTTTTGTGTACTCTCTAGATGTATGTGTTTACAGGGAAGAAATTACACACAAGGACAGAAATGGCAAGACGGCTGTGATTATAACTGTGTATTTATACATTTATTTTTGTGTACTTTCTAGATGTATGTGTTTACAAGGAAAGAGATTACACACAAGGACAGAAATGGCAAGATGGCTGTGATTATAATTGTATATTTATACATGTACACAAAATGTATGTTTGTGTATTTTATAGATGTATGTGTTTACAAGGGAAGAGATTACACACAAGGACAGAAATGGCAAGATGGCTGTGATTATAACTGTGAATGTACCAATGCTATGATGGGTTTCTACCAGTGTAGTGAGAGGTCAGTTTTAACATTGTCTCCAGATAGTAAAAACCATAAAATTTTTGTGGCAGTTTTATTTTGTTGTTGAATGTGCTAGGGCAAAAATTTAACAGCACACATATATTTGTCTTCCATTGTTGTCTATACACAATAACATAACAGCACAAATTTAAAACTGCACATACAAAAACCAGTTGTCCTACCAAAAAGAGCAGTGCGAAAACTTTGTGGTCTGAAAAGGTGAGGCAGATTCAGAACCTATTTAAATGGACCATGTGCTTTACCAGCAAAGAAATTTGTTGAGTTTTCAAGCATGAGAGAGGGCATACATCATCAAAAACAATACTGATGATGATAAAATGAACATCAAAGAGGATAAAAACTTATTGGTTTCAGCTACATGCACATATTTAGTTGTTTAAGAATTAACTGTAATTAATTTTTGGTTTATTGAACCATAAACTTAATTTTTCGTGGTGCACATTGAATAATCCGCGAAGCGGATTATGTTAAATGTGCACCACGAAAAATTCAGTTTATGGTTCTATAAACCAAAAATTTATTACAGTTAATTCTTATAAATAAATTTTAGAATACATTCCGCGTAAAAAAAAATTGAAATTAAATTTTTAGTCAAACATATTTTAAAATCAGTTAGTCAATCTAAGCGCATTAATATTTTCACCTATCAATCAAAAGCACACGGAGTCCGTGCAACTGCAAAGTCAAACTTCTATAGGTTATATTCCGGTTTAATCTGGATTTGACATTTAGATTTTGGGCTTTAATTGCACGATAAAAAATATCCAATAAACTCTTCTATTTTTTCTCAAAAGTTCATGAGAATGTTTTTCTTTCAACGTAAATGCAACTAATAATTTTTTAATTATTATTATATCTTTGGTTAAGAGGGTATTTTTCCAAATGATAAAGTTGTGTATTCGATGTACTTTTAAGATTCGGAAACCGGTTTAACTGGTTTGACAGAAGATTCATTTGGGCGGAGTTTCCCATCAATTATCAACCAGTTATATGTTTAGTGGGCGTATATTAAAAGCTGTATAAACCAATCGAATTTGTTGCATGTTTTTTTGGTTCATTGGAAAATGGTCTAAATTTCTGAACAACGCAAAAGACACTAAAAATACTCTTAAATTTATTTATATATAATTGTACATGTATATGAACTACTCTAAATGTACTTATTTTTACGGATTTCACTGTCAGGCATCTTTAGCCAAATGAATTACCTAGGAAATGCATTACCGGTAATATGTATGAAATTAATAGAATATTGGATAGAAACCACGAAATAAATACTTATAAAGGTGGTTGAAATTGTAAAATGTGAAAATAAGTATGTTTACAATATAATATTCTTTCTTCAAATATTCAACTCTAATTTCCAGATGTCCACGATACACCAACCTGCCACCACAATGTAGACTGGTTACTGATGTCATGGACCCATGCTGTAAGAAGCCGTACTGTGATTTCACTGGTACACCTGGTCAGATTTCAGGTACCATGACCCCTGCACCTGGTATCGTCACCACCCGTGCCCCACTCCCACCAGGACAAACCTACCCACCAACACCAGCACCGACACCTAAGATGCCTGGTAAGTTATGAAAAGTCTTTTTTCCGGATGCTGTGAATATTCCTTCCTTTTGCCATAAGTATGAATGATAGGACCCCGTATTGAGGATGCATATGTCCTATAGTTTTCACTTTGTCAAGATTTTTTTAAGAAAGCTAAAAATCTAAAATTAAAAGAGATTCAGTGTAAAAAATTTATATAGTGATTTAATACCATTTTAGGAATTGTGTACTATTAAATTTCATGAAAATCAGTCAACAATTTTAGCCAACAGGGCCCTTCCTGGCTTTGTCACTAATTTGTTTAATGTAGGTAATGTTTTTATGGTACAAGTTTTGCAGTTTTTAGGAAAAAGTCAGAGAAAAACATTTTATTCCTGTCAGAAATTAAGATCATTGATATAAACAAAGGAAACTAAAAATCCCCTATCTTAATTTTATCCCTTACCCAATATTGATCTGATTTGTTGATCTATTTTCAATTTTTTGCATGAGGTTTTTTATCGTTTTAGATACCTGTATGTACAATGGAGTAGCTTTCAAACAAGGACAAACTTGGGACGATGGTTGTGATCTGAAATGTGTTTGTGAGAATGGAATGACAGGGTTCTACAGGTGTTCTGACAGGTAATTACAGGTGTTCTGACATGTCTATACAGGTGTTCTGACAGTTAATTACATGTGTTGTGACTGGTCATTACAGGTGTTCTGATGAGTAAATACAGGTGTTTTTCCAAGAAAGTGCAGTAATTCTGACAAGTAAATACAGATATTCTGACAGGTAATTTCAGGTGTTCTGAAGACAAATACAAATTTCTTTTAGAGGAAAATGAAGATGTGGAATAGTAGATAGATACAGGTAATATGTGAATGACAACCAAACCATGTCATGAAATAAGTATCTATAGTTAAAAATGGTTTTGTTATAAATTGACATCTTATAGTTTAATTCACAATTAGCATTCACAGAAAAATCTTATTGATTTTATGTATATATCCTATGAAAAGCTTCATTAAGGTCTTTAAAGCTTTTCATGTACAAAATTACAAATTTAGACAAAAGAATTTACGTTTAAATATAATGAAATAATTAAATCAATCATTCAATCATGTGACAGATGTGCAAGATACGACAGCGTACCTCAGGGATGTGTATTGGTAACTGACCCATCAGACAGCTGTTGCCGAGTTCCAAGCTGTGCCCCACAGCCCCAATCAACACCTGCACCCATCCCAGGACAAACACCAAATCCTTTCACAACAATTGCACCCCCAATGATCCCAACAGTGCCTGCTGTCATCAATGGTCAGGGTGTCACACCCACACCCCGCCCTGGAGTACCAACCCAAGCCACAAGCAGCCCACCAGTGCCAGTTTGTATGTACAAAGGAAAGACCTATACACAGGGACAGAAATTCGACGATGGATGTGATCTAAACTGTGAATGTTATGATGCTATGAATGGAAGATACAGATGTACCAAACGGTAGGTTGGGAAATAACAAGTGATTGTTCAATAATGTTAAAATGGAAAATTGTGGGAATAAAGTAGATGGGGTATCTAACACTGAGCATCTGTTTTGCACATCTATCATAACTTTAAAAATTTATAATGCTTGTTATTCTAATTGATTTCTATTGTGCTAGGTAAACATCAAAATTGATAATTGCAACAAAAAATTAGATAAAATACACCTTCTTGGCAAATTTCAATATTTTTAATATTAATAGGGAAAAAACACATTTTTCACTTTTTAAAAAAATTTTGATGGTGAACTTAAAATTTTATTATCAAGATTTAAAGAACTAGTCTAGGGCTACATGTGGCCAAAATTTAAAGAAAATTCTGTGGATAGCTTTTTAGACACCCCTTTTACCTTAAGTGAAGAATGTTCCAAAAATCCATAGGATTTAATTATTCCTGATGTTTCTTACATGGATTGAGACACAGATTATTTTTTATACTTGTCAATATACTTCGAATTTGTTGATAGTATTTCTATAAATTGTGATAAACCTTAAGTTTTAAAGTGATAAAAGGGAAAATTATTTGAGATTCAAAATTTCTAATCGTACTTGAAGTTTACCTCATTGTTGGTTAAAAATATATCCTTTGAACACACCAGAATTCCAATAATTCTTCAATGGTAAAAATATTTTTTCTATTGCACCTATTGTAGCAAATACGTCAAATTTATTTATATTTTAATCAAAGAAGCAAAACAAAACAAAAAATAGAAAAGAAATAACTTAATACAACAACATGAATATTAACCTCAATCCTGTTTCTCAGAAACAGCCTTATGAGTTTTTGTTTGCAGCTTCAGAATGGGGTTTCATATTTTGGACTTGGTTTCAGGTCTGTTGCTCACCTACTTCCTGTTAAACAAATCTGACCATTTTGTCTTTTTAGATGCCAGACCTATGTTAATCTCCCAAGTAACTGCAGATTGTCTATCGACCCTAAGGACCCATGCTGCAAGATTGCCACATGCACACCAACACCTGGTCCAATGATGACCCCTGGTCCCATTGTAACAGTGAACCCTACCCCTGGTGGTCCAACACTGGTCCCCAACCCAAACAATACCCCAGTACCAAACCCAGTCACTCAGGGACCAACAATGGCACCACAGCCCAAGAGTATGTACAATCATAACTTTGGGTGATACCATATAGCGGAATTTTTTTTGCAGTCAATGGAAATCGTGAAATTACCCATCTAGTGTAAATCTTATCTTAAACCTTCACAAACTGTGAAAATGAAACCTGCAAAAATATTCACAAGCATGTACTTTATGGCATAAATAGCAGGAAAAAAACTGATATACAACATTTTCATGTTTTTGTAACAAACTTACATCAAAGTTCCAGTCTAATATTTTGAAACTCATCCGTGACACTCAAGCCAAAAGTTTGATGGTAAAATAAACTAGAATATGATTATGATAACTTTTTGTGCTAAAGATGTTCGATTTAGATACAATGGCATCTTACATGCATGCAATAAAGCCAACATGAGTCTCTCTGGGAAATTATTAATAAAAAACCAGCACTTCAATAGCAAAATATATAATCTTTTTAGATGTGTGTATTATGAATGGCAGACAGTATACTCAGGGTCAGACATGGTATGATGGCTGCGACAAGAAATGTGTCTGTGAAGATGGTACCACTGGATATTACAGGTGTTCTGACAGGTAAGAACAGGTGTTCTCAGGTAAAGGCAGGTAATTACAGGTGAATGGTAGACAGTATACTCAGGGTCAGACATGGTATGATGGATGTGACAAGAAATGTGTCTGTGAAGATGGTACCACTGGATATTACAGGTGTTCTGACAGGTAAGAACAGGTGTTGGCAATTACAGGTGAATGGCAGACAGTATACTCAGGGACAGACCTGGTATGATGGCTGTGACAAGAAATGTGTTTGTGAAGATGGTACCACTGGATATTACAGGTGTTCTGACAGGTAAGAACAGGTGCTGGCCGGTTAAAACGGTTGATTACAAAAGATCAAAAGTAAAGATTATTTTTCAAAATGTTGCGTCAGGTATGGACCTTTGAAGTTAGAAAAGGTTGCAATCTTACATGTATTAAGTTCTTCTTTTCTGTATAACTCCTCTGAAACTAAGCACATTTTAATAAAACTTGGTATGTATCAATAACAACATATTACTAGGAAATTTTGATTTACACAGTATAGAGATTTGACCAAAATTTGTTGTTTAAGTTGGTATACTGTTCAGGAGGGGAATCATATATGTGTACTTTGCATGCAGAAACTAATTTATTCTCATTATATTAAATGGATATTTTTGTATTTTGACAAAAGTTAAATCAAAATATTAATGGGTTCACTTATTTTCAGATGTCGAGAATACAAGAATGTACCACCAAGCTGTACAATGGTCCCAGATCCAAATGACCCACAATGTTGTCAACTTCCTCAGTGTATCCCCGGAATCAATGGCCAGCCGACACCCATGCCACAGCAGACCCCAATGCCTGGAGTAACCATTGCCCCAACACCCATCACAGGCCAGCCTTTGGGTGTGGTCACTGGATTCGCCCCAAGCCCAACACCTACCCCTCTGCCAACTCTTGCTCCAATTCCAGGACAGCCTAACCCAACCAGACCACCCACACCAGCTCCAAGAAGTAAGTCGAATGTGTTGACATTTGCTTTTAAGTGGACTTCTTAAAAACTCTTAAGTCAGATCTTACATACATTTAATATGAAATAGGCAGTGCCTAAATGCGAGCACAGCATAATTCTGATCAATAAAAAAAGATTGATTTCGCATCGATGCAGTCAAATAAGATCTGAAACCATCATAGTTATTTTTGTTTTGGTTAATTTTCTAGAACGTTCAATTTGGGACTAGATCCTAGGGACGATTGAATGTTAAATAGAAAAGTAAGAAAAAATCGATTAAAATTTGGGTACTACAAAAAATGTAGCAACTCGTCGTCATCAGAATATTTTTCTCTTTTTACATTATTAAATAGATAATTTTTGGAATGCGACTAGCAAAATGGGTAATTATTTTCAAATTCACTCCGTTCCTGTTAAAATTTGAGAGCCTTTCCGGACCATGAAAAATCAATATCAGCATTAGGCAAATTTTTCGCGGGAACAAATACGGTAGGAGCTCTCCGCTCGAGCGGGCACTTCGTGTCCGCTTGCGAGCTGTGCTCGCTATTAATCATCATAAGGAAAATTCAGCAAAACAAAACTATGCAGTTCTAACAAATATGTGCTTGGCAGACCAGCAGACCTAGAAGATACATTCTTTCGTTTTTAGTGAAAAAAGTATACTGGTATCTCGTAATATCATGCTATGTAGCTACCTAGAAATGATGACGTCAAAGCTAAATATTAGGTTGAAATGAACATAATTACCACGATACAATGGAACGAAGGATATAATGAGAAGGGAGTAAAGAGCTGATTTTACATAAAAAAACTTGAAGCCTATTATTTTGTCCCAAATCACATAAATTTTCAGCTTGTTTGATATTTTGATTCCGTTAAGTATGTGTATTTATACATCTTATTGTGTATCTTTAGGTGTTTGTGTATACAAGGGCACAGCCTACACACAGGGACAAAGATGGCAAGATGGCTGTGATTACAACTGTGAATGTACTGATGGTATGACAGGTCACTACGAATGTACTGAAAGGTATGCTGAATGTAATTTTCTCTTTGGTGTAATCTTACAATGTGCATTGAACTGTAAAATGGGAAAATTTCCTGAGGGATTTTCATTTGTGAACTTTAATATATTAACAAAAAGATTGATTTAGTTGTTTAAAGCCAAAAAATATCAGATACTTTAAAAAACCCAATCGAAACTAAAACATTTTAAAACAAAAAATGTAAAATTTAAGACCACAGGAAAATGTCTCATTAATCAATTTTAGTTCATTGATCCTTATCTTTCCACCCAGGCGTATTTGGACAAATAAGGTTGATGGCAATTATTTTAAAATCAGAGAAAATAGATTCAATGTCTTGGAACTAAATTTGAAAAAAAAAATTAAATTACATTCTACATTTGTTTTAAAGTAAGAACATAACTTTGTTTCAGATGTCCATCTTATCCAGCTGTTCCTCAATACTGTACCCTACAGACCGATCCTAATGATTTCTGTTGTCAGCGCCCAGTCTGTAATTTCGACAAACCTGTCACCATTCCCACACCAGCACCCAACCCAATGTTGACCAAAGTACCCACCATGGTGCCAGGAGGACCCACCTTGGTCCCCACCCCTGGAGGACAACCTACACCACAGCCCACACCTTCACCATTCGGTAGGTTACTTATGATATAAAGCCCCTCCCCCATGATAAACTATGAATAGCTATGTAACCATTTTGAGACATGTTTGGTTACTACTGACTCTAATTTTGGAAATCAAGGAAAATTTTGTTTCCTATTGACACATTTGTTCATTGTTTATAACCCAGGCAAACAAATTTTAGAGGAGTGTATTGAAAAGGAATCACCCTGTCTTTCTGTGTCTGTCACAGAGTCCACATGGACAACTCCTCCTAAACTGCTTGCTTGATTTTGATGAAATTTTACATGAAGGTAGTGTATCATATTGACGTGTATATGACAAATTTCTGTCATATATCATTCAGGGGAAATAATTGAACATCAGCTTTTTGGCAATATAGAGATCAACATGTAGCATTGGATATCCTTTCTTGAGTGTGTTTATAGTATTCTTTGTGTAAAACAAAATACATTTATGGTGAATGTTTTGCAGCAGACAGTAAAACAATTTTTGTAAGTTTTCTCTGGAACTACTAGTCACAGCCTGTTATGTATACAGCATAAGTTCCCATATAGAAGGGTACATTTTTAGGTCTGTCACTCACCTCTTCCTGTTTATTTCAAAATTTTTACAACAGATTAATTTATTTTTTTGCATGATTGCTCTTACATGTATTTGCCATTGTAAATTGTAATGGTAACAATATCATTTATCTTAAAACGTTAACATTATATGAATGATTTTATTTTTTAGCTGTTTGTGTGTACAATGGTGTTGCTTACCAACAAGGAAAATCATGGAATGTAGGATGCGACAAAACATGCAGATGTGACGATGCCTCTAAAAATATCTACAACTGTGCAGACAGGTATGAACTAAAACAGACAAAATTACTGTGGATTCATTTATTTTCGTGGGTACCAATTTTTTGTGGTTTGATAAAAAAAGATAAGTTCGTGGATTCCAAAATTTGTGGTCGTGAAGTCTGATCCATACAGATCAATGTTAAATTTCCTTCTTGGGGTACTGTGGTTTCATTATCATTCGTGGGTCATCAATTTTCATGGTTTTCATGGATGGCCTTGAACCACGAAATTTGATATCCCACTTACAGGAAATTTAACATTGGTGTGTATGCTGCTGACTAAAGTACCTCAATTTTAGAATCCATGAACTGATACTTTTTCACCAATCCACGAAAATTGGTACCCACGAAAATAAATGAATCCACAGTATTAAATTTCGTGGGTTGAAGCCACTTACGAAAACCACGAAAATTGATACCCCACAAATAATAATGAAACCACAATACATGGTATTGGTTAATCTTCATAACTGTTCAGATGCTTTAATTGAATCAAATAGAATTAATTTGAACAGAAACTGAGCTAGAAAGCTGCATTTCCAAAACTTGTTCTTGTAGATATGAAGTTTTCAATTTTTAGAAATTTTAATGTGGTAGAAAGGATTTAACTATTTTAAGACTCATCTGGTAATGTTAATATTGTTAAAGTATGATAGGACCTTGCAAAATCCTGTCCTGATTCAAAAATTAATAACGAAAATATCAGCGATACCTTTTTTTCTAATGTATAAAACCAAATAGCACATGAGTAAAAATTTATTCTGACAGCAAAACCTGTACAAAGGAATAAAGTGCTGTTGATTCGTATATTTTTGTGGGTATCAATTTTCATGGTTTTCTGCCCAGTAGACATTTTGTGTGAATCCTAATTTTGGGGCTTACACATGTAGCTAAAAGATATCACTAGAGAATTAACACTTTATTTGATTCTTTTTTTCGTCATTGCTATCTACCACCCAGAAAAATCATTTACATTTGTATCCCGCAATAAAACCACACTATAGATAGTTGGAGAAAATTGATGCATTGTGCAATGATTACACTATTTCTATATTACAGATGTCCAAGCTACCAGCTTCAACCAGGCTGTACCTACGTCACTGACCAATCAGATCCTTGCTGCCAGGTCCCAAGCTGTTTTGTCACACCCACCCCTGGACTCAACCCGACTCCAAACCAGACACCCAAGCCAGGACAAGTACCGACTGTTGGACCTAATTTCACACCCACTGCCACCCCCTACCCATCACCTCTTCCCCAGGGAGTTACTGGATCGGTCATTGTTAAACCACCAAATCCAAACCAAGGTAGGTGGTCAGATTTCAGAAAGTGAAAATCCTTGTAATGTTGAATGTCATGGGTGGGTGGACATGTAAAAATATTTCATAACAGTCTTCTAAATACTGTAAAAGGGGATAATTTTGGTTTAAATTTCGCGTTTTCAGTACCAAAATGCATTGGCAAGGTTTTATTTTCACGTTTTATTAGATCATTGAATATTGGGTCCTTCTAAATGTAATTAACGCGAGGAGATATTTTCGCAAATTTGTTATGATTGCAAAATTAGCAAAAAAAATAAACCCCTCGTGAAAAGTTCACCTTTTACTGTAACTACTTATCACAGTCTCTAAATATATTGTATGCAGTAGCAGGAAGTTATGGTCTCATATGGTGGTATTGAATTGTTTGACTTTGAAAGATTTTTCATATGACGGTAAACAAATTGTGGAGGTTTAATGGTATTATTGGTTGAATTCAAATTACATGTATATAGCCACAAGTCTAAAAAAAGCAAAAGGAACAAATAGACATTTATTGTGTTTTCATGGCCAAACACAATAATAATAAAGACATTTGTAGTTGGTGTAAGGTCTCATCTTAGTTAAAAATATTGTATGATTAATTAAGTTTTAATCAGTTTAATTTTCATGTTTTGACATTTGAGGATCTCTTGAATTTGGCAAAACTAGTTGAATTTACGTTTGTTTTCAGGTTATTGTGACTACATGGGACAGCAGTATAAGACAGGAGATAAATGGGACGATGGATGTAGATATCACTGTACATGTATAGATTCCCAGTCGGGACAATACAAGTGTGACGAGAGGTAAGTTAATCTATACCCTTCATCCATTCCCCACCCCCACCCCACCCCCCAAAAAAGGACATTTTTGCATGGGGTTTATTCATGTTATTGTTGTGAATTTTGTGTTTTGGATTTATTTACAAAATAAAAACATAAGAAGATTAATTAATTTTTAGATAAATGTAAATACATGTAGCAGATCAAATAATTAATGAAAATCAAGGTTTCCCAATGCATTTCAATTAAGAATTGAATGTTGTATTTTGATGTTTCATTGGCATGTAAAACCGTTGACCGTAGCACATTTTGTTCATGTTATATGATGATATTTCAATCTCACTAAAATATCCCAATTTACAATTATTCAAACTATTCACATTGTTTCTTTATTTTAGATGTCCAAGATATCCACAGGTGCCATCATACTGCGTTCTGGTCCAAGATCCCAAGGACAGTTGCTGTAAAGTCCCATCCTGCAACATTCTAGCACCCACACCAGCACCTAAGGTGACCCCATCACCCATGCCAACAGTTAGACCACTGCCTGGAGCAACCACAGTTAGACCATTCCCAGGAACAACCTTGTCCCCGATAATGACCCCACCAACTCAACCACCACAACCAGTTGTGAAGAGTAAGTACAATAGGACAAGTTTTTATGATCCATCTACCAAATTAGCAGAGCATATATTGGTACGGTCCATTGGGCTGATGGTTTGTTAATCAGTTATTACTTTCCAATAAGGTTAATCTTCAAATTAAAGTATTTTAATTCTTGAAAGACTGATATCATAATGAAACTTTATATACATATGCATCAGGGTATAAGCAAATCAATGTACTGAAAGTACTGGTAGCCAGGATAATCTACAAATGTTAAAGGTTGTTTATGTTTAGTATAAAATGAGAGTAGTAATTGGATGATAGAAAGGAACTATATTGTGAGCGTGTATTGATATGTGCATTGAAATGTGATGAGGCAACATGACCATCAGCTAGCTTTTGATTCGTCTGTTACTGAAAGGCTATCCTACCTATAGCCATGGCTAATCGGAACAGTGATTATGCCGGCTAACAAAAAACACCATAAAATATTCCACTCTCTGTTCACTGAGACTTTTACAGATTTGATATTTTTGTTCACAGATAAAGGCACATCTGTAAGGGATTTTATTTTGAGCTGGTGACGTATGCAAGCTAATCTTATGATAATTTTTTCTTCTTCAGATGTCTGTATCATGAATGGCAAATCGTACACACAAGGACAGAAATGGGACGATGGATGTACCCAGACTTGTGTTTGTGATGATGGAATGACAGGACACTATTCATGCAAAGAAAGGTCAGTTTTACATGTAATTGTGGACACCTTTTGTGATTTATTGTGAAAGTATCATACATGTATTTTTATGGGATACTAATGTTTGTTGATAATTGTTGTCAGGGTAACCATGAAATTTGATATCTAATGAATAAAAAAGTTTAATTTATTTCTGTAAAGAATTGGGATTAAAGCACATTTTTATTTCCCATCCTCAATTTTATTTTAAAACATTACAAATATTTTCCACGCAAAGTGAGTAATTTCCACACAAAGTAACATCTTTCAAATATTTTCCACACATAGTGACATCTTTCAAATATTTTCCACAAAAGTGACATCTTTCAAGTATTTTTGAAAACAGAGGATATCTAAAGCATTTCAAAGATTATGTTTCAATATCTTTGTAATTTTAATAACCAGTTTTTTAATGTATTTCCACATAATTTATCTGTTAAATGATTTTAGATGCCCGACCTACAATAACATCTCACCAACCTGTATCATGGTCCCAGATCCATCCGATCCAGTCTGTTGTAAGATCCCAAAATGCTCCAGCCCGACCAACTCAACAGTTCCACCAGGAGTCTTTGGACAGGTCACTGGTCTCAACCCAACACCAATGCCAAATCCTCAGCCTACACCAAATGGACCAAACACACCAACACCACTGCCGAACAATGTTCCCACGCCATACCCAGGCGGCACCTACCCACCCAACATGCTGCCTTCACTGATGCCCACCGTGTCGCCACCTCTTAACCCAAATCCCAACCCAACACCATTCCCACAACCAAGTAAGTCAAACGGAAGATACTTGTATATTGTACAGTTTAATTTAAGTTTGTGTGACAGTTGGTCCCAAAGTTTTGGAGTTCATTTTTGAATGGTTATCTTGGACTGATACAATCACTCAATTATTTTGACTCTTCTTTGAATAGAATTGTACCATTCATGCTATTTTCAAAAAAGAAGAAATGTCATGGTTGAAGAGGGAAGTTTGGCATCACCCAACCTGGTTTAACCCACCATTTCTTTTGAAATGTGTGAACCAAGTCAGGACCATTGTAATTTTCAATTTCTCCGGTATATCTTTCTTGTTTTGTCTTTTCTCTTGGAAATTTGAGATTAATCATCCAAGTTCAGTAGTTTTGTTATTACCTATTGTTTCTAATGTTTGAAATTATAACAAGCGGTATGAAAAAAATTAAGTTCAAAATGAAAATTCATAAATTTATACCCAAAATATATATAAGCTTACTTTTTGAAACTCAAGTTTGCATACATTTTGCATTGTAATTTTTTTTATGATTCATATACATTCATATAACTAACCTAGAACAGAATTGAAAATTGACAGTTTATATGAAATTATCTGAACAAATCTCATTTTCTTGATTCTATTTTTAGAGGTTTGTGTGTACAATGGACAACAATATACACAGGGCCAGAGATGGAGAGATGGGTGTAAATACAACTGTGTATGTGATGATGGCATGACAGGAAAATACACATGTACTGACATGTAAGTTATTGTGTAGAGGCCACCATAAAGGGGGAAAATTAATGTATAAGATAATGTGTAGAGGTCATCTTGAGGGGAAGGGGTGTAAGTACAACTGTGTATGTGATTATGGCATGACAGGAAAATACACATGTACTGACATGTAAGTGGGTATTGTGTAGAGGCAATCAAAAGGGAGTACAACTGTGTATTTGAAAATAGCATCACAGAAAAATACACATGTACTAGATAATGTGGAGAGGCCACCAAAGGGGGATGTAAAAATAATTATTTATGTAAAATGCAAAAATACATGTATAAAGGGCATTTAACTAACAATTTAGCCACAAATAATTACATGTTTTGATTGTAGTTTACACAAAAATTAAAAATTAAAATAATTTAACAAAGGTATAGATTCAAGTTTGTAAAGCTGTTGTGAAACTAATCCATCAGTTTTATCAACTAAAATTTAACGTACGTTTTGTTAATACAACATATGCTCATACATATGTCTTGAGAAAGTCATTTTTACATCACAGCTGCCCAAGATACCCACCTCTTCCAGCCAACTGTGTGATGGTCACTGACCCAACCAACCCATGCTGTAAGACACCTGACTGTTCCAACCAGACACCTGTCCCACTTCCAGGAGCCACACCCAACCCCAACCCAACATTGGCACCCAAGATGGGTAGGTTATACATTATATACCATCAGTATCCCAAAACACCCATCTTTTTGTATTACATTAAGACTGTTCTAATTGTGTGTAAACAAAATGTGACTTTATAAATGGTATCCTCGACATTTAGACATTTAAGTTATCTGTTTGAAAATCATACAATATAGTTGTATTGGTTTAATTTTATCTCTGTGTGTTTGTGTACTGTTACGAAGTTCATTATCAATTGAGAAGGTCACATGACCTCTTTTCTTCTGTGAAGTTCTTCATATAAAATCAGGTTTTTCTCTACTGAGACAGCCATATGGCCTCTCTACTGAGAAGTTTCAGGGCTCTGTTTCTCCAATAGTATCCTCTCTACTTCTCTTAGGTTAATCTGTTTAGTTAAGTCACTATAATCACTTTTCTAAACTCAGAGATCTGTTTTCTCTACTTCTCTTTATTTCATTCTGTTTAGTGTTATCGTTCTATGTTTCATTTCAGAGTTCTGTATCTACAATGGAATCCCCTACAGACAAGGACTAAGTGTTGTCTACTTCTACCTCAATTTTTCTGTACCTTCTCTGTACTTCTCTTTATTTTTATCTGTTTAGTAGAACCAATATTTCGATGTTTCATTACAGAGTTCTGTATCTACAATGGAATCCCATACAGACAAGGTCAGAGCTGGCAAGATGGATGTAGTAAGATCTGCAAATGTGAGGATGCAATGGCTAAGCAGGCAGTATGCACTGACAGGTACGGATAATTTACAAAGAAACTTTTTCTCCTTGTAGGATATAAAAAACAAAGAATTCTAAGTGCATAAAATATTTATATGAAAGAATACTGGTAAACAATTAAAAGGCTTCAATAATTAAAATCATTACATAGATGCATATGAAATACCGATTTTTCCAAGTGAAATAAAATCTGGTAAATTCACAATGTGAAATAACAAAAATATTTTCACTCTTGCGTCCTTTCCGGTCAAACTCAATTATGACGTCATGAATTGTATTGCGCTGTCGGCATGACTCCTGCGGTCTAAATTCATACGCCATTCAAATAAATTTATTAAAAACTATATATTAGCGGCATTTTATATATGTAATAAATACAATAATCAATTAGGTCTCATGAATAACCAAAATATGATCACTCGTGCGGGAACGCACTAAGATTTAACTCGTGCGCGGAACAAGTTCCGCGCACTCGTATAAATCTGTGTGCGTTCACCGACTCGTGATCATATTTTGGTTATTCACTCGACCCAATTAATTATCCTATAAGTGATACATGCAGTGAAGTGAAAAATATTTATTCAGAGAGAGCATCTAATTAGACATGTACACAAATGTTTATTACATGTTACATGCTTGTGCAGTGTGTAAAAAAAGTGCTAAAAGTTGTTTTACTTGAAAAATTCAATTTTTGATTTTTCTGGAAATCAAAGTAATAAGAAAACTACCGAACTTGGAGAATTTATCTCAAATATTGCAGAGAAAAAACAAAACAAAGGCAAGCATAATTCAGAAATTGAAGATCCCAGTGGTCCTGACTTGGTACAGGTATTTCAAAAGAATGATGGGTTAAACTAGGTTTTATGATGCTAAACCTCCCTCTTCAAGCTGTGCAAAGTTTTATTTAAATCCTTTTATGCATTTTCAACTTTGCTTCTGAAAACCATTGGGAATCAGACAGACACACAGAAGGATATTTAGATGGATAGACAGAGAGAAAAGGAAACAAGGGGTATCACATAATATCATGCGTCTTCCTGTAGGTTGAGGCAGATAGGGGATTGGAATTAAAACTTAGAAGTTCAAATGTTAATTAATAAATTTATTCCATCTTGATGTTTACAGATGTCCAACCTACCCACAACTTCAACCAGGCTGTACATACATAACAGATCCGGCTGACCAATGTTGTCAAGTCCCCAAATGTACCCCCACAACAAACCAGACAGTCGTTGTCACAGGACCCAAGGGAACTATCGATGGATCTAATGTTATCAAACCAAACCAACCCAATGGTGGAACTAGTGGAAGAACAAGTAAGTCAAATCTTTATAAAAATGTCAATTTAATTAATCAGTCTGGAATGTAATTTGGAAAATCCCCAAATGTGCCCCAACAATAAACACCAAATGTAATCAACCCAAACCAACCCAATGGTGGGATCTGTGGATAAACAAGTTAGATAAATAAAAATGAAGTCCATTGAAAATTTTCAAGTGTACCCCCTAACAATGTCTATGTTCTTGGCACAGGACATAACTGTGGCTCTTACTATAATGAAGCAAAACAAATCAATCGAAGGAATAAACAGAAGAACCAGTAAAAAGTATCCAAAAAATGAAAAAAGAATACCTTATAGCGGGTTATTTTCGCAAGAGCAAATTTTCACGGTTTTTGTGTCGTAAGGTATGTGAAAAATTGTTGTGGGTTTTATTTTCGCGGTTTGTAATTGTGTATGTAGATGATTTGCATAAGATGAATATTTTCGTGTGATTTATTTTTGTGATTACCATTGACCCACGAAAATTAAACCACCATGAAAATAACCGGCTATACGGTAACATACATAAAGTTGGCATGTTACTAAGGGCTTCATTTCAACCAATTTGAATAATTTGTAACCTGAGATTATAAAATCTTCAACACCACTATATAAAGATATTTTACTATATGCCTATTCTTTTCAGATGTTTGCTTGTACAAAGGAAAGATCTATACCCAGGGCCAGAAATGGGACGATGGATGTACATACCAATGCGTCTGTTTGGATGCCACCACTGGTCACTACCAATGCACAGACAGGTCAGAAAGACTAGGGAATTTTATGCCTTTCAGGGGCAGATCCATAAATTTTTGAATTGAGGATCTTTCTAAAATCCAATGAGAATAAATGGGGGATAGTTACATGTATTTGATCCAATTTTGACAATCATTGTCACAATAAGGGAAAGCTGTCCAATGAAAAGGGGGATTCCAAGCCTATGGAACCCCTTTCTAATTTACTTGCCTTCAGTGT
Source organism: Arcuatula senhousia (assembly GCA_963971305.1). Classification (NCBI taxonomy): domain Eukaryota; kingdom Metazoa; phylum Mollusca; class Bivalvia; order Mytilida; family Mytilidae; genus Arcuatula; species Arcuatula senhousia. The sequence continues at coordinate 48,273,835 of OZ020306.1, forward strand.
TAAGGATCATGGGGAAAATACATTTTTGGGGGAAAGGGTTAATTGTGAACTACATGTATAACAATTGCTCTTGTAACATAAACATATAAAGGAATGGTTTAAATTCAATTTACATAAAAATTAATGGTGAATACCTTTGATATCTAAACAAGACCAAAATAAATGTACATCCATGAATTAAATATCGCTTGATTTTAAGTTTTATTTTTTCAGATGCTTCAAGATGCCACAGTTACCACCATCTTGCACACTGGTCCAGGACCCAACAGACCAATGTTGTCAACGCCCCTACTGCCAGAACCCAGTCCCAACCCCAGGACCCAATGCACAGCCCACTCCTGGAGTCACCCTGGTACCCAATCCTAATGGCACACCCCAACCCACACCAGCTCCTACACCAAGGAGTAAGTAATCAGTTTTGATATTGTAGATGTTGAACATTTTGTAGAGGGTCTTTTTTAAAATTTGGTTAAGTAAATATTGAACATGCTTCAAAGCCTTGTCTATAGATATTTGATATGCAGCACAGGCACAGCGGGCCCATTATGTCTGATTCTATTTCCATTGTGCCTCTCGTCTTTTGAATGTTTAGTTCTTCGTAAGAAAGATTTCTTCATTTGGTTGTCATCAATTTTCATTGTTTTGGAAAAAATATATTTATTCCTTGGATTGATAAATTGAAGTATTTAACAAATTCATTATATACATCAGGAAAAAAATTCTTACTGACAAATCAAAGTATGGTCAATTTTATGGACCAATTTCACGTTTTGCTTGACAAAAATTGGTTTTACTCAACAATATTACTACTTTTACAATAGTCATCTGTTTACCATTTATGGTAATGGTAGTAATTTTCTTAAAAGCAATAAAGATTAGTTGGACATTGGCTCCACCTTTCAGGAGAGTTGCTCATCTACTCCCTGTTATCAAAATGGTTGTGGGAGTATGCTTAGCAGAAATCAGTGCAACTTCATGTTTTTTTTGCACACAATTTTTGAATGAGAACTCTTTAAACTTATACTTATGATATGCTTGTTGAATTTCAGATGTGTGTGTATACAAGGGAAGCATGTACCAACAGAACCAAGTCTGGTACGACGGATGTAATGCTAAATGTAGATGTGAGAACTCACAGACAGGATACTACAGATGTCAGGAACGGTAAGCTGTGTCAAACATGGTAGGGCGGGGTTGGCATGGGGGAGGGTGTTCTAATGGGTTAAGAGAAGGGCTGGTATGACAGATGTAATGCTAAATGTAGATGTGAGAACCCGCAGATGGGATACTACAGATGTCAGGAGCGGTAAGATGTGTGAACTATGGTGGGGAGGGGTTGGCATGGGGGTTTGTTCTAATAGGTTAAGAGAAGGGCTGGTATGATGGATGTAATGCTTAATGTAGATGTGAGAACTCACAGACAGGATACTACAGATGTCAGGAACGGTAAGCTGTGTGAACCATGATAGGGTGGGGTTGGCATCTGGGGAGGGGGGTGTTCTAATGGGTTAAGAGAAGAGCTGGTATGATGAATGTAATGCTAAATGTAGATGTGAGAACTCACAGACAGGATACTATAGATGTTAGGAAAGGTAAGCTGTGTGAAATATGGGGGGTGGGGGTGTTCTAATGGGTTAAGAGAAGAGCTGGTATGATGAATGTAATGCTAAATGTAGATGTGAGAACTCACAGACAGGATACTATAGATGTTAGGAAAGGTAAGCTGTGTGAAATATGGGGGGTGGGGGTGTTCTAATGGGTTAAGAGAAGAGCTGGTATGATGAATGTAATGCTAAATGTAGATGTGAGAACTCACAGACAGGATACTATAGATGTTAGGAAAGGTAAGCTGTGTGAAATATGGGGGGTGGGGGTGTTCTAATGGGTTAAGAGAAGGGCTGGTATGATGGATGTAATGCTGCATGTAGATGTGAGAACTCACAGACAGGATACTACAGATGTCAGGAACGGTAAGCTGTGTGAACCATGATAGGGTGGGGTTGGCATCTGGGGAGGGGGGTGTTCTAATGGGTTAAGAGAAGAGCTGGTATGATGAATGTAATGCTAAATGTAGATGTGAGAACTCACAGACAGGATACTATAGATGTTAGGAAAGGTAAGCTGTGTGAAATATGGGGGGTGGGGGTGTTCTAATGGGTTAAGAGAAGAGCTGGTATGATGGATGTAATGCTAAATGTAGATGTGAGAACTCACAGACAGGATACTATAGATGTTAGGAAAGGTAAGCTGTGTGAAATATGGGGGGTGGGGGTGTTCTAATGGGTTAAGAGAAGGGCTGGTATGATGGATGTAATGCTGCATGTAGATGTGAGAACTCACAGACAGGATACTATAGATGTTAGGAAAGGTAAGCTGTGTGAAATATGGGGGGTGGGGGTGTTCTAATGGGTTAAGAGAAGGGCTGGTATGATGGATGTAATGCTGCATGTAGATGTGAGAACTCACAGACAGGATACTATAGATGTTAGGAAAGGTAAGCTGTGTGAAATATGGGGGGTGGGGGTGTTCAAATGGGTTGAGAGAAGGGCTGGTATGATGGATGTAAAGCTAAATGTAGATGTAAGAACTCACAGACTGGATAATATACCGTATTTTCCGGAGAAATAAAGCGCTCCGGACTTTAAGGCGCAGGGCCGATTTTCAGGGAAAAATCTGATTTTATCCATTAATAAAGCGCACCTGAGTATTAAACGCACCCCTTTCTTCAGTCTTAAAACGTATATTGAATGATTTTTGTCATGTTTATTTCATTTTCAGCACAAAGACTCCTGATGTCGTTGAAGATCGTTTCCATTTTATTTATTTTTGATTTATAAATAAAATTGTGTTTGATTTTAATAAAAATGAATAAATACAGTTTGTGTGTTGACTTATTGTTATTGATTTTAACTGTACATGTGTATCGGTAAATTGAAAATTAGTGTATGACACTTGACAGGTGTTATGATTGGCATTTAAATCGTTTGTCGGCAACCTGATTCTCCAGTTATTGTTTTGATTGCAATTAAAGTAAAGTTTATTCACCTTGATGTGTTTTGGTTATAATTACTCAAGTTCTGTTTGTGTGATTAATCATTAGTTAGCTACAAGCTTGACCACGTGGTGGAAATTAAAAGAAAATCAAAATGGCATACCTGTGAATAGGAATGTGTCCAATCTATAATTATAGATTTTTTTGTGTGTCCTTGACTATTTATTAACTATTTATTAAATAAAAATCATAAGAACAAATGGTTCCTTGATCAAACAAATCCATGATATTCACTTGGTAAAATACACATGAAACGGTGTGTACTTGTCTTGTGTAGATCGATGTCAACAGGTCAAAGGTTGTTTTTCTTAAATTTTCCTACACACAAGTTTTAACGGAATAATTTTTATAAAATGATATATGTTTGCTCTAAAATAGATAGAATAGTGACAAAAGGTTTAGTTGTTCTTGAATTAAAGTAGAAAACAGTCTATAAAATTGTAGGGAGAAAATAAACAAAACTCTCTTCAAAAGTAGGGAGAAAATGAACACATCAGTCCATATAATGTAAATATTACTTACCAGGGTAATAATGTGGACATTACCAACATAGAAAAGGGCTTATTAAGAACAAAGATATTTAATATAAATCATAGGAAGAGAAAGGAAATGGACATCATGCATTTTATTTATTATATAAATTCCATATTTTAGACACACCTCTGTCTGATTACGTAATCAAAATAAAAATGGATGATTATGAAGAGAAAAGATCGAAACAACTGAAATACATAATAAACAAACACATTCGAGGGTATTTACTTTTTATTTCATAAAATAACAAACAAAACATCACATGAATAAAGCTGAAATAGAAATTGCAGTAGTTTGGTAATGACCCAGATGAAGTCTTTGCTTTAAAACCACTGGTCCACCTGAAAATTTTTTTAAAAATACACAGATTAAGCACACCGGTGTACAAACCGCACCCAGAACTTTTCAGAAAAAAAAATAGCGGCTTATACACCGGAAAATACGGTAGATGTCAGTTAAGGTAAGCTGTGTTTAAGCTAACCTTAAAAACCGAGGCATTAAGGACTTTAAGGGGCAGAAGGGGGGGGGGTAGTCATCTGATATCAAGGATAAATTACTACATGTAGAGGTGAAAACACTACAGATGCTTAGAAAGGTAGATGGTGTTTTAGGAAGGTAGGCAGGGGATGTAAATGGGTAAAGAGAGGTGAAAAGGGAGATTAAACGTTTTATGTTACAGATATAATGCTTGTGTTTGACATTAAACCCAGGGAACCCCAGATATGAAAAAGTCACTCACTTGGGGCAGAACGAGATCAACCTGGGTAACAACCTGGGTTATTTAATATGTAACCTAGGTTGTTCCAAATGTACACTTATATTTGAATATCATTGACCCATACAAAACAGAGGTCATCCACATTCATTTTGATTGTTTAACCTGGGAAAAATAATATACCCAGGGTCTTATCAGTTAAGACTGAAAATACTAGAATTAAACTGGATTATTTGTAACAAAAATAAAAGAAATCAAAGTTAAGAGATACAATGCATATATGAACTAATTTGAATAGTTTATTATCTCTTCATTTGATTAATTTATTTGTTTTATATAACTTTGCATTCTGTAACATTCCAGATGTGCCCGATATGACCAGGTCCCTGCTGCTTGCATCATGGTACCTGATCCTAAGGATCCATCATGTTGTCAGGTCCCAGAGTGCCCAGTCAAACCCACAGCTGGTCCAACACCTCTACCAGGATTCGTCCCAACCCCAATGACCCCCAAACCAGGAATAATTACTGGACTGGCCCCAAATAAACAACCAACCCTGTCACCACCCCATCTTGATGGAGGGACCACAAAGGCTCCAACACCAAAGACAGGTAGCAATAATTAATGATGATATAAGCTCCTTGTCTTCAATATGTTTTAACCGTTAATGAAAATTTTCTATTTAAATGTATTTTTGTCTCAAATTTTTGTACCTGGCTGCAACGCAGAGCGGTGACATAGAAATACCGGTGTCTATTTGTCCGCTTGTCACACTTCTTTTCGTAACAGTTATTACAGAAACTATTAATCATAGCTGGCTTTCAATATTTAGTATGCACTTTCAAGTAGGGGTCCCATATGGTGAGATGCAATTTCAGATCTGTCACATATCAACTTCCTGTTTAACTAGTTGACTTAGATTTTTTTGCCATTCAACAGTCTAGGGACGAGAATCTGTTCTTGTCTTTCATGCATGCAAGAGTTAATATGTCAAATAATTATTAATGGGAGCATTAACTAAAGACTATAATTTATATTGATTTAAAAAAAAAATTGTTAATATAGTGATGTTGTCTACCAAGGTTTAACAGGGTAATTAATGGGGCAATGGTTGTCTTTATCAATTTATACTTACATGTACATGTATATAACTATTTTAGGTTGTTTGTACAGAGGTGTTGTGTACAAACAGGGTGCCAAATGGGATGATGGATGCGACTACCAATGTGAATGTCTGGATGATATGACAGGACAATACAGATGTACAGAAAGGTACAGCTTACAGGAGGGATTTAAAAGGAGGGGTCTTGTGTCTTTTATCCCCTCCCCACCCCATCCAACCCCCATCAAATTTCTTGAAAAAGATCCATCATTTAAACTGATATGGGGATTTTTTGTCAAATTAATTAATTAATTTGATTTTTTATGAAGAAGATTCTCATCCAAACTGATATGGGAAAAGTTTGTCAAAATAATGAATTGATTTCTTTTAATGAATAAGATTTTCTGAATGTATTAAATCACCTTTGAAACTGACTATTGTTCTTATGTACATGTATACTATTTGCAGAAAACTAGGGTTGTTGAATGAGATATGAATGAATTCAATATTTTATATTTCAGATGTACAAAATTCCCCAACCTGGACAGCCACTGTGTCCTTGTACAGGATCCAAACGACCCATGCTGTCAGAAGCCATTCTGTGACTTTGTCAATCCCACACCTTTCCCCAACGGTATCCCCACCCCCAATCCTTTTATCACACCCACACCCAGACCAGGACAGAACACAGTAGTACCGACACCCATTCCTACCCCATCAACATCAAAATGCGTGTACAAGGGCGTCTTCTATTCACAAGGACAGTCATGGAATGATGGATGTGATTTCACATGTCAGTGTGATGATGCTATGAATAATGTATATTCCTGCCATAAGCGGTATGTTACATTGAATTCCAGACTTTTGTTTTTCTACAAATTTGGCAATAAGGGTCTCTGTGAGAAGAAATTATTCAATTCATGTATAACTATTCACCAAAAGAGGATATTTTGTATTAATTACATTTGTTTTGTTTTGAAAATATCCATATCTGCAAAAAGCAAAAAACTTTTTTTTTAACTTCAAAGCCTGTATTAATTAAATTTAGTGTGAGTTTATATAATTAAATTTAAGATGTGACAAGTCCTGTGTTACAATACAATTAAAAGTTCTTAAAATTAATAATTTAAAACTACCACTTTATTTGCAATGACATTACCAATATTTTTCAGTTGTAAGACCTTCACCCAAGTACCAACTGGTTGCCAGCTCACCACAGATCCAGCAGACCAATGCTGTCTGGTTCCCAACTGCAACATCAATCTGTTCCCCAACACACCTGGTACAGTGATTGGAGGAACCACTCCAGCAGGCTATACTGTTAACCCACAATTAAATACTGGTCCATCAGGAACCAGACCACAGTACATCTATCCTACACCCATCCAGCCTGGCTCTTTCGTTGGAACTAATGGACAAAACCCACTGGTACCAAATACTGGAACCAGTTTCACTGGAAACAGTCAAGGTTTGTCATTTTCATTATACCTCCCCTGGAAGGAATCACTCTATGTGTTTGTCTGTCTGTCTGTCCACATTCCTTGGAAGCAGCACCTTTCTTAAACCGTTAATGGAGATTGAGTGTTAAATTAAGAGCTAGAAAACATCTTTTTTGGAGAATACAACAAAATGTAGCTGTGGTATACTGATTGGTGCCAATTTCTAAAGCACACAATTAAGACTTGATTCTGAATGTTCAAATAAACTGATTTGTATGAAAGAACATTAAAAAACCATTTGATTCAAAAATTTTGTATTAGAATTTTTTCCATCATTTATAAATTTGTCCTTGGTTGTAGAGACTCTTAGGTTCAAGTAAATATTTATTTACTTTTATGATGCATTTTAGTACAGGTACTACACTGTATAATACCAAAAATATTCTAAAATTGAACAAATTGCCATTTGACAGGTATGTGTATCTACAAGGGTGTGACCTACACACAGGGTCAGAAATGGGACGATGGCTGCAGTTATCATTGTGAATGCTTTGATGCCACCAGAGGGCAGTACAGATGCACAGACAGGTACTGCAAATAACAAACTTGTGTCGAAATAACACAAACAGATAGATTTTAAATGGTATAGATTGCTATACTTTTTTTCATGATTGGTAGCTTTCAAGAAAGTAGCAAAGGTGTACCAAAGGGGTAATCAAAACATCATTATACCGAAAAGACAAAGACAAAATCGTTAGACAAAAAAATCATCACAACAACATTAAAACAAAAAAAAACATGAACATAACAACAAAACAACATTCAGCAATGTGAACTCAAGTGGAAACAAGTGTGAACTCAGGTGCTCCTTTAGAGTAAGCAGTTCCTGCTTGCTATAGCACACCTGGCATGTCGCCAAACCAGAATTAGCTGCCAACTTTTGAAATTTTTAAATTAGGTACTGATTTCTGTGATTTTTCATGTTATATTCATTTTAAAGATAAGACCTGAAAATTTGGTAAATTGATAGCACTGATTATGTAAAAAAGAGCAGTGCAAAATTTTTGGCTAGCTGAATTTCACAGGTTCTTGATATTTGGCATGCAGTGTTAAAATTTAGCCAGAAAAAAATCTGTTATTTTTGTCTTTGGCAAGTTTTAGATTTACTTGCTGATGAGAACTGATTCAACCAGTATTTGCAGATAAGAATCTACTGTGTTTTCACTGATTTTTGTTGGATATTATATTTTATTTTTTTCGTGGGTGGGTTGACCCATGAAATGAAAATTACTCTGATCTGTATGCTGCAGACTTCTCAACCGCGGCATTAAGATACCATGAAATGGTCCTTTTTCATCAAACCACAAAAATAAATGAATCCACAGTATTTGGTAACATGTAAACAAACAACAATCAATCAATCCATCAAATTTCATTGACAGATGTCCATCTTACCCATTCCTACCACCCCAGTGTACCTATGTTAAGGATCCAAAGGACCAGTGCTGTCAGATGGCCAGATGTGACTATGTCACCCCACTCCCCAACCCTACAGGAACACCAACACCTGGACCAAACCCACAAACTCCAAGACCTATCACTGTGGGACCAAACACACCAACCCCTGGACCAAATACGAAGGGACCAACACCAGGCCCAACAACACACCAGCCCATTAATATTACCCCAGGACAAAATACTGGACCAGTTGGAACCTATACACCACCCAACCCTGTTACACAGACCATCACTGGAAGACCAGGTACTATCCTATACGGGGGTATTTTTAAGATGATTTAATGTTTCACTAGCTTTCATGGGTTGAAGGAAATCCCAAAAATAAATCCCATAAAATACCCATCTAATATAAAAACACAAACTGTGAAAATTAACCTGCAAAAATTATTCATGGACCTAATGACAGAAACACAATTAAAATAAGGCCATTTAAAATTGACATTCTACATGGTTTTAGTGTAGTTTTATTGGCAAATCAAAGAAATCCTTTTAAACCTGTGCTAGTTCTTGACTTACAGTGAGGTGCCAGCTATGCTCCATGTTGAAGATTTCCCTGTGACTTGAAGATGAAGAACAATAATGCATGTAAAAAGCCACAGGCAGACCCAGAAACTTTTTAATGGAGAATGGAGGGGATTGGGTTTGCTTATACTGTGGACAAAAAGGGGGGGTTCATGAAATACACATGAAAAATATGAGACACCCCCTTCTGAATCCGCCACTGTAAAGCACTGTTTCCTTGCTTTGTTCTATTTCAAGTTAATTATGAGATTTTGCTTGAAGCATAATAACTCTATACCTCCCCCTTTTCATTTGAATTTCAATAGGGGCTTTATTATTCCTTAATTACAGTGTACATGTAATCATTGTATTTGTGAAGATTATTTGCTTTGTAAACTTCTGTGTAAAGTTCAAAGAAATATGATTTTGTTTAATAGGTAAAAAAATTCTCATTTGATTTTATTAAAACTTTGTAGATATGTGTCTATACAAGGGAACACTTTATGCCAGAGGACAGAGATGGCAAGATGGCTGTAACTACAACTGTGTCTGTGAAAATCCAAATGGCAACCACTTCAGATGTACATCGAGGTATTCATAAAAAATCTGTGTAAACACAGGCTAACTGCTTTTCACATGGAGGCAACATATCACCTTGATTCTGGTTTACTCGATGAATTTTTTTCTACAGAAGATCTTTCGTTAATAAATTTTGAATTTATGGCCCGATTTCACTGAGTGAAAAATCTGGGTTATAAAATGGCGAATGTTAGGCAGTCAGGCGGGGAAGAAATTTTTCGTAACAGTTTTCTCATCAACTATTAATCACAGCCGCCTGATATTCGATATGCAACTTCAGGGTAGGGTCTCATAACATCAGACAATTTCATGTATTCCCCTCACTTACTTCATGTTTAAAGAAATCCAGTCACTTTTTTACTCTGACAGATTTTTGATCTTTAATTCATAGAGGTTGAGCCACGTACAATTATTTCTGATGGTATTATTACTTATTGGTAATTTTCAGATGCAAGTCCTACTCCAGTATCCCAGCATTCTGTACTCTCAAACCTGATCCTAACGATTCATGCTGTTCTACCGTCACATGTACTGCTAATGGCCAGAACCTTACCCCCCTGATCCCTGATGGAAGACCGACACCCTCACCAACATTGGCCCCCAGCATGATCAATGTTGTACCCCTCGGAACCCACACTGTCATTACTGGATCTGGTCTCCCCAACGGACAAGTTCCAGGTGTCACAGGAGGCAGAAGTAAGCTAAAAGAAGTCATCTCATGAACATTTTTACAATCGACTAGGGGCAGAACCAGGATTTTAGTTTAGGGATGGTGTAAAGACTGTTTTTTGCCAAGTGAAGCAGGGTGCAATTTTTTTTTCGCATTTTTACTGTTTTTAGTTGATTTTTGTGCAAAATCATGCATTTTGTCAGTTTTAGGGGAGACTTACACATGTTCCCCATTCTTTTGATCTGCGCCTGATCATTGAGAAACATGCCTGAATAAACTGTTAACTTGCTGAATTCAAACTTGTTGTTATACATTTGAATCCTGAGTAATAAAATCATGCAACTCGATAGTAAGGAATTACACAACTGGTAAATAAATGCCACATAATATCTTCCTTTTAAACTGTTTGAAGGGAGATTTTTTAAAACAGTAAAATTTATGTTTAAAATAAATATGGAATTTAATTAAATGAAAAAAAAAGAGAGAAAGTGATCCGCAGCACTGTACTTATGAGACTTGAGATTTCTTGGTGAGAATTTAGTTTTCACAGAGAAATTGCGTTTGGAAATTTGGAATGGGTACATGTACATGTACTGTGACACATGTCTTAATTAAAACCTGAATATACCAAAAACCTGTAATGAACAAATAAAATTTTAAAGTCCCGTCATTATATTTTTATATATTTTAAACCTGTATAACCCGAAAACCTGTTAATTCCAGACAAATTATTCAGTTTCAATTGGTTTTTGATGAGTCAGGTTTCACTGTATAATACATTTATTTTCCAGGTGTGTGCATCTACCATGGACAGGCCTACAATCAAGGTGAATCATGGGACGATGGATGTAAATATGTGTGCACATGTGAAGATGGCACCACAGGAATGTACAAATGTACAACTAAGTAAGTTTGTGTATAAGATGTATAATGATGTATAATATATGCGTTTTTGTGAAGTGTACAAATGTACAACTAAGTAATTTAGTGTATAAGATGTGTAATGATGTATGATATATGTGTTTTTGTGAAGTGTACAAATGTACAACTAAGTAAGTTAGTGTATAAGATGTGTAATGATGTATAATATATGTGTTTTTGTGAAGTGTACAAATGTACAACTAAGTAAGTTAGTGTATATACCCTTGTGTATGAAAATATGCTAGTGTGAAGACTGCAATACTGAATTGTACAAGTGTGCAATTAAGTACATGTGTAGGTTTTTGTATAATGATGTATAAATATGTGCTCTTGTGAAGACTGCACTACTAGAGTGTGCAAATGTATGACTATGTATGCATATGTGCAAGGGTGTATTAAAGCATGTGTATATGGTACAAAAGGGCTAAACAAATATACCAAAAAGAAAGATAGCCAATGGTATATTTATAACAGCTTTTCAATCAATGCAATGTTAAAGGCAATTATAAGAGAACAAAAATGACACAAATAAAGAACATCATAAATACCTAATTAGCTATAAACACAAGATTTATTTTCATGTCAATGAATCATGTTCATGTAAAAGACAAAAATAAGTACTTTGAAGATTTTACAGAAGCATTGCAACTCTATACAAATACTTAGTATACTGTGGTTTATCAATTTCGTGGGGTATCAATTTTCGTGGTTTTCATGGATGGCATTGACCTATGAAAATTGATACCCAACGAAAAGGAAATTTAACATTGATCGGTAAATGCTGGAGACATCAAAACCACAAAATTAAGAATCCACGATTTTATCTTTTTTCATCAACCCACGGAAATTGGTATCCACGAAAATAAAAAAATGTACTTAACAAAACATAGCTTAAACTTAAATATACATGGATATGTGTGGTTCAGTTTCCTTATTTGGTAATTTTCAGATGTCCAAAATACCCAGCTATCCCAACATACTGTTCTTTCACCGACGTCCCAGGCCAGTGTTGTCCATCTCTCAGCTGTAACTCACCAACCTTCGGAAACTACAACCCCACCCCTCAACTGGTACCCACACCCAGACCAATGGTTGCTCCTACGCCTGGTAACCCATACCTGATTGTTCAACCAGGAACCAATGGACAAACTATCACTGGGCAGAATCCAATTGTTGTTACCCCCGGAACCAATGTAAACAGCTTCACAGGCAAAACTGACAGTATGTTTTTATTGAACTATAACTATTCCGGTGTGTTTTGTCTTTTCTCTTGGAAATTGAGATTGATCCTCCGAGTTTGGTAATTTTGTTATGACCTTTATTTATTGAATTACCATGCTTAAATCTTCATAACTTTTTCAATGTGATCATTATTGGTTATGTATATCTGGATGTCATGAAGGGAAATTAAGTAATTAAATGGTGAATAAGGGAAATATTTTGTAACAGTTCTCTCAGCAACTACTTATCACAGCCTTTTGATAATTTGTATGCAACATCAGCAGCATGTTGGGTTCTATATCATGAGATTATATTTCAATTGTTTTGCTCACTTCCTTGCTGGTTTTTTTACCTTGGAAGACATTTGTTTTTTAAATAAAAGTTTGATGCATTATTCAAATTGCAAACATTTGTGACTATTTTAAGGCATACAGGGCCCCACCTATACAAAATGATATAATTTCCAATTAAAAATATTGTTTATTGATCAATGAAAATTTATGTAGCATCCAATATTAACATTTGAAAGTATCCACAAAAGAAGACTTTTTTCTACAGAACAAGGGAAATAACTCATGTTTTTGTTTTGTAGACCTGTATCTACAAAACAAGGTAAATAATTCATAATTTTGTTTTTGTAGACTTGTGTATCTACAAGGGTAAACTATATAACAAGGGAGATAAGTGGGATGATGGATGTGATTTCAGCTGTGAATGTTTGGAAGGAAGAAGTGGATACTACCAATGTAAACCTAAGTATGTATTAGTCAGAACTTGTAGAATGTCATACCCTTCTGTAAATGTACAAGGTTGAGAGAGGGAAGCTAATTTCACTTGATTTTCATTTACAAATTATCAATGAAAATCTCCCCCATGCCAATGTTAATAATCAGGGAACCAAATTTTCCCCTATTTGAATGGTAAACAATATCACAAGTACCAATTTATATACTGTGGTTTCATTATTATTCTTGTTGTATCAATTTTCGTGGTTGTTGTGGGTAGCCTTTACCCACGAAATTTGATACCCAAGGAAAAGGAAATTTTACAATATTCTGTATGCTCCAGACAAAAGAACAACAAATTTAAGAATCCACAAAATTGTACTTTGTCATTAAACCACAATAATTGGTACCCACGAAAATAAATGAATCCACAGTATGCATCTAAAAACATGTATGTCATACCTAACTTGTGTTGGGACTATTTTTGCTTGATTTGCATTTACAAATTATCCTAGTAATTATCTCCCTTGCCAATGTAAATGATCAGAAAAACAGTTTTCCCCTAAGTGAATGAATCAATATATTTTGTGAATGGTAAGAAGTATTACAGATGCATTTAAACACATATACATACAGTATTAAGTTAATTTTGGAAGTTTCAGTAACATTCACTATGCTTTATTATAAGACATTTTGTCATTAGTCATCAAGGAAAAAGGAAAAGAAAAACCAAGCAAAAAGTGTTCATGGGGTTAAGGCTGATCAAGGTTGCAAACATAACCTTTGTACATTCTATATTTAGATATAACCTTTGACCTTTCTATTTTTAGATGCCCAACCTATCCCAACATGCCTGCTCAATGCTACATGACAAGATCACCAGGAGATTGTTGTAACAAACCAATGTGTACTGGTCCTACTGGACAAGTTGTTAACCCACTGGCCCCAGGCAGCAAGTACCCAGTTTATGGAAGTTATGGAGGTTCAAACACTGGTTTCAGACCAAACTACATTCCAGGCCAAATGACAACCACTGGAAACAGAACAAGTAAGATTTGTTTTATTCGCCTCAAAGGGGTTTAACAGGGAAAATTATTTTTAGCTTATTTTAGCAAATTTTGGAAATCACTAAAATCAATGAAAGCAGAATGTTTTCAACTTTCCTATCGATCAGAACAGCTGATAGACATGAAGATTACAATTTTTCAGAAAAACACGATATTTATGTATCATTTTGTTTTGTTTGATAGTTGGCCTGATTTCTTTACGTTTCAAAATTTCTGATGGGCAATTAAAACATTTTCTGACAGTTTTAACAAGAAACTGACAAGAAAAACTTATCATTGCTTTAAATAATTTTTATGCAGCATCAGCATGGGCTTAGTTAAGGATGGTCACTCCTCAAATTTCTTATATCAAACTTTTTATACTTTGTGGTGTAAATGATAAATAGTTGTCCACTTAATCAAATGACAAAAAGAAAACCATAGGTCCGTGTACTCGTTTCCGAGATATATGACGTCAACAATTTGGCGGGAAATTAGACTCCTCTAAATTTTACATTACTTTTACCTTGAGATGTTTTTGACCTTATAAACTATGAAGTTGTATCAAGAATTTTAAGAAATTTTATACAGGTGGATCTTAAGGTTTATACAATCAGAAAATGTTATAAAAAGTAGAGGTCAGTGTGCAAAAAATTTCTTCAGTATTCAAAGGTAAAATCTAGAGGAGTTCCGAATTCTGACTGAAATCCAGAAATATGAACAGTGACCATCCTTAAATAGCATTTCATGTCATGTCACTCACCTACTTCCAGTTATTAATCCAAATGCAGCCATTTTTTGCCAGATTTCAAGGAGTGAAATATCTGGGTTGTAAAATGTTGAATGTTGGGCAGGCAGTGGGTGACCGGCAGGTGGTGTGCGGGCAGTGAAGAAATTTTCGTAACAGTTTTTTTCAGCAAGTACCGATCACATCCTCTTGATATTTGGAATGGAGCATCAACATGGGTTCTAAAATTGTGGAATTTTATGTCAGGCCTGTCACTATACTTCCTATTTAAAGAAATCTGGCCATATTTGTCCTAATTCAATTTAAAAAAAAAATCTATTTCAGACATGTGTATATACAAGGGCCATGTCTACCAGCAGAACCAGAGATGGGAGGATGCTTGTGACTATTCCTGCGAATGTATCGATGCCTCCATGGGACAGTACAGATGTACTGAAAGGTAACAAGATCATAAAATTACAAGACAGTTAAAACCCGTTTAAACTGACACCCATTGTTTAGACTAGACAGGTTTTGGGTTTATACAGGTTTAAAATGCAAATAAATAAAAGAAGAGAGATTAATAACACTGCTGTACTTGTCCAAATCTGTGTTTCCTGTTTCAACTGTTACAAACCATTATGACCAATTTTACACTCAAATATGAAAATCTTAGACATGATTGTTTAACACATGAAAAATATCAAATTCTATTTTCATTATAAGTGACCAATTTTGCAGTTATCTAATTTTCAAAAATTAGTGTTACGTAGTACTCATTGTCATTTTATCATTACTTTTCATATGTGCCTGTCCTCATTAGCCAGGAATACCTGTCAAAGTCTATGTTTGTACTTGTCTATTGTTTAAATTGTTCTATGTCCAGAAGGGGGTCTTCCAGTGTGCACTATCTTTTAATTCTTATCTGAGGGCCAACTGCAAAACAAAGAGCAGTATTCATTGGTCATATTAAAGGCTGTTTGCTGTTGTTTTATTTATTGCAGATTTTATATTTACTATTCATTTATTTCACATTTCATTTCTTATGCCCCCGCAACGACATGTTGGAGGGGGGCATTAAGTTTTACTCAGTACGTCTGTACTTACAAATATCCATCAAGCTTTTCTCAGAAACCATATATGAGAATGATTTGAAACTTGGTAGGGTAGTTCAGTGTGACAAACTGTATGTCCTTATCAATTTTCAGACCTGTTGGTGATCTACTTCCTGTTTGGGACTTAGGTTGATGTGAAATTGTGTGAACATGACTATGAAAATTTCCATCAAGCTTTCCCCAGAAACCGTTCATGAGAATGATTTGAAACTTGGTAGGGTGGTTCAGTGTGACAAACTGTATGTCCTAAGCAATTTTCAGACCTGTAGGTCATCTACTTCCTGTTTGGGATTTAGGCCGATGTGAAAATATGTGAAGATGACTATGAAAATTTAAGTCGAACTTTTTTCAGAAGTTGTACATGAGAATGATTTGAAACTTGTTAGGATGGTACAGTATGGCAAACTGTATGTCCTAAGGGATTTCCAGACCTGTCAGACAACTACTTCCTGTTTGGGCCAGTGGGGGCATCCGTGTCCCATGGACACATTGCTTCTTTTAAACTTGTACAATATGTATTTGCAAACATTTTTACTATTACAGATGCCCAACATACAACGCCCTACCTTCAGCCTGTAGAATGTACGACGTCCCAGGAGATTGTTGTAAAGAGGTCCGTTGTGACATGAGCCAGGTCCCACCAACTCCAGTGGTCCCAACCCCCATGCCAAACACCCCAGCACCACACATCGATCCCAACTGTTACGATGCCATCAGTAACTGCAGGGCCTATGGATCTCAGGCTTGTAGTTCTATGTACGATGCCTGGTCCAGACAGAATTGTAATCTTACTTGTGGACACTGTGGTAAGTACACATCTAAATACTGCAACACACTACAATCATTATACCTTTGTTTGGGGGCGGATATGTAGGAAACTATCTGTGTGTCTGTCTGTCCGTCCGTCTGTCTGTCCGTCTGTCCTCATAACTTGTTTTATTTTGGCTGGATTTCAAGAAGTGAAAAATTCGGGTAATGAAAGGGTGAATGTTGGGCCAGATTAAATTTTGGTAACAGTTTTCTCAGCCACTTGATATTTGTTATACAGCCTCAAGGAGGTGTCCCATTATGAGGGATTCCATTTCAGGTCTTTGGATCACCTACTTCCTAATAAAACAAAATCATGCCATTTTTTAGATTTTCAAGAAAATAAAAAGAAATGGTCATTGCATTAAACCGAACAGATGAGAACAAGTTATTTTATGGATGAAAAATTTTGTAATATGTTTCCATTGTACTGGCTGGGGAGTTTAATGTCATGACTATACCTTAATATAGGTCTGCAGCGATGTAAATTTTGTTATAATACTTTTAATTCAAGTAGATTTGATTCAATCACAAAATCAAGTAAATCTTACAGGATTGGAAATTATAAGTGATTTTTGCATTGATGGCTTTAAATAAAAATTAACAGAAAATTTATTTGTAATTAAAACAAAGAAAACATATTTGAATACTGTATAATCATTTATTTTCATGAGGATAAAATTTTGTGATTAAGAGCACAAAACTGATTTGGTTAGGACAAATTTTTTGGGAATTTTTCTTTTTTGAAGTTCACTTGTCAACTAAGTATGTTAAAATTCCTTGGGGATTTAATTTCGTGGATTTCTCTTCCTACAAAATAAATGAAATTGAATTCTCCATAAATATTTCTGCTTCTACAGTATATATTTCTGATTGTTAGTCCCATCAGTGACACTTCCAGCAAAGAGATGCGAAGACAAACTGACCAACTGCGATGCGTTCGGAAGATCTGCTTGTGAAGGAATTTACAAACCATGGGCTATGGACAACTGTATCAAATACTGTGGATATTGTAAGTTTATCAAGTTTGAAAATACATGTATATTTTATAAGGGGATGACCATTTAATTCTTAAGGGGGTCTGGCAGTTTTTGTAAATAAATATACTGGCCTGGAAGAAGTGTTAATAAATAATCTCCAGGCAACTTCCTCCAAGAAAATTAAAATATTAATTAATCTGACTCAAGATTCTTAAGTATGGTTTGTTTGGTTTGTGTAGCAGCAATAAATAAATTTTCTGACCCTCAAAATCTACACAATAAATAATCTGACTCCTCCCAAACTGCCAGCCCCTCCCCCCAGAATCAAATGGTTGTTTCTTTGAGTTCCGTTTGTTTTGTCATGGAATCCTTACATACATGTATACTCTGACTAAAGAGTAAAGGGCTGGAAAAGAAAAGATAACCAAACCCAAATTCACTCCTAGACTAACCTAGCTGTGTCTGGTTAGTCTACTAATCAGATCAAAAAAGGGACCAAAAAGTTAGTAACCATTTGTGTCAGGTTTTGATCAAGACAGGATTAGCTGTACAGAGGAACAAGTTAAAATGGGTAAATTAAGGGTTCTGAAAGGTTTCCTTTAAACAGTTTTAAGTGTGTATCGGTAGTTTCTACTAGATTTATCTTTTGCATATTTCATTTAAACTAGTTTAACTGCAAATTTTAGATGGGTATATGTTTGAGAGATTCATTTAAACAGGTTTAAATGTTCAAATTGAACTGTGATTATGTGTGATTATGTTTATCTAAACTGGTTTAACTTTACAATTTATACTCAAATTCAGAATAGTGGTACCTTTATCAATTGAATTTAAATGACACCAACAGGTTTGACAATTAGGTGTCTTAAGAGAAGAAAGAGTTTTAAAATTAGGTCAGTGAAGTTGGTCAGCCATGAAACACCTGTTAAAGTAAAACACATAAAAAGAATATCAATTCAGGTAGAAATTTAAATGGATCAAACTGACCATTTGATCAGTAATTATTGGACAGGTGAGATCTATTTAAATTTCTACCTGAATTGATATGCTTCATGATTTCATACTAACAACAGGTGCTTCATGGCTCACCAACTTCACTGACCTAATATTAAACCTCTTTCTTCTCTTAAGACACCTAATTGGCAAACCTGTTGGTGTCATTTCAATTCAATTGAAAAAGGTACCACTATTCTGAATTTGAGTATAAAGCTGGGATTATGTTTGGAAGTTTCATTTATCCAGGTTTAATAGTAAAATAGTACAAATTGAAATGTGATAATGTTTGAAAGTTTGATTTAAACAGGCTTAACTGCACATTATGTACTTTAGGCTGTTCAATTGTATTAAATTTATTCATTTGTTTAATTTCTATATTAAGGTACAGGCACAGGACCAACATCAGCCCCTAGTACTTGTGTAGATGCCATCACCAATTGTGACCAGTATGGCAAGTCATCCTGTCAGGCCCCATACTTGGCCTGGGCCCAGAAGAACTGCCCACAATATTGTGGCTTCTGTTGTACGTATCTATAGCTTCTTCGATGTGATCAAGTTTATTATGGAGTTTTTTTAAATATAGGGAACTTATTTTGGATTATTTATTGAACCTGTTATGCTTGCAGAGACCAAAGCTGTTTAAATAGATAATTGGCATGTGATGATAAAAAATCTATACACAGTCAGAATTTAGTTGTACATTTTGAGACTTTATCATGCATTGATTAATCTGAAATAAATTAGGATAAGGCTGAGAAGTTCTGATAAGTAGTCATTATTTTGCAAAAAAGGGGATTACAAAATATCTTTAAATTTTAGCACAGGTATTATTTTTTCATTATTCACTATGGCAAAATGCATGTATTCTTTGAATGAACCTCCAGGCATACAGTGTAGCAACAAAAAACAAAAAAAAAACAAGAGCAAAATTTGAATAGGTTAAGAGAATTTAACATTTACAACTGATATCTTTTTCCTTTAAGCTGGAACTGGAACAATGGTAACAACACAACCAATAGTAGCTCTACCACAACAAGGTAAGAAATAATGAGATGCATCTTCAATTTCCTTTGAGATCATTTACTTTACCAAAATTGTTGTTTTTATTTGGAATATTTCTCTGTACAGGCAATCCAATGTCATTCCACCACAAACTTTTTGGCAGCAGAATATTAACCTTCTAGATTAAAAAAATATCCCCAAAATATGATGTTAAATTAAACAAAATTAGCTGCATTTATCTGTACTTTTATGACAGAAAACATAATTCTAAAGTCATGAAAGTGTACTCTGTTACCGTATACATTGGGGTTTTTTTTTTTTTTGTGAGTATCTAATTTTCGCTTTTCTGCAGTAGTTTGTAACTCACGAAAAAATAACAACCCATATAAATTAAATGTACTCACGTGTGAGCAATGCCTAAAATTGATTTCTGGGAAAAAAAAAAATCAGTTTTTTAAGAAATCTGCAAAATTTAGCTCCTGCGAAAAAATAAACTTTTGAGTAGATACTTTTGATACCCTTTGTACTATTAAATTTTAGATTGTAACTGTTTCAATTAAAGTCTTCTTGTTTTTTCTTAGGTTGGATGGTCATGATGAAGGGTGTAGCTGGTGTACCAGGAAACCTTTACCAAATCTGGCAGAGCCCAGCCACCATCAACGAGAACATCCCACAGGCCATGTACCTAACTTCTCAATATCAAGGTCACTACAAACCCAGCCTGGCCAACCACTGGGGAGATCTATGTATAGACCAGGTAAATAGAATATGATATTGACCTGGTCAATAAATCTAACCTGCCCAATCACTGGAGAAACTCAGGTATAGACCAGGTGGATAATATACAATTACTGTCTTTTGTTGAGGTAAATGTGCAGTTTTATTGACTTTTGAAAAACAGATATTCACTGAGCCCGAAGGGCGAGGTGAATATCTTTAGTTTTTCTAAAGTCAATAACACTCACATTTGTCGAAACAAAAGACAGTAATTGATTTATTCTACTATCCAATATCTGACAAAAATATGCATTTGAAGTGTTAAAAAGAAAATAAACCAAACAGAAAAATACTGCAACGACGTCATCACCTTTCCCGCCTTTTCTTAGGAGAATATCACTTTGCTAGGTGAATATCCTTTTTTATTCACTTAGTTGATTATAATGAAATATGTTAAAGAATTATTTATATTATAGAATAAAATATAATATTGACCTGGTCAATAAATCTTACCTGGCCAATGACTTAGGAGATATATGTATAGACAAGGTAACAAATATTATTATTGTCCACAATTAGCCTTTAAACTGAGGTCAGCCAATCAAAGGTTAGTGTCGTGGTTTGTTCTTCTCCTTGTGGTTGAAGGGACAGTAAATGTATAGATGACTTAAAGTAGGGGAAGCTAAATCAAGCAGAACAGGAATGGGCGAACAGATTGTGTGATACTGGGGTCAAAGGGTAGCTCACAGAAGATGAATTCCCTCTTTCTAAAAATATCTTTTTATGTGGATTAGAATATATGCAAGAAAGTTTCATCGTGTAAGAAATAGACAATTTTGCAAAATAGCATTTTTATACATGTATTGTACACAAGGGTCTGGAAATTTTTTGAGCTGATTTCGGTCATTTTTGTCCGATTGTGCTGAATACAAGAATGTTACAATGACCCCCCTTTTTTGCCTTATCCTCCTCTGAAATCCATCTTTTAATCTTAAAATGCAGTGTTTGTTTCTGTATAACATTTTCTAACATGCAAGTTGATGTCCAGATCACGTTTTTATTTCAGGTAAGTCTCTTCAAAGATAAAATTTCTATTGTTTTCATTGTAAACAAAACACGTTTCATGTCAAAAGTGAAAGTGAAAGTAGAATCGCCCGTATGTTGATAAATTGTCGTTCAGTTTATTTATAAACATATCAAACGTCAAGAAAGACCGAGAAATGCTCCTTTAAATGTGAAATTTGATTATTGTTTTCATCAGAATCAAAACAATCTGTATAGTGAATGAGTATTTACAAAATAAATATAACCACGCACATGCGTAATCAAACACCAATTTGGTGTGCACATGTTTTGATAAATATCAACATTATGAATTATTATTTCTAAATAAACAAAACAGGCATCTGAGGAAAGATTGATAACCTCAATTAATTCATTTAATTAAAACCATACAATGCAGGTAAATGCACAGTGGCCTTGATCAGACAGGTGTGACCGATTATGTAATTAGCGTAACCCGGAGGCTATTCTCACCTGTGTTTGACACCAAATAGGTGTTAATTATGAGATTAATGACCACACGACCGGATGCTCAGGAAGATAATTAAACAATTATATGACCGATAAGTCGAATAATGCTTACAATAAAATTTTAAAATGTCCGATTGGGAGAATTTTTAGTCGGTCATTTAGGACAAAATTTCGGTCATGACCGGCAAATATGACCGTTTCCAGACCCTTGATTGTACACATACATGTATTGCATTATAAATTTATAAATGTACCATGTTTGTCTTGAAAGATTTAATATTCACTATTGAATTGATAAAATATATATATATTTCTAGGTCAAAGTTGCCATTTACAACAATGGTGTAGAGAAAGCTAACATTGTTTTCAATGCTATTGGCGCAGACAAGAACAGCTGGTTTGATAAGAGTAGAATCATCTCCTCAACATACACAGATATACAGAACGCTCCCAAAGAATTTTTCACCATGATTGGGTTGGTATCTTTGATGTGCTTATCTCCCCTGCAAACAAAGTTTGGAGGGGTATATAGTAAACACTGTCTGTCAGTTCATAAAATCTAAACTCAATTTTTATTGTCCTAATCTTCGATGGATTTTGATGAAACTTTACATGAAGAGAGTACATCATATGGAGATGTAGATGAAAAATATCATTGCTCTCAGATATCATTAAATGGGAGATAATAGGACTTTATACCAATTATAAAAGAGTGCTTTATATCCTTTTGTGATTCTCTGTTCAAAAATACATTGTTGATCACAGAAAATGAAAAGAAAAACTTGAATGAAAAGATGTAAATTTTTTGTTTTTACATTACTGTTTTGCAGGTAATTTTGTTGAGATTTTATTTATCACTGGATCCTTGAAAGTGCGAAAATGAAACTTAATTCACAGTCTTTACTCAAACAGAAAATAAATTGCCTGTTACTCTATTTTGATTATTTCTATATTTAACAGAGATGCAGCCAGTGGACGTCAGTTCTACATGAGTAGCAGTTCTAACGGCAGATGTAACTCAAATGGATGGATGATGGTCTCCACGCAGGATAATGGTTGTCCATACGAGACCACTACCAGCACAGGAGCTAAACCAGCATTCTTATATGCCCCAGGCAATACCATGACACACTGGAGCGAAAGTATGTACATTTTTGCTTGTTATATAAAGGGTAGAGAGAAGGGGGAACTTGTTTGATAGATAATGGATATGGTAGGGTACAGCTGCAAACTGGAATGTGTGTTATGTTTGTCAGTATGACTCCAAGTGTTTGTACTGCAAATAACATTGGAAAATCCAACAGGGTGTGATCTTGATTGGAACCCATACCTCTGCGGCACTTGTTGCCTAGCAGTCTCTAGTCCGTCAAGGTTTCCACACTACCACAGACACCTTTAAAATAGGTGTTATACAAAAGAAAATGTGCAAAATAAATGTGAAAGAATAGAATAAAAATTCAAATACTATTAATTTATTGAGTTGCAATCTTAAAATTATTATCGAGAAGCAACTTTCAATATTTATTATTTTGTAGACTCAGCAGCTAAGCCCAGATAAAAAATGTGCTTGATTTACAACATAACCTTAAAAGTTATTAAATTGTAACAAGAAGCCTTTTTTAACATATTAATTGTTTTTTAGCCTCAGCTGCCAATGGAGATGTCTTTGCCATTCTTGCCCACCAAGACTGTTCTATCAGAAGCACTGTATCTCCTACACCAATCATCGGAACTAGTAAGTTCCCCTTATTACTGGGATTCTATCTTATCTATAGGAAAAATATGTGCCTATGATCAGTCACAAAACTTTATTTCATTTTATGTCCCACAATCAGAGCCTAGAAATAATGTGGTTTCATTATTATTCATGGGGGTATAAATTTTGGTGGTTTTCCTGGATGGTCTTTTCCCACAAAAAGAAATTGATCTGAAAGCTGGAGTCCTCAAAACCACAAATTAAAGAATTAACAAAATTATCATTTTTCATCAAACCAAAAAAAAAAAAATTGGTACCCACAAAAAATAAATGAATCCACAGTATATAGGAATCACCCATGCCGTCTGTCTGCCTGTCCTCATATCATCTTGATGAAATGTTGCACTAAAGAGTTCACCAAATGGAGATGTGCAGGAAGAAATTGTATAGCTCTCAGATATCATTAAGGGGAGATAATTGGACATCATTTTTTTGCCTGATTTCATAAGAGTGAAAAATCTGGGTTATGAAGTGGTGAATGTCAGGCTGTGGGCCGGCAGGAAATAATTTTCTTAACAGTTTTCTCAACACTTCTAATCACAGCCCCTTGATATTTGCTATTCATCATCATGGGGTCTAATAACATGGGATTTGATTTCAGGCCTGACATGTACTCATCTACTTTATGTTAAATAATCTTCCAATTTTGTCTTTGACAGATTTTTAACCCAATAAAGACATAAAAGAATTCAATATAAATTGAAGGGTATCCTTTTGACACAGCTCTTAAAATATTCCTAGTTTTGTTAAATTTGATTAATTTTGGGGTTTTTTTTTTATCTGAGAAATATTGAAAAAAAAATTATTTGGACCTTATTTTGACAAACTTGCAATAAAAATGTAATGTAGGTGTTATTTGACTTTTAAAGGGAGCACTAAGATTTGCAAACTCTGCTTTCTCAAGAGAAAAATATCATAAAACATGATTTCTATTTTTAGCCGAAGTCTGTATCTACAAACAGAAAATTTACAAACAAGGAGAGACTTGGATTGATGGATGTGATTACAACTGCACATGTGTCGATGGTAAAACAGGACGTTACATGTGTAATAATCTGTAAGTACATGTTGTTACATTTGTACTTTAAGGATGTTGTAGCATCAGCTTTTGAGATTTTTGACAATTTTTTTGGAATCTGTTTTTTTCCATCAAAATAAGACAAAGAAATTTTGCTCGGTAACCCCAAATTTTCTTTTGTTTAAGGTCTTCATTACATCATAAATATCTGTTTTACAATTTCTTTTCAAATTTTAAATCGCTTTTTCACAGGTTTAAACAGCTAAACTATGCTTATGTTGAGGCTTTGAAAAAAATCAGAGAAAACCTTTTCCCGCCAAATTTTGAACTCTTATTATCTTTATAACAAGTACAGTAACCTATCAAAGTGTTTAGCTTATTTTGTATTTTTAATTATTTCCTTATGATTTAGGGCATCAATTTCTAAACCTCAGTCACCCTCTAACATCATTAAGTTAAAATAAAAATTAAAGTAGGGGAAGCTAAATTAAGCAGAAGGGGATGTTTGAACGTATTGTGTGATACTGCGATGGAAGGGTTATAAGATGACAGAGTATAAATTTTGTCTTATTTATATAAAAGGAATATCTTTTTAGGTGGATTAGAATTTGCGAGAAAATTTCATCATGTAAGAAATATTTTTTAGATTTCTCACGTACAATAGCTTACCTGCAAGGTTTAATCTGCAGAAACCAAGCAAAGAGTTGTAACGCTGTTGTTGGGGTCTTTCCTGGTTTAGGGTCTTTCCTGGTTTATTGTTCTTAAATTGTTCTAACTAATTCTTTCTTTTTTAGAAGTCTTACATACAATAGCCTTCCTCCAGACTGTATCCTAGTGAATTTTTGTAATGCTGTTGTTGGGGCCTTTCATGGTATCTACTTCTAACAAATACTTTCTGTTTTTTAGATGTCTTACATACAATAGCCTTCCTCCAGGCTGTATCTTGCAGAAACCAGCTGGCGAATGCTGTGACGCTGTATATTGTAATGGAATCCGAATGAATGGAACCTCTTTTACAGGTAATTGTGTAAACAAACTTTTGCAAACCAAGGAGCAATATAGATATAAAAATTACAACAATAATTCCAGGCAATAAATTTTGCTACACATGAGATGCATGTTATGTCTTTTCAAGATCTATCAGAGACATTTTACCAAAAACTTTGAAAATGCCAAATGCTATATGAATATGAAAAGCATAGAACAATAAAACCAAAAATATCCCTTACTGGAATCCATATTATGACTTAGCTCAGTCCACACCTAAGATTGGAAAAACCTTATAATTTGGGTTTTAACAAATTTGTAATTAAACACAATTTAATAGCTACTGCGGATTACTTTTATTTTCATGCGTATCAATTTTCATGGATCCCTGAAAATAAGTCATTTCATGGGTTTTTAATTTCGTGGTTCTGAAATATCAGTATGCAAAGCAATGTAAAATTTGCTTTTCGTGGGGAATCAAATTTTGTGGATTAGAACCACCCATGAAAACCACAAAAATTGATACAACACGAAAAATAATGAAACCACAGTATTATGTGTTCTTCAATACATAACTGTTCCTGCTGGAGAGGGCTAACCTTGAAGAATTATAACTCAACCAGCAGCATTTACCATCATGGATATTAGGAATCGAAATCAAAATTACATTTTACACGATAAATTTTAAAAAAAAATTTTGAAAGAATTGAATTGGAACAAAGTAAAAGAATTCATATTTTTCTTTTAAAGAGTTCAATTTTTTCCAATAGAGGAAAATGGATTATTTCTGGGAAATAGAAAATAATGAGATGTGGAATAAGTGTACGTGACACGTCAACCCACAATCAAGCGGTAATTTAGAAAAAAAAAAACACAATGGACAACCGCCAGCAGCCTTTGATGAGACCAAAAGTCATATTAAGTAATCACTACATGTTACTTCTTTCAGGAATGTGTATATACAAGGGCAGTACTTATTCAGTAGGACAAAAATGGTCTGATGGATGTAAATATAATTGTGAATGTGTTGATGCCAACACAGGAAGATATGTATGCAAAGAAAAGTAAGTTACTCACTTTTTTCTCTATTAGGGGCCTGGGTGGCCGAGTGGTCTAAGGCGCTGGTTTAAATACTGTACTTTTGATCACTGGCCAATCACCTCTCAGCTGGTGTTCGAGTCTTTTTTGTATTTAACAAAAAAGGGACTTCCCCAACTGAATGTGATTAGGTTTTTCAGTTACTGTAAAAGTCAATCAAATTATTTTGAAATTGACAGAAAAAATAATAATAAAGATAATTCATGGTTCATTTGAATTTAACAAGCGTTTATTTTTCTATTTCTGATAGCCTAATAAATACTGGGATTTTTTTACCTTATTCTGTTCTTAATTTCAGATGCTACACATGGAACCTTCCCAGTGTATGTACATTAGACCCACCAGGACAAGGATTCTGCTGCTCCACGCCCAACTGTCCCAGCTATGTACAAATTACATATCCACAGGGTTATGTGAAACAGTAGTCAACTTTATACATAGACAAGACAATAGTGAAATTACATTGAACAACTCATTAAATTTTGTATATAAGATCTGTTTCTTGGTTTTGACTTTTGTTTGTAATTTTATCTTTTAGGTTTTTATCTGTGTTTGATATTTTTATTATAAGGGCTATTCCATAAATAATTAGGTATGGGGGAGTGGTTGAAAGGCACTTTTTTCCAGACCCCACCACCCACACAAATTTATATGAAATTTATAATAAGGAATAATTGAAGTTGACATAATTTACTCCATGACCCATTTAAAACAATATAAAAGGCCTTCCACCCCATCTGTTTATTAATGGAATAGCCCTAAATCAAAAATGAGTTAAAGATTTCATCATCCAGTGCCACAATGAAAAGTAGGCACATAGATATGTTTGGGTGTCTGCCACACTTTTTTTCCATAACAGATTTCTCAGCTACAATTTATCCTAGGCTTTCAATATTTAGTATGCATCATTCTTCAAATAGGTCTCTCATACAGTGGGATGTGTTTCCAGATTATCTGTCGCTTGTCTACTTCCTGTTAAAGGGCTGACTCAGAATTTCTTAAGGGTCAAAAATGAAAATTTTCGTAACATATTTCCCAGCTAGGCATATGATATATGGTATGCAGCTTCAGGTAAGAGTGACATATGATGGGGAGCATATTCAGGTCTGTAGCTTATCAACTTCCAGATTAGGAAGCTGACTTTTTTGCTGCTCTGAGCAAGGGACCCAGGAATTATTCTGTTATTAAGGTCCCATAACTATTACTAAAATTAAATGACTTCATTTTTAACCTTCTGCTGCTAATATCAACTCTTCTCTTAGCTACAATAATGTGGCTCCTTTGACATCTATTGTATCAGGTCCCATTGCTCATAAGGGAGCCAAAAGTGAAATTACACTGGGCTTAATTCAATCCATTAGACGTCAAATTTTGTATCAAAATATTGCTTTAGTATTTTAATGACAAATCCAGTTAAGATATTCTGGCATTTTACACAATTTAAACAATTTTTGTGAAATATCATTTTTTTAAGTCCCTAGCTTGATCCTGAACTTTATAATGAAGTTCAGACTCAGAATATTGAAAGTATGGTTTTATTTAACAAATTAAAAGTAGCCTACGGCTTTTAACCAAAATATCTATTGACCCAATATTATTCAGAGTGTTACTGATAATTTCGAACCATCTTTATTCAAGTTTTGTCTGAGTTGGAGAAAGATATTTGATTTGGTCCATTACAAGTAATAGGGCCTCATTGTAGCTCCGCCCAATCATAGATGTCAAAGGAGCTGCGTTACTGTAGCTACTCTTCTCCCACTTTGGGTATGAAGACGGAATGTTTTTGTCCTTTTGGTTGGTCACAAAATTATTCAGCTCAACTCCTTAACAGATTTCAAAGAATCTTGGTATGTATCAAGTACATCCCAAGTATAATGAAGTTGTGTATAATTTGGTTTGATTATTATTCGTGGGGTATCACTTTTCGTGGGTTGCTTTCACCTACGAATTTTAATATCCAATGAAAAGAAAATTTATCACTATTCTGTATGCTGCAGACATCAGAACCATGAATTTAAGAATCCACGAAATGGTCCTTTTTAATCAAACCACTAAAATTTGTACCCACGAAAATAAATTAATCCACAAAAATACCATGAAATTTTGAATCTTGTGGTCCTGTTAAACTCTTCTGAAGCAACTCAAACAAATTTTATGAACTTGGTATGTAGCCAATACACCACTTACAGCTGTGCATATTTGAAGAAACTTTGATTTTTATGAAAACAGGTGAGATGTCATTTTGCAGGTAAAAAAATAATTATACATGGTCTGAATTAAAGCATTGATCTCCATAAGTCAGAGCTTGAGTTATTTTTTGAGAGCGCGTTAAATTTTGAGTTTAAACTTGAAACAGTAATTTTCATGGAAATAATCAGTTAGCTCAAAATTTAACTATAACTCAAAAAGTAACTCGAACTTTAACTCAAACTCCAACTCTAGTTATAACTCGAAGGTCTCTAACTCGAACTCTGACTCAAACTCAATGATTACCTACACCCAATTATCTATGTAATTAATATTATAACTAATCGGGTGTGGTAAATATAAATTTTAATGTCTAATGTGTAAAATAATGGTAGAGGATTAAACTCAGCAGGACAAGTTCTGTGTATTCCAAGAATTCCTTTATTTGACACTTGCGATATTTAAAATAGATCTTCGCTAATCCTTATTAGTTAGACTATGAAAATTTGACCACCCACCCACACCATATTTTCAAGAAATTTACTTGAGAATTTAGGAATTATTTAACTATGGTCTGATGGAACAAATGATTGTTATCATTCTTAATAAGATTGAAGGCTATCCAATTAGAATTTTTACTTCTTACATATTGTATTTTTGCTTTTAAAAAAGATCTTTATCACTTTATGCTTACAATGTTTCAAAATTATTCACATATTATACCCCCACTTGTAAGAGAGAGAAATGTTTTACAATACCACATACTTCAATGTAATCAACTTTTTTTTATGAGATTGATTACCCAGTTTAACTAAGCAAGACAAGTTGTAACAGTTTCTCTACTATCCAGGTCAGTCTCTCATCTACTTCCTGTTTTTATATGACCACAAATTCTTGCAATCATATAATGTTATTTGAATTGATTAGGAGGGAGCTTAGCACCATTTCATACAACCATAATTGACTGGAACTCTCTACCGGATTATTGTGTCAATGCAAAAAACAATATTAGAATTTAAAAACACAACTTTAAAGCTGCTCAGCGCGACTTGTGCAATCGGCGCACTCCCTAACCCTGGAAGAAACATACTCATTAGTGAGGCACTTTCCAGTACCTATACAGATACAGAACCCTTGTTATACCCCTGCTTCAAAGAAGAGGGGGTTTACTGGTTTACCTCTGTCTGTCTATCCTTCCGTCCGTCTGGTACATAACTTTCGTAACTGTTTTCTCAGCAGCTATTAATCGCAGTGACTTGAAATTTGGTACATGAGTTCAGTATGAGGTCCTTTATCCAAGTGCCAAAAAAAGGTCTGTCTGATGTCTACTTCCTGTTTACTGACTGAGTCAATTTTCAACATTACTAGTCAATTGTTGAAAATTTCCGTAACATTTTTCTCAACAACTACGTATCACATTGACTTGAAATTTGGTATATGAGTTCAGTATGAGGTCCTTTATTGGGATTATCGAAATTAGGTCTGTATAATATATACTTCCTGTTTACCGAAATAGTTCATTTTGGGGGAAGCAGGGGTTTACTGAGTGAGCAGTAGCAAACAGATTAATAGTTATGAGCTTGCAATGCATTGACTATTTTTGATTTGATTTGTGGTGTGTAATAATTGTTCTTTGTTAAAGAACCTGAATGAGTGAAAGATTCAGCCTAAAAACAGTTTATCCCTGTGACATATTATATGTGACAGAAATAGAACAAACCTGGGATTCTCTATCAAAAGAAAACTGTAACAAATATCAAAGATAAAAATTTCAAACTGCATCTGATATGTGTTCCATCTACATACATGATTATCATTACAGACATGCTAGTTACAAATATTAGCAATAAAAAGCTACGCCGAGCGCAGCATGATACGACCGCAACAAGTTTAACCCTGTACGTTGGAGGCCTAATAAGGACAGTCCATTGTTTTGGTCACATGAAGCCCATGGTGGACTTACAAAGCTTTTTGACACATGCATCCTGTGGTGGACTTAAAAATGCATTTTTGACACATATATATTTACATCAACATCTAATACAAAAAGCCTTATTTATATACATGTACATGTAATAACTACAACTTAATTTTAAGTATAAAACTATTTGCCTTGACAAACTTTTAAAATTGGTGTTTTTGGCCCCTTTGACCCCTAATTTCTCAAAAACGGTAAGAGATATTGCAAATCTGATTGGAGAATGCAGCCAGGGATTTTCACAAGGATTCCAATGAAAAAAAGATTTTGAAAATTGGACCAAAAATAAAAAAGTTGATTTTATGGGCGTGGCCTGTCTTTAGCCCCCTGTAGCAATGTAATGGTGAAATACATATCAAAATCATTGACACATTTAGTAGACAGAATTTTATGAGCACTTCAACAAAAAAAGAATTTTCAAAATTAAATGAATAATGAACATTCTACAACAGTTTTGTCAATACACCCGTTTTAGCCCCTTTGGCCCTTTTTTTCTAAAACAGTAGGGGCCACAAACCCCAAATACAAAACCAACATTCCTTTAGTGGATATAATCATCATATTTAAACTTCATAACAATTGGCTGGCCCACTACAACTTAATATTGGTAAAAAACTATTTGCATGGACAAACTTTTATAAATGGCGTTTTTGGCCCCTTTGACCCCTAATTTCTTGAAAACAGTATGAGATGTTGCAAATCTGATTGAAAAATGCAGGCAGGGATTTTCACAAGGATTCCAATGAAAAAAAGATTTTGAAAATCGGACCCCAAATAAAAAAATCAATTTTTGGGGTGTGGCCCCTTTTTGACCCCTTATAGCAATGTAACGGTACAAGATACATCAAAGGTGTTGTTACATTTTGTTGACAGAATTTATTGAAGAATACAATAAAAAAAGAATGATCAAAATCGGATGAAAATCAAACATTCTACAGACGTTTTGTCAATACACCCGTTTTAGCCCCTTTTGGCCCTTTTTTCTAAAACAGTAGGGGCCAGAAACCCCAAATGCAATACCAACCTTCCTTTAGTGTTTATAAACATCATATCAAAATTTTATAACAATGGGTTAACTACAACTAAAGTTATCGCACGGAAACCAAAGTGTCTACAGACGACAACAACGACGACGACAACGACGACGACAACGACAACGACATCGCCATAACATAATACGATCGCAAAAAATTTGCGGTCGTATAAAAAGAGAAAGAAAATACTAAGGATTTATTTATTTTTGTGGGTACCAATTTTCATGGTTTGATGAAAAAGGATCAGTTTGTGATTTCTTAAATTTGTGCCTTTGAAATCTACAGCATACAGACCAAGGTTCAATATCCATTTTGTGGGGTATCAAATTTCATGGTTCAAGTCCTCCTACAAAAACCACAAAACTTGATACCCCACGTATAATAATGAAACCACAGTATTTGAATAAAGTGAAGAACAGCATATTAAAAGAATCCAAAAGATGCCAAATTCAATGAACAACTATTGAATTTATGGAAGTTATTCAATGTTATTATTTGTACAATCTTCTATTGGTAGGGGCAAACATCCTATAGACAAAGTGTAAAGATATATAGCAATCCGTTGAGAGAAGATCTTGTAAGAAAAACTTAAGGTCAACTGAATTCAGCAATGACATAAGCTCACATGAACCTTCAGATCAGAAAAGCTACAAGAGGCTCCCAGGCAAAATTGCTTACCTGGTCCAAAAGGGTCTCTATGGGGTCAACTAACAATTTTTATCTAATAGAGACTTTTGAAAAGCTTCAAATAAGCTGAAGGTTTAAGCAAGCAACAGCTTTACCCACCTGCAATATTTCATTCAAAAGGGCAAAAACATTTTATTTGGCCTTTAGAGGGTCATAAACCCTATATTAAGGGGTCATCTAACAACTTCAACCAAGTAGAGTTTAATGAGCTATGGGTTTAAGCAAGCAACTGCTTTTCTTTATCTATTACAGTTTTCATTCTAATGGACAAAGCTTTTGGCCTTGAAAGGGCCATAAACGCTATATCAGGTCATCTGACAACTTCAACACAAAGAAGACAAGAGTAGTGTTTTTAATTCTAAAGAGCCTGTAATCCTTCAGATTTTTTCTATCTGTTATAGTTGCTGAGTTACAAATGTATAAGCAGTTTTAAGTGATTTTACCCTATGTTCTAATTTAAGAAACAGCAGCCATGTTTTTTATTGAATGATTTAAAAATTAGGATTATAGACGATCTTCCAGAAGTGCCATTCCGGAACGTTCCGGATGTTAGAATAGGGGTCACGAGAGGTCAATGGGGGTAAATGGCGGCTTTGTTAGAAGAGAGCACAGGGACTGAATTATTCTATCAATCTATTAAATGTGTTTTCTAATGGAAAACAATCAAACATGAAATGAATTAATTTGTTTCACTCGGAGGGTCCTTTCAAACAAATTCATTTACACTTAAATAATGAAATTTAAAAATTTCCTTTTAAGCGCAATTGACGTCGGCAACCAGTTATCCAGTAATTTGAGGTAAGATTTCGACAATTACCAAAAAAATTGAAATTGGAAGATCGTCTATTTGTTGCCAACATGTTATAAATCATCCCTGCAAAGTTTCAGTTAAAATGTTTCAGTGACTTCAGAGAAGAAGATTTTTGAAATTGTTTATGGACAAAGATGAAAGACAACAGATGAGGGATGCATAGTGATAGCCATGTGAGTTTATGCAGATCGTTTGCCAGATACATGTAATATTGGCAATTCTGACTTCTTGAAGCCTCTTTTTCATACACATGCAAATATAGAAAGTTTATTTTTTTATTTTCTTTTTTGGCGGTTCATCTGGCGACTGTTCTGTGGGTTCTGGAGTGGGAACCGGTGGTACACTGAATCCTGGAATCTGCAACAGAAAATTTAATATTGTGAAAGTTTTATTTTTGGTGGGGTACTAATTTTCCAGAGTTTTGATTCTAATCCAGAATAAGAAATTTTTGCATTGGATAGTGATAAATTTGTTAAAACCATGGCCAAACATTAAAAAACTTCTCTCTTTTTTTAGCATAAAATGTTTTAGGGAGTGAACATTTTTTTGGTAAAGTGCAGTGTATTTTTTTGTAAATTATCCCAAATTTAAGGATTTTATCACATCTTCAAAATTCTTGGGGAATTTCTGTACATGTACTGTGAAAATCATTAAAGTGAGGAAATCTACTCAATTTTATAATCTAAAAATTGTTCATGAAGCCAAGGCAATCTGATCTCTTTCTCTGGTGAAACTAGTTTAATTTAAGGAGATGGGCATTTATTTTAAACATAGCTTACATATGAAACATAGGTTTCATAGCCTACCTCTGGTTAAACTAGTTTAATACAGGTTTAAGTGATAAGCAATAACATTTTACTAGTTTACTCTGACTATTAAAACTTTTCCAGATAGTCAAAGACACAGTTTAAGGTGTTCAAATGTTGAATGTAAAACTGGTTTTATTACTTCCCTCTGGTTTAACTACATAGTCCGACATAAGTATTATCGATTTTTTATCAAGCCTGATCTAATATGATATAAATAACATTAAAATAATAAGATTATAAGCTATTTTGTAAAAATAAAATGCAACTCGTATGAAAATCTAAACCTGTAACAAAGGAATTGTTTTATTCATTACACAAATGTCACATTTGCTTAACTCTTGGCGGACCATATATTTTTTAACAGGATTAAGTGCTACAGGTTAAACTTGCTCTTCTCTACTACAGATAGTTTAAATGACAGTTAAATGTGTTTCATAATGTTGAATGTCAAACTGGTTTAATTACTTACCTCTGGTTTAACTAGTTTTAGACATAGTTTTAGGTGCTGAACATTAGACTGGTCTATGCTAATCTGTATAATCACTCTGTCAAATACTCTTAGTGTTACATTTCCACAGGACTGGGTATTTTCCTGAAAGAAGAAACAGTTGTTAAAAAAAATGTAAATCAACACTAAGCCAAGAGGATTGTACCATTTTTTACATGATAAACAGTTATCTTCTCATTTGAATTTTCACTCACAATGGATCATACCATTTTACATGTGATAAACAGTTATCTTCTCACCTGAATTATCACTCACTATGGAACATATCATTTTACATGTGATAAACAGTTGCGGTTGTCTTCTCACCTAAATTATCACTCACTATGGATCATACCATTTTACATGAATTATCACTCACTATGGATCATACCATTTTACATGTGATAAACAGTTATCTTCTCACCTGAATTATCACTCACTATGGAACATATCATTTTACATGTGATAAACAGTGACAGTTGTCTTCTCACCTGAATTTTCACTCATTATAGAACATACTATTTTACACATGATAAATGTAATGGTTTATTTCTTCCCCCATGAAATATCTTCCGAAGTCATGATTAAATGCATTATTTACGGAATAAATCTGGATATTATTTAATAATATGTCAAATCATGTAGTTATGAAATATTATCCATAAAATATTTTCCCCTTAAAACCAAATAGGGACCTGGAAGAAATATCACAGGTTATTGAATATCACAACTGGAAGAAATTATCTCTTGCATAAACAGTTATATTCTCATTTGAACTTTCACTCACAATGGATCAGACTATTTTATGAATGAAAAACAGGTCTTATCACATGAATTATAACTCACTTTGAACCGTTCCATGTTACATGACATAAGCTGTTACCTTCTCATGTAAATTATCCCTCACTATGTAAAATGGCATGGTCCATAGTGAAGTACACAAAATTTTCTGACACACAAAAATTTACCCTGAGGAAAATAACTCACTATTAATATACAGTTAGGGCTGTTCCAGCAAATCATACATGGGACGGAGGGAAGGCACTTCTTTGAAGAAGAGTCACCCATAGATTTTAATTTTTAAACTAACATTTTTTTCTTTGAGTTTACACAAACTTTTAAAGCCCACCCATTCCCTATTTTCGTAATTAGTGAGTTATTTCCCATTTGCAAGAGTTATCCTCCATTACAGTAGGTATATTACATTGCAATGAATGGGAAAAATTAGGTTTTTATTTTTTAATAAATTATTGAATGTACTTCTTGGACCTAGTTAAGTTAAGAAAACATGTTAAATACATTTTTGATAATAACTAAAATTAACTTTTAAAATTTTGTTGACCAACTAAAAAATAAATGCAGATAAACTAAAATTATCTCACAGTAACTAGTATAAAATACCTTCTGGAAAAAGAAGATAACTCTGCAAATGGGAGATAACTCACTATATACGAAAAGAGGGAATAGTGGCAATTCAATTTTGCCTTACCCCTGTCCCATGCATGTTTTGCTGGAACAGCCCTTATGTAAAAATCACTATCTTATTAAATTTTCACATCAAATTTTCTTACCTCCTCATTAAAGACAAACGTGACGGGACATTTTTCATTAATGTACATGGTTCCCTCCAGCCCGTACTTAGGTATTAGTACTTGTAGTGCGTTCTTCCTGACAAATAATACATAACCTTCCTCATCTACTGCACGGTTCTTAAAGAACAGCTGTAACAAAAGTAAACAAAAACAGTAGATTAGGAATACTGTGAGCCAACTTACAAAAGGATAACAACCCCCTTTCCCTTTTGATATTGAATTCTATATTGGGAAAAATTTAAGTTTGATTATCTCACTTGAATGATATTCAAGCACATTGAAATTTCTTCATGCACATTTCTTATGATATATTTCCTCCATTCAAAGTTTTATATAACTATCATGACTTTATAAAGCAGTTTAGAAGCAGTTGTCCAGACAGACAGACAGACAGACAGACATGAATGTGATTTCTATGTAACGTACATAGTGGAAATCAGGGAATAAAATTCTGAAATTTTGCAATTAGCTCTTTTTTCATTTACTGTAGAAGCAGAAATATTCGTGGGGGATTAAATTTCGTTTATTTTGTGTGTAAGAAAAATCCACGAAATTATATCCCCTCGAATTTTAAATATTTAGTTAAAGAGTGTATGTCAAAATTACAAAATCCACGAAAATTTGTCCCCTCCAATTCAGTTTTATGTTCTAAACCACGAAATTTTATCCCCACGAAAATAAATGATTATACAGTAATCTTAAACTATCAACATCAATTCATTTAATGTCCAATCAAATACAATGAAATACGAAAAACTAGTTTTACATACATTTTGTTGTTTTTTAGTGTCTATTGATTTAATTTGGGGTGTTTTTTTTCTTGCTTCCAAAATTTGAATGCTCTATTGGTACATATACTTCTATGTTGTTAATTGATAATCAGTAGTTTTTGTGTTACCGTCTTTTATATGTTCCCTGTTTTATCACCCTATCCTTGTTTGTGTTTACTGGTTTTGTCTCTGACCTGACTTTGACATTCAGATGCCCCATTGGAACATATACATGTACTTCTTTGCCTCTTTCACAACACATCAACTTACATGTGTATGAAGAGCCACTGATGCTCTCCCAGCATACTGGGCCATCTTGTGTCTATAGTTCAGGTTGTTACTAAGCAACTAAAACATAAACATGATAAAGATTAAGCACATTTATCAGGTACAAAAACATCTGACAAAACAAAAGTCTGTAAACTAGAAAGGTAGTCTTCCATGGCAGATGTATGTTGCCTGTGTCTTAAAATACTTGGTAAAAAGGCAATAGATGAGTTACAGTTGTAAGATCCCCTTTCACTATATAGTGCTATAGGAGGAAGCTACATGCTAAAAATCAAGAGGCTGTGTCATGTAGTTGCCGAGAAATTTGAGATGCTGCAGGACGCTGGACAATGCAAGATGACCGATCCTATATGTCGCTTTGCAACACCTTGCAGGCAACATAAAAATGCTTGGTGTTCTTCATATGGGAGGCAGATAAGCAAACAGACCTGAAATTCCCTGATATGGAACTACACACAGGAGGTGCCTCATAACAATTATAAGACGGTGATACATAGTGTAAGTTCTAGTTGCTGGAAACACTTGCAAAATTTTTTTCACAGCCCACCTTTTTTGCCCAACATTCATCATTTTAATATAAGGCAGGTTAAACTGTGACGCTCCTGAAGCTACAATTTATTTTATTCATTTTTTTGTTTGAAAATAAAAACAATCTAGCTTTTCTTGTGGATTACGCGTGTGTTTAATGACGTCTAAAATTTTCCAAGAAAAAAGCGTCAAAAAGACCCTGAAAGTTTACGAAAACAAGCATGATAAACTGGACGTTGAATAAACATGGGTAAATTGTTCCAAATGAACATTTTAATTTGTTAAGAAGATCGTTGACACATGCAAAACAGAGGTCACCTGTGATCTGTTTATTTTTTTAAACCCGAGAAAAATAATCTACCCAGGGTGCCCAAGGAGAGAATGTCAAAGCACCGAATATGTCCCATGAGAACAAATGAATATGGGTAGGACATAGAAATCTATCACATCATGCTACATGTATGATTAGATGCTTAATACATGTAATACAAATAAAGTACGTATGTATGAAATTTATAAATATTGACTACATACCTGACTTTTATGTTTATCTAATAAATCTGGATAAGAAGCATCAGCACCGATACACACAGCTAACAATCTGTGTACAATTATGTCTGAATACCTTCAATAGAGTGAACAGCATTAATTTTGTTAGTATTGTGGATTCATTTATTTCCGTGGGCATCAATTTTCAAGGTTTGTTGAAAAAAGATCAGTTCGTGGATTCTTAAATTTGTGGTTCTGAAGTTTGCAGCATACATATCAATGCTTAGTTTTCTTTTTGTTCTTGGAACAAGGCCAACCACAAAAACCAAGAAAATTGATACCCTACAAATAATAATGAAACCACAATAATTTATTCACTTGTTTAAATTAGCTGGTCTTATAACCTTTAATAGATTCAGTAATTTGTTTTTTAATGATCATAAGTTGAAGACAATTTTCGCATTTCTAATTGCTGTTTGTGTTGTTTGATTGTTTTTGCATTTTTTCAGGTTATGTCTCCCCCAAAAAGCTCCTCTTTTGTCATTGGAAAAGCAGGGGGTAACCTTAGGATTTCTATAATGCCATATTGGTATCATTTTCTTTATTTTGCTTCATAGGACAAGGATCGTGAAAAATACCATTAGAAATGTTTTCATCAAATGATCTCAGACCTTGGTTTTAACATACATGTATGAACAGATATCTTTTGTTTAATCTTTTAATTTTGAGATTATAAAAATTTCTGAAGTCTTAAAAACACACTTGGTAAAAAAACTCCTAAAGTTTCGAACACTTGTATAGGTATTTACAGCAAAGTAATGATTAAAAAAAGGGCATGGTTCAAGGCCCCCTATAAAACTGACTCTTGACCTCCAAATCAATACACTTTTTCATTACCTCATTAGATTTTTTAAAAATCTGTCAAAAATGTAAAAAATGGCTAGATTTCTTAAAACTAAAGGTGAGCTACAGACCTGAAATCCAATCCAACATTATGAAAGCCCACCCTGATGCTGTATACAAAATATCAAGTGGCTGTGACAAGTAGTTGCTGAGAAAACTGTTATGAAAATTTCTTCCCCAATCACCCGCCGCCTACCCTACATTCACCATTTTATAACCCAGATTTTTCACTCCAAAAAATTCTGCTTATAATACAGGTGTAATTTTAATGAAATTCTATCACGGTGTTAAAAAGCTTTGCTCTAGAATCCAATTTTAGACAGATGAACATAACACAAAATCATACATCCCCCCGCTTTTGTGAGAGGAAGGACACAAAAAAATACCTTCTGATTGGTGAGGTGAAATGTGTATAGATTGGAGCCGCCAGACCATAATGAACATATTCCTCCTTCGGTAGCGTCCCGCTACAAAAGTACACTGCCTGCATCATACACCGTGTGGCCATCATACGTAACATGGTGTTGAAGTAAGGATCGTCCGGTAAAACAGCCTGTTTTATACTGTCAGCAAATGCTTTGCCTTTCGAAACATCAAGTTTGAAACCCTACAAATATGCATGTACATGTATATGTGAATTAAATAAATAGTGGATGGTTGAATCAAATTGGCATGCAACAGTTTTGAAAACATATCTCATACATGTGATTCTCCCGCCGGGAGACAAAATCTCCCGACTATTTGACCCATCTGCCGTTC
Source organism: Arcuatula senhousia (assembly GCA_963971305.1). Lineage (NCBI taxonomy): Eukaryota > Metazoa > Mollusca > Bivalvia > Mytilida > Mytilidae > Arcuatula > Arcuatula senhousia. Next base: position 48,313,916 of record OZ020306.1, read on the forward strand.
TCCCGACTTTTTTAGAAATCTCCCGCTTTTTTAACACTTGCCAAACTTTTAGTTTTATGGACATTTTAATTATTCAGTAATAAAACATTTCCGGTGTTTCAGGGGTTTCTCGATTAGGCAGACATTGATTGAACAGGTAAAAGTGTTAATTGATGGTTTATTGCCATAATTCACCTGATAATTGTATAAACAGCGATAGATTAATCAGCAGGGGTCATGTTTATTTGGCACACGCTAGTGTCCTCAATCGACATTAAAATGTAATTTGATGCGTGTTAAAAATCTCCTGCTTTTTTGCCTATTCTCCAGTTAAAAAAATCAAAATCTCCAGCTTTGTCATCACATATCTGTCACATGTATGATATCTAAATTATTAATTTTAATTTCTACAGGTATATTAATAATATTATAATATTGTATATCAATATATCTATTTTTGCACATTTAACACAAATATCTATTTTGTTTTTAAATATCATGGTTTGATTTCCATGTAATAATTGCAAATTCGCACATACTTTTTTTTGCCAATTTTCATCAACCACAAAGATAGCAAAAATTAGTACACCAAAATTATTACATTTACAGTACTTAATTTTAATCATTTAGAAAAAAAAATTGACATCATTGACAACTTCATTGGAAACTTACTTTATCTATAAGTCATTCCAGAATTTTATATTTGAATTAAATTTTGTTTTTACCTGCAAAAACAATGTCTACTCCCATCCACCAGAAAGTTTTAAATTCAAAGGGCCATAACTCACACAAAATTTTAAACATTTAGAATTTCCTGGTAATAAGCACAACTACAAATGGTGTCCATTCTATATACCTAGTTTCGTTGAATTTGGTTCAGTTATGTCAGAGGAGTTGCACTGAGAAAATATTAAATGAGGATTTCCAGCTAACTTCTAAGTTCAATAGGCCGTAACTCCTACAAAAATTTGAGGATCAAGATTTCCTCTTTCAAAAGTTTTGGGGAAGACATAATTTATATGTGTACAAAATAATGCTGATGCTAAATAACAAATATTAAGAGGCTGTGATGTGCAGTTGATAAGAAAACTGTTATGGAAATTACCATTTTTAAACTTGGATTTTTACTTTGAAATATCTGAAATATCTTTCAAATATCCCATACCTTGGACTCTGCAGCTTTTATTAAAGGTTCAAAGTTAGAAGGTGGCGGTGATGGATGTCTTCTAAGCATGGCACAGTTAGGGAACTCCTCCAGTGTTTTCTCGGCTGTTGCGACGTTGGCTAACAACATGAACTCTTCCACCATGGAGTTTGTATCTCTGTATAATTGAAGTACATTAGTAAAATCAATGACTAATCAGATAATTCTATGAAAAAAAATTATACCTGTAAAGATTTTCAGGTGTTTCAGAACACATTAATAGTCTTCAACTTAAAAATTTCACAGCAAAAGTCAGAAGGGCTTGTTCATTTTTCAAGCCTTAAGAAAATTTTACAAGCCCTACAAAATAAATATACTACATTTCAAAAAATTTCACAAGCCAAGCGTGTATTCAACAGCACACATTTTACGTGCCCCCAAAGCCTTTTAATAGCCATGGGCGCCAGGCTTTTCGAAGACTGTATTAAGTAATAAGGAAATTGTTTGGGCTTTTCGAAGACTGTATTAAGTAATAAGGAAATTTTTTGATCTACTTATAACTTCAAAAGTTAAATCGATGGGTCATTCATCAATTTTTATAATGCTTCTATTAAAGAATAAAATAACATTTAAGTTCAATTATCTCCCCTGAATAAAATCTGAGATCAATGAAGTTTCTTCATACACATCTCTTTGTATTGTACTTTTCTCTTGCAAAAGTTTCATAAAAATCTATCTAGCAGTTTAGGAGTTATACTTATGAAATTTGTGAACAGATGAACAACAAACAGACAGACAGGATGATTCCTATTGTCAGAGACTTTACGTACGTAACGGTAACGTTACATTTCGCGTTATAACCAAGACGTATTGTAACGTCAAGATATTGTAACCAAGATTTGTATATAACGTTTAGAGTTGAATATACGATTGAGTAGAATACACGTCTTTCTATAGAGTTCAAACCCCACGTACACCACACCTATATAGGAGGGTAGAGAGATGCTTAGGAAGTTTTAGTAAATGTCATCTAATTTGACCAGCATCTCCATGTGGTGGGAGACAGTTCCAATCTCAACTGAAATGACAATGATTGTGCCTGGTCCATCAAGGAAGCTAACTCTGGCTGAAATGTGTCTAGAGCAGGACCTTAAATGACCCATAGTATGTCCTTAATAAATGCTGCAATCCCCTACAGTCAAACCGAAACACACATACCGGTAAATGATTAACAAGTGTAATCATTATACTGTACCTTATTTGTTTTGATTGTACATCTATTGGATCATGTGTTTCACTGTCAATGTTAAATCTGACTTCTGATGACGCTAAAGTTAAGGCGCTGAAATGATAATGTAAAAAATTTATATCAATGTCTTAGTTTATTTTTTATTCAATTTCAAAAATTACATGTATGTTAAAATGAAATCTTTTCCATGTTTTTAATTTTTGTTAGATATAAATAAAGACATCTATGCAGCTAGTTGCCATAGGAATGAAACAATGCTAGCATCAATGTATTAAGATTGTCATGTAAAAATTTCAGTCTCATAAATAAAATATTTGTTTACATTCAAAATAGAAAGGATTTTTCAAACAAGAGGCTCCCAGGAGCCTGAATCGCTCACCTGGTCTTGATGTCAACCCTATGAAGAACTTTGTAGAGCTGAATAAGCTGAACATTTATGCAAGCAACAGCTTTTCTCTTACAGCAATAGTTTTCATTCTGTAGGCCAAAAACGTGCAAAATGTTATTTTAACCCTTACTATGCTGACTTGTTTTTCAAAAATAATCAGTCAATGCTGAATTGTTTTAAGAAATCATACAAAATATTAGTAGGTTTGTTTAAATTGTCATATCTTGCTTGTGAGTGCTTATTAAAAGCTGAAAATTTGGTATATTATGTTAAAATAATATTTCTATGACTTAACATTAAAAGAATATTTTTTGGGTAAAATCTGGTTACCATGGCAACCGTTTTAATAAGAATTTTTTAGAAAAACTAAGAATTCTTCGAAATGCTAAACATAAATGAATAGACAAGGAAGAAAAATTGTTGTATGTGAACTTAACACCTATTATAAAGTATTTTTCTATAAATTTATAATAGCCAATACATAATTTCTTTCTTGTCAGACATTTATGATGCAAATAAAACTTGGCTTTCTTGACTACAAATATTAAACGAAACCCAAAAATGTCTAAAAATGACCACTTAGTTTCAATTGGAACTGCTTGTCTACTTTAAGGCAGATAATGATAATATTTGGATAGATGACTAAAGGGATGTTTGTTTTTCAAATGAGAAAACATATTATACTATATGAAGGTCAAAGGTCAAATGTCAAGGTCAAACTCGTATGTTAAAAACAATTATATGTAATAACCATTTTTCCGTTAAAAAAATTGTATTTCATAATCATTGAATGCATGATCCTTATGTAAAAAGCCATTATTTAAATGTAAGACATTCACAATATCATCATTCTGTTTTATATTTAGATAGTGGGACTGTCTTACAATACATTAATTTAAGTGCAGTTGACAAAAAGAACACATTAAATATCTTTAAAAAAAGACAAGGTTGCATGTTCTTTGTGCACATTTTATTTGCAAAAAAAACCTTTGAAACTCTTGTTTTTTAAAGCATTTTTTTAACTATGTTAAACTTTTCTTTAAAAAGAGCTTACTGTGTATTCAGATAAAGAGCGAAATGATGTTTTTTCCTATTTGTGTTGTGCAAGATAAAAAAACAAATGCTAAAGATCATCATAGCCATCAAGGTGTAATGGAGGTAATTTTTTTTATGTATAATGTTTTGTTTATTTTTTTTTACTCCACAATCTTTAAAAAAAAAATTCTTTTTCTTTGGCCATTATTAAATACATTATGTACTGTACTACAAAATGTATCTGTAAGGTGAATACATCACATGAATCCAGAATATGAAAGACTCGGTTTCAAACAAGTATTTTTCAAGCAAGATGAAGAACAAAAGAGTTAAAATATTTTCAATATGTTCAATATAAATAAGCATTGAGTTTCACAAATAATGTTTAAATTGCAGTACATGTGTATGTTCCTCATCAGGTGGCTGGTGTGTTTCCTTTTAACACTTAATTTTATTAACATATACTCTTTAATAAAAAAAAAAGCATAAATATAGATCAACTTCAACAACACATTCCTGGAATTTATTTGGACTTTGCATTAAACAGTTTAGGAACCACATTGATACCTTTTATTTAAGTCTGAGATGGTTCTGTTGGGGTTTTTTTTGGTACTTTTTACAGAGGCAAGTAATGTTTTATTCCCCTATTGCTGTTTATTATAGAAATACAACTGTAAATGTCTGTCTGAATGGCAGGCACTTACTTAAATACAAGTTCTTCTTTATCACCTTTATTTTAAAGACTATTTAAGATACATACAAGTTGTCTGCTTATTAATTTAAGTGATATACATTTTGTAGTTTAATTGGATTCTTGAATTTGTGATAAATGTAAAGAGTAAAAGAGTGGTCAATAGTCAGTGGTGTGGTTTATACTTTTAGCTACTATTAACACCAAGGTTCATGGGTATATCCTCATCAGGTGAAAATTTCATTGACCTTTTTTCCAAGGATTGGCAAAGATGGTTTCAGGAAGGATGCTAGTCCTTCAGAAGGGTCGAAAAAAGGTTATCCCATGTATGGGTAAAGCAACGGCCCATACACGTTAAAGACCCCTTTGTAAAGTATGTATGATAAGAGTAGGCTCAATGAGGGCCTCAACAAAGGTCATTCTAGCAAACTGCAAGCTGGAGAGGGATTCACATAAGAACAAAGCTGGTTCCTTATCTAGGATAAATAAAGTTTTAACTTAGAAGCAAGGAATTAAGTAGTGCAGTAAAAAGAATACTGGAGTATGTTTTTGTTACAGATTTTTTAAGTTCCAATATTTTATGATAGTTGTGTAATGTTTAGTAACAATTGCATGGGACATGTACTGGTATATTGTCAGATACATGCAATTAATCACTACTATAAAGATAACATATTCAAATGATTTCATTACTATTTACTGTTTAGCTACATGTACATGTTTTGTCAGATTAGATGTATATACATGTACTTCATGGTTTTACATTACTGAAATTTTTGTATTTTAACCTGTAGCATATCCATATCTTCTCCAATGATGCATTTTGATATGAATAAATTAACTGAAAACTAGCTCCCAAATGGATACCTAATGTTGGGCTGGACTTTATATATATAGAGAAAACCAGTCCAAATAATTTCCCCCTAAATGATATGTCTTCTTTTTGCTTATTTTCTTTAATCTAATGTATTGTGTTCATTATCGAATTCATTCAAACTGTTAGGGTTTGGGCTAACACAATATAAAGACAGTGAGAGGATGATGCCCAAGTTACTATCCATACCCAAATCACATACTGTAAACCGGGAAATTTTCGCGCTGTCTTTTTTTCGCGGTATGACGACTGAATTTTAGTTCGCGCAGTTTTAAATTCGCGCTGAAATGTTATTGTCCATAGACTACCACAGAAGACGAATACATTCGCGCCGTTAAATTTTCGCGTTAGCAATGTCACCGCGAAAATCGCGAAAATAAAACTGCCGCGAAAATTTCCCGGTTTACAGTAACATTGTTTTGTACTTAAAAGTTTGAAAAATAGATATGGAAGGTGGAATTCATGAGGAATATGATAGCCAACGTGAGTGGAAATAATAGATTGTCTTTCCTTCAATGTATGTAATTTGTTCTATACATGCCCATTATTCATTACTATCGATTGAGGATCCTCCATAAAAACAAAGTACATGTATCTTGATTTGGGTACTATGGATATCTGATATTTATTCCACACCTCTGTATTTGACCAAGCATTAACCGTTGCACTTTTTTTCACATCAATTTAAGATAGGAGTAAAACATCTATCACAATATTTTATATTCTTAAAAAATTCTCTCATCTGATGATTCTTCTGTCCTATATAGTTCCATCATAAAGACCTGTCTAGTAAACCACTTGCAAATATCCCAGTGTATTCGTTTAACTTACAACCCTTTGTGTAATATATCGGCATGCAAGCTTTAATGTCATATTTTATCTTCATTTTTGTCATGCAATAGAACAAACTATTCTGTCCAGCTAGAGATGTTGTTGAGTTCTGAAATGTAATTTTTCTCCAGAAGAATGTTGAGTTTTCTAAAATGTAATTTTTATCCAGAAGGAGCCTTTTTATAACCCATAAAATCACAAAATGGAGGGAGCTAATGAGGACCATAACAGATTTGTACATATGTTTGACAGATTCATTGATTTTGATCAGGAAAAAGTGCAGATCAACTTTTTATGGCCCCTTTTTCTTACTAAATGTTCCGTTGATAAAGATACAAATTCAATATAATTTTAAGACATGACAATTGTAGCAATATGGTTATAATTGACTAATATCTACTACAGATCCTTAAAGATTCAGTAAATTGACCTGTCACTCCCTAAAAGAAACAATAATCCTATTTTTATTTGACTCAATCCATGCCATTTTCCATGTTTTGATTACTTCGGAACTCCTCTAAAAATCAATAATTGGATAAAAATAGACTAAATGACAAAACGAAATTTGATGACTTTCAATAATAATATTAAAATTTAGGATGGAAAAGATAATTAATTAACAATTTTCCCCCACTGTGACTTTCCATAAATGTGTTTTAATGATCCCATCTGGCATCAAAAGAATCACACGAACTATTTATAGAGGAAAGGGGAACTACTCCATTTTTCTTCAAGGGGGGATTTACGAAGTACAGCTTCAATAAATTAAATTGGATATTATTAATGACTATATTCACCTTTAAGGTAATTTTCTATTCATAAAATATATAAATGTAAAAGTTTTAGTGAAAATCTAAAAGTTTAATGCTGGATCTTTACTTAAATTGAGGTCTGATGTGTGTCTGTCACATGGCCTAAATTTGCAGGTAGTTATTTTTAGTACTCCGGTGTTTTCCAAACCATAAAAATTGTAATTCTAAATTTATTGGCACAAAAACCCCACACAAATGTTTCTAAACAAATAAATTTACCATTCATAACCTTTTCTTATGATATTTACACATTTTTATTGGTTTAAAACGTGTAGAAAGGCAAATGACGTCCAACCCGTATATATACGGGATCCGCAGTGAGCCTGACGTGACTCATCCCGTATATATACGGGATCCGCATGGCTAGGGTTAAGGGCTGTCAGTACACTTTGACTCTATAGAAACTTTTATTAAGAGCTTCTAATGAAATTAACATTAAAAGTAGCAACCACTTTTCTTTATCTGATATAATTGTCCCCCGCCGCAACGCGGCGTAGGGACTTAGTAATGGTCTCCGTCCGTCCGTCTGTCTGTCCGTCACGTTTTTTGTGGGTGCAACTCCTCGGACACTACTGAACGGATGTTGCTGAAACTTTACACACTGATAGGGTACAATTAGTAGATGATCATCCCATATTTGAAATTTTCAAAATGGCCGCCGTTTCCATGGAAACGGAAGAAAGGTCAAAATATAGGACATTCAATATCTCGGTTACCTAGGTGCACAGGGTTCTGAAATTTTGTAGGCTGATAGAGCAAAAGGTACTCTATAATAATACGAAAAAAAATTTTGAAGCGATATTTACGGTTTTCGAGTTATTTACGAATTTGTGATTTTTCAGTCCGATAGATGGGACTTAGTCAAACGTTTTTGTGGGTACAACTCCTCTGACACTACTGAACCGATGTTGCTGAAACTTTACACACTGATAGGGTACAATTAGTAGATGATCATCCCATATTTGAAATTTTCAAAATGGCCGCCGTTTCCATGGAAACAGGGAAGAAAGGTCAAAATATAGGACATCCAATATCTTGGTTACCTAGGTGCACAGAGTTCTGAAATTTTGTAGGCTGATAGACCAAAAGGTACTCTTTATTAATACGAAAAAAAATTTGAAGCGATATTTACGGTTTTCGAGTTATTTATGAATTCGTGATTTTTCAGTCCGAAAAATGGGACTTTGTCAAACGTTTTTGTGGGTGCAACTCCTTGGATACTACTGAATGGATGTTGCTGAAACTTTACACACTGATAGGGTACTGTTAAAAGGTGATCATCCCATATTTTGACAACCTATTTCTATCGTTTCTCAGAGAATGTATTGCTTGAATTGACATACCACACAACTTTTATGCAGCGGCGGGGGACACATGGCTACGCGTAGCAATCTTGTTTTCATTATATAAACCAACAAAATTAAAAGATATTTATTCAGGGGCTGTTATCCCTATAAGGGGTCATCTGACTGCTATGACCAAATGGAGACTTTTGTAGAGCTAAATGAACTGAACATTTAAGCAAGCAATAGCTTTTCTCTATCTGCAATAGTTTTCATTCTATAGGCCAAAAACACTATTTTTCGACTTTAAGGGGCTGTAAACCCTGTAAGGGGTCATCTGACAACTTCAACCCTAATACGATTTAGTAGAGCTAAATGAGCTGAACATTTAAGCAAGTAACAGCTTTTCTCTATCTGCAATAGTTTTCATTCTATAGGCCAAAAACACTATTTTTCGCCTTTAAGGGGCTGTAAACCCTGTAAGGGGTCATCTGACAACTTCAACCCTAAAACGACAAATTGCTTTAGACAAATATGGCATCAACTTCTACATCTTTGCTAGCCAAAGGTTACAAATCAATAACTCTCATCTTAATAAAGATAAATGATGTGGATCATAACCTTTGCCCTGCAATGATGCAAATTCTTTGCTTTTTTGTGATCATAAAATTTGAAACTATTTTTTCAGCTATTGCAGAATTTCAGAATTATACCTACCCATTATCAATCCTTCTCTGTTTCAATATTTTAGCCAGTTTATTGAGCCATCGTAAACTATTGGTAAGGTTATCATTTAAGGTAGGATCGTCTATCTTCATCTGGGCTTCAGCATACGTCAATGAGGCCTTAAATACAAAAGAAAAACAAAATTCCCTGGTCCCCAGCCGAGTGGCAAAAATTCTAAGTCAACTCCTTAAACAGGAAGTAGGTAAGCAACAGACCTAGAAACACATTGCAACCATATGAGACACCCTACCTGAAGCTGCATATCAAGTATCGAAAGCATAGGAAAATTAGTTGCTGAGAAATCTGTAACCAAAAAATGCGTTACTAACACATGCACACACGGACAGACATGTACACAAGCATTTCTATGTCCCTGCTCCATGTTGCAGGCAGGGGACAACAAGAAAGTTCCATGAAAGTGCCCAATGAAGGTATCCCGCACTACACTTGACAAAATTTCAAATCATCTCTCCTGAATACTGAATAATATCTAAGATTGATAAAATTTTGTCATGCAAAAGTCAAAAACGAGCTTGAACACTTTATTTGAAAAGAGTTAAGTCCAATTATCTCCCTGAAATAAAACTGAATGAAATGGAATTTCTTATACATATCTCCAAATGATGTACTTCCTTTTTTCAACATCCCCATATTTTTTTTTCTTGAAAAGCCCTTATGTATATAAGGAAAATCTAAAAAGTGAATTTTAAATATGATTTGGCCAAAGCCATTAAAAGACTTCAATATATTTCATCACATAAAATTCTAACAACAAAATTATTCTCAAAACTTGTTGTTTGTCAACTAGAATCTTTTTTAACATTCTGTCAAAACTGTGGAATAAAAATATTAAGAGAGGCATTACAAAGAATCAAGAATAACTGTATCAAGCTTTCTGTATACATATAAATTCATACCTTTGATAAAATAATACTTTTTGTGAAATCTGTTTTTACTATTTCTGCTTCTTTGGTCATCTCCCACAAAACAGAAAATGCAAATCTGGAAAATATTTTTAATAAAATGAATCTATTTTACACTATGTACATGTATGATCAATCAAATATAAATTTAGTTATCATCACTGATCTTCAAAAAGCATATTTTTAAATTTGTATCTTCGGTGGTCAGAGAGCACACAGCATTTCCAGTCATTTTTTTCTTCAAGATCAGTTCTTTTCATGTTGCCAACTTTTTTGTTTTTTTTCTGTTAAAACTATCATGGAAAGGCACATTTTACAGGCCACTCCTTACTCTTTAAAGAAAAAGCTGTATATCTTATCTGACAGTAAAAAAATCACAATAAAGGTATGATTAATAGGTGGTGATGTTAACTTGTTGTCAAGATTTATTATTACAGTGTTTTGTTATTAACTATACTGTGTGTCTAACTAACCTTTCAACATTAGATCTCAATGAACACAAGTTAGAACTCAGTAATTCTGGTACCATATCAATTCTCTGAAATAGAACACACAAGTTGGAATTCAGTAATTAAAGGTACCAAGAACACAGTAATTCTGGTACCATATCAATTCTCTGAAATAGAACACACAAGTTAAAACTCAGTAATTAAAGGTACCAAGAATACAGTAATTCTGGTACCATATCAATTCTCTGAAATAGAACACACAAGTTGGAATTCAGTAATTAAAGGTACCAAGAGCACAGTAATTCTGGTAAAGAAAGGGACAAAAAACATGTGGCTGTCTAAAGCAGGTGATTGCTTAATAGAGGTGGCCACTAAGGCAGGTTTGACTGTATTTAGAAATTTGCACATGTTTCTGGAAGGAATCAATCAAAAAATTGAAAATTTCTATTTACAGGATCATTTTTACCAAATGTGGTACCATACCAAAATGGAAAATTTCCAATCATTCCATGACAGAGTTTTCTAAGCCAAAAAATAATAAATCCACATACATGTAAATTTTGCATTATCCAAGTAGAGCAATCACAAGTTCTAAGATTAAGAATGCTGGAGGGTCAGCTTTTGAATTTTTTTATGTTTTTTCCAAATTCTCTGGTTTTTTCCATTAAAATAAGTCAAAAGTTTTTGCAAGGAAACCCCAATTTTTCTTTTATTTTTTTCATTTTCTAAAAAATTCTAATCACTTTTTTTCATATGTTTATATAGCTTAACTATGCCAATGTTAAAGCTATGAAAAGGCCAGAGAAAATATTTTCCCTCAAATTTTGAACTCTTATTATCTTTTAAATGAGTACTGTATCCTTTAAAAAATTTAGCTTATTTTTTGTTTTTAGTTATTCCTCGGACATTCTCAAAACCAACAACTTTGAAATAAAAGTATAGTAATCACCACCAGTAACTCTATTCTGAAGACTAACAACTGACCTTATCAACAAGATAGACTGTGGTCCCTCTTTTAGCAGCTTCTTTATCCATAGCATTACCAGGTCTAATAAAATGGGATACATCGGCTATGTGGACTCCAACCTATGAAATGAGACACATATTTTAAGAATACAGATCAGACAGACTTTTAAAATTTATGTCCAGTTTTATTCATACATATCAATTTTTCTACACAATCAATTTTTATTTTTATTCAAGTAAACCTATTATTAAATAACTTCTTACTAATCTATTGTACTTCTGTACTTTCCAGATATTTCGAGGAAAGAAAAGTTCCGCCTTGAGTACAGAGAGAAAAGGGGGAGGTTCCTGGCTAAATTTTCACTAAAACTTTGTATGCAAATAACAAAATTTCTGTTGAAAGAAGGGATTTAAATCTTGTCCCCAGGAACACCCACTTTGGATCTGCAAATGTCACGGTAAAGCTGTTTCAACTAATCTTAAAATAAACCGAAAACCTGTGGTAAACAAACTGGTTTAAAAGTCTACCTTTTACATCACCCCTTTACATTTTGAACACAAGAAACCAAATACCTCTCTTTTCTGACCAAATTATTCAGTCCCAAAGAATTTTGTTTTTTAATAGACAAATTACACTGTACTTCACAGGTACATGCATACCTCTAAGTTTCCATTGTCTAATTCTCGACAATGAAGAGCATCATCAATATCTGTACATCCTGGAGGATCAACACTACATATGTCTATGTGACGTAAATCTCGCCTCTTTTTTCTGTCCTAAAGAAAACATTTTTTCATTGATTGTCATACAGTGAAATGCATGATTATTTTAATGTTGAAAGTAACAGTCCAAAGCCACAACAAGTTGTTATTTAATAAAATCAATGTTATTCATAACATATGCATATGAATTAACGAATTTTATTCATGTCTTAATAAAGAACAAATTAATTTCTTTTAATTCTTGCAAAAGTTTATCAGAGTTTTGCCATTCCATCCAACAATATTTGATGGGGGAAAAAAGAAGGAATGTGTCAATGGGACACTGATACCCCTGCATGACCCAAACAGGTAGTAGAAGTCCGACAAGTCTAAAAGTTACTAAGAACATATAATTTTGCATACTGAACTATCCTACCAACAGGTTAGGAACAAGTATAAAACGATCTAGGTAGATCAATTCAATGGAGCTTATATTTATTATCTCCCTTTGCTGTTTTTGACAAAATATTGCATATATTTTTTTCAATCTTGCCTGTGCATCATGAAATTGTAGATTTTCTTTTCTAAGGTGCTGTTTGTCAATATTCAACTAAAATTTTTCACTTCTACTGTGGAAATTATTTTTGTGACAATTTGAATTTTTGCATTAAGTTCAATGCATTTTTGTTTTTCATAAGTCTACGGTAAAACATTGATATTTTGATGCTTTTTTGTCCAGGTATGTTAACTTAAAGTCAATAGAAAGTTTCATATTGCACTGACCCAAAATGAATCTGATATAGATCTTTTTGTCAAAAACAGCAAAGGGAGATAATAATTCAAAACTCGATTGATCTACCTGGCTCGTTTGGCACTTGTACCTTATCTGACCAATTTCCAATGTACAGTTTTTGAGAAATGTTAACAGAAATTTTCATGTACATTGTAAATTTTTATCCCAACCCAGTCCCAAACAGGAAGTAGAAGTTTGACAGGTCTGACAGTCACTTAGGACTACAGTTTGGCATACTGAAACATCCTACCAAGTTTCAAATCATTCCCAAGTACAGTTTCTGAGAATAGTTTAACAGAATTTTCAGGTAATTTTCACCTAAATTCAATCTCAACCCAGTCCTAAACAGGAAGTTGAAGTCTGACAGGTCTGACAGTCATTTAGGACTACAGTTTGGCATACTGAAACATCCTACCAAGTGTCAAATCATTCTCATGTACTGTTTCTGAGAATAGTTTAACAGAAAATTTCAGGTAATTTTCACCTAAATTTCAATCTCGACCCAGGCCTAAACAGGAAGTTGAAGTCTGACAGGTCTGAAAGTTGCCTAGCACATACAGTTTGGCATATTGAACCAACCTACTAAGTTTCAAATCGTTTTTGTGAATTGTTTCTGAGAAAAATCCTGATGGAAATTCTAACAGACATAGGGACATATGGACCTACAGACGGACATGAGAAAAACTTTATGCCCCTAATGTGTCATCACGAAGACATTAAAATAGTACCAGTTATTTACATATTTATTTGATATTATTTTCTCAACCCCTCCCATGCTACTGTTACACATATATTTGATCTTGTTTAATGCACATACATGTCATTACTACAACTTAAAGTATTTTAATATAAGCAAACCTCATCTGAAATTGTCCAAGGCATCTTCGGCAGAAAACTGAGCACTGCCTCAGAAAACTGACAGTGGGGAACATCATGTTCTAACAGCAAGACTTCATTCTCTGTTTCTTTGTCACCAATGCCTCCCAATTTCCTTACAAAATGTCCCTGAAATACATTTAAAAGATAGTTTTTAAGAAATTAAATTTTATTTGAGGGGGGAGGGGAGGAAGGTATCAAATTTTCCTCCACAGTATTTTATAATACAATATGCCTGTTCAGGTTATACCTGGAGAAACTCTGCCAAATGCAAAACAAAACAGCTGTAGACAATATCAGAAAGTTTTTAGAAATCAAAACCAATCAATAACTTCTGGCATATTAAAACGTCTAATAATATCCACAGAAATATCCCCCACACAAAATATTTATACTAATATGAGAAAGACATTGCCTTAAAAGCTCGCGTAGATACAAAAATATAATATGAATACTGGACTGAAAACACTAAAGCTTTAAAAGCTTTGACCCAAATCTACTAGAGGTAAATGATGTTTCAATATACATTTTCATGAAGATCCAATACTGTAAACCAGGTAATTTTCATACTGTCTTTCTTGCGCTTTACAATGACTGGATTTTAGTTCCCGCAGTTTTATATCAGCACTGTAATGTTATTGCCAATAGATTGAAATGGAAGCAAATACATTCACGTTGCTTAATTTTCGTGCTAGCAATGTCAATGTGAAAATCTCAAAAATAAACCTGTTGCCAAAATTTCACAGTTTACAGTATATGTTTTAGAGAAATAAAATGAAAGTTAGAATGACATACAATTTAGTAACTTAGTTATTTATCAATTTAAGAAACTGAAATAAAGTGGATTTAGAACCGGTGTACTTGGCACAGGCCCTCCAGTTTGACAGAAAAATTTGGTTAGGAACTGTATGGAGCAAGAGGTCCTAGAAGATTTTTTAAAATTGTGCACCCTCCCTTTGAAAATGTCTGGATCCCCATCAGACAAATAAGCTTATACCTGTGGATATCTAGAATTTCTAGGCCAGTTGTCAATGGCTACAACAATTCTCTGACTTGCTAGTTCTTTGGCCTGTCTTGTTTCTATCCTAATTCTGGGAATTCTTCTATCTGCTGGTGTAAAAATGTGCCTTGTGCTCTGAAAAGTATAAAGACAGTTTGCTTATTTTTAAAACATGTGAATAAACTGTCATATCATGAAAATATATACAGCTAAAATTGAAACTTTTGACAGCAGGAAAATGATTTGATGTTAAACTTGACCTTTTTGCTTGCACCAATCATGAAACTGGTAGATGGTAAACCATCAATTTTGTTATTAACATTCACTTGAGCTTATTAGACTTAGACTGCATTTTGAATTCCCTTCTTTGGTACCATGGGTAGTTTTTTTCCTGGTTAAAAAAATAGAGAATTTGGGTGACCTGTGTTTTGTGTGGGTCAATAACCTTGCCTATTATAAAATTTTTCCAACCTAGGTTATATAAATATTGCATTATCTGGTGGATATGCTTCTCCTTTTGCCCAATTGTACAACTTTTTCCACATCTTGGTCGATCTTGGTCGTCTTGGGATATAAAGACGTAGAATTTTTCACTAACCGTTTTTGTCAAACCTCCCAACAAACTATAGGCCTGAAGATAGTATTTCAAAATGAAAACTCCATGAAAATTTGTCCTAACTCATTCAGTCTTGTGGCTTTAAGTTAACTGATAAAATTTATTCCAACCAAAATAAATAAATATACAGTATATAAGTTTAATATAATCAAATTTAAACAGGAACAAATTCTAGGTCCCCTGCCCTTTGAGTGGGAAAAATCTTAGTCAGCTCGCTTAACAGGTAGTTGATTAGCGACAGATCTGAAAAGCATCCCACCATAAGGTACTCCTACCTGAAGCTGCATACCAAATATCGAAAGCTAATGATTAAAAGTTGCTAAAAAAACTGTTACGAAAAAAAGTGTGATAGACTGACAGGTGCCCTGCATTTCTATGTCCCCGCTCTGCGTTGCAGCAGGGGACTATTAACAGACCTCTTTCAAAGCTGAAGGCTGTAGGATTCCACAATACTGTCTCCAATTTCTCTTGATAATACCAACAATTCTTCCTGTAGGCTGTCTCAGTTCTTTTGGTACTTTATTTTTCTTCATCTCTTTTTCCTGAATAACAATTAACTCATGTACATAAATAAATAATTTTCAAATATCACTCTGGATTCATTTATTTTCATTCGTACCAATTTCCGTGGTTTGATGAAAAGTATCAGTTTGTGGATTTTTAAATTCTGCAGCATACAGATCAATGTTTAATTTCCATTTAGTTGGATATCAATTTTCGTTGTTCAAAACCACCAACAAAAACCACGAAAATTGATACCCTACAAATAACAAGAGGCTCCCAGGAGCCTGAATTGCTCACCTGGTCTTGATGTCAACCCTATGAAGAACTTTGTAGAGCTAAATAAGCTGAACAATCAAGCAGGCAACAGCTTTTCTCTATCTGCAATAGATTTCATTCTATAGGCCAAAAACACTATTTTT
Source organism: Arcuatula senhousia (assembly GCA_963971305.1). Lineage (NCBI taxonomy): Eukaryota > Metazoa > Mollusca > Bivalvia > Mytilida > Mytilidae > Arcuatula > Arcuatula senhousia. The sequence goes on from OZ020306.1 coordinate 48,330,176, forward strand.
CGCCTTTAAGGGGCTGTAACCCCTATAACAGGTCATCTGACAACTTGGACCCTATGGCTAAATGAGCTTAACATTTAAGCAAGCAACAGTTTTTCTCTATCTGAAATAATTATCATTCTATATGCCAAAACACTATTTTTTGCCTTTAAGGGGCTGTAACCCCTAAATGGGGTCATCTGACAACTTGGACCCTATGAAGACAATTGTAGAGCTAAATGAGCTGAACATTTAAGCAAGCAACAGCTTTTCACTATCTGCAATAGTTTTCATTCTATATAGGCAAAAAACATCATTTTTTGCCTTTCAGGGGCTGTAACCCCTATAAGGGGTCATCTGACAACTAGACCCTATGAAGACTTTTGTAGAGCTAAATGAGCTGAACATTTAAGCAAGCAACAGCTTTACTCTATCTGCAATAGTTTTCATTCTACAGGCCAAAAACACTATCATTTGCCTTTAAGAGGCTGTAACCCTATAAGGGGTCATCTGACAACTTCGCCCCTGTGGAGACTTTTGTAGAGCTAAATGAGCTGAACATTTAAGCATGCAACAGCTTTTCTCTATCTGCAATAGTTTTCATTCTATAAGCCAAAAACATGAAAAAACGCTATTTTTCACCTTGAAGGGGCTGTAACCCCTTTAAGGGATCATCTGACAACTTTGACCTAATGAAGACTTTTGAAGAACTTTTGATGCTGAAGCAGTAAGGTGGCATCAGATTTCATCTATCACTTATACTTTTTGATTTACAAGCCAAAAACAGTAGTCTGACCCCCCTTGTCTATTTTTAGTAACGGTGGCCATGTTTTTTGACGGATCAAAAATCGAAACACAAGTTTGGTGCATAACACCCTAAGGATCATTCATACCAAGTTTCATTAAATTCTGTTCAGTAGTTTCAGAGGAGAAGATTTTTGAAAATTGTTAACAGCCGACAACAGACGCCAGATGACGACGGACGCCAAGTGATGGCAATAGCTCACATGGACCTTTGGTCCAGGTGAGCTAAAAATGAAACCACAGTACATGTAGCATATAATACAACAAAGTTTCAAGCAATAAATTTTGCTATGCCTGAGTTGAGCATTTCACCTATTCAATACTCATCTGAGGCACACTATCCATAGATTAATAATCTGTGAAAGTCAAAAATGGCCTGATTTCATTAAATAGGAAGTAGGTGAGCAACAGATCTTAATCAGATCCCATGTTATGGGACCCCACCCTGATGCTGTATACCAAATATCAAGTGGCTGTGATAAGTAGTTGCTGATAAAACTGTTACAAAAATTTCTTCATCGCCCGCCTGCCCAACAATCACTATAACTTGTAACCCGGATTTTCACTTAGTGAAATCTGGCCAAAAATGTTAAACACTCCACTCAGACTTTAACTAACATGAGAAATAATGATATCAATCTTTGAAAAGTATGGTTGAACATTGAACAGACAAAAGTAAGACAGTATACTGTCCTGTACTTGTTGTAACCTAACCTTGCTTAATAGACAAATTCTTAACTTCACAGGTTTACTATTATCAACTTTATGGGAAGCACAATACAAATGGATCAACAATTGTCTACATCACTAGAAACAAGTGCTGATCAACACAGAAATTTTTGTACACAAAAGTAAAATCTAAATGAAAATACATACTAACAAGAGGCTCCCGGGAGCCTGAATCGCTCACCTGAACTACACAGATACATATATATTGTAGATATTATTGTGCTTAACCATATGCCATTTAAATTTCTGAAATAACTTGGTTAGTTTTCAAGATATTGGGCTTAATAAGTGCAAAATTTAGCAAAAATTTCGAAAAAGGGCAATTACTCCCACATCAGCAGTCAGACCTTTTCAGAAATTTCAGGACAGGTAGATCTTAATATGCTGATCACTTTTGATTCTTGCATAATTTTGATATCTGAAACCATTTTTGAGTTATTAGCAAAAAATGAAATTTACCCCCTATGTTCTATTTTTAGCCATGGCTGCCATGTTTTTTGACAAATCAAAAATCTGAATGATAGAGTTGTAGCATATAAGCTATTAAACAAGTGTGCCAAGTTAAAATGCAGTTGGTCTTACGGTGTCAGATAAATTAATCTTTGAAATTCAGGGGAAAAGTAATGAAAAATGATACATTTTGTTGTTTAAAGGACAATAACTCCTAAAAGAAATGATCCTACAGCTTTGACCTATATGCATGAAATGTAGATCTTGATGTGCTTAATCATATGCAATTTAAATTTTTGAAATATCTTGTATAATTTTCAAGATATATGGCTAAATAAATGAAAAATTTTCAAAAAATCCAGAAAAAGGGCAATAACTCCTATGTCGATTGTTGGATCTTCTTGAAAATTTCAGAGCAGGTAGATCTTGAGATGCAAATCACTTTTGTCTCCCATCAGAATTTTGATATCTGTAACTTTTTTTGAGTAATTAGCAAAAAACTGCAATTTACCCCTATGTTCTATTTTTAGCCATGGCGGCCATATTTTTTTACGAATCAAAAATCCGAACAATAGAAATGTAGCAATTATGCTATTAAGCAACTGTGCCAAGTTTGGTTGAAGTTGGATGTATGGTGTCAGACAAGTTCATCTTTGAAATTCAGGGGAAAAGTAATGAAAAATGGTAAATTTTGACGCTTTAAGGGCCATAACTCCTAAAAGAAATGGTTGGACAGCTTTGACCTAATTACATGAAATGTAGATCTTGACGTGCTTAATCATATGCAATTTGAATTTTTAAAATATCTTGTATAGTTTTCAAGATATAGGGCTAAATAAGTGCAAAATTTTGAAAAAATCCAGAAAAAGGGCAATAACTCTTACATCAGTTGTTGGATCTTTTTGAAAATTTCTGGGCAGGTAGATCTTAAGGTGCTGATCACTTTTACCCTCGCCAGAGTTTTGATATCTGTGACCGTTTTTGAGTTATTTGCAAAAAACTGTATTTGACCCCCCTGTTCTATTTTTAGTAACAGCGGCCATGTTTTTTGACGTATCAAAAATCCCAACGCAAACTTTTTGCACAATATCCTAAGGAACAACCATATGAAGTTTGGCTGCAATTGGTCAAGCAGTTTTAGAGAAGAAGATGTTTGAAAAAAGCTAACGGACGACGGACGACAGACGACAGACGACGGACGACGGACGGACGACGGACGGACGACGGACGCAAAGTGATGGCAATAGCTCACATGACCCTTCGGGTCAGGTGAGCGAAAAACTAATTAAAAGACAAAAACAAACAAAATTTGTTTAAAGCCATTCCAGAATTAAAGGTCAGTGAGGCTAGGAAGCAATTATTTACACTATCCAACCGCCCATAAAATTTGATATTTGCTTTTTCACATAAATCATCTCTGAAATCCATCACCCATAACTGTTTTCAGAAACTTCCACCTGACCCTCCCTCTTATTTTGTCAGAAGTACCAAGATTTATTTCATAAACTTTTGGTAATTGTATACCCACACAAATATAATTGTAACAGCAAAAAGTATGGTCAGTTTTATCAATGCCATTAAATCAATCACAACGCAAGGTATTTGCATTGTTTAATGTAAACATGGAAATTTTTGTGTGGGGGTTACTTTTGCTTAATAAGCATTAAAAAATATCCCCCTGCGCCAATATTTGACTGAACAAAAACATGAAAATATCAACCCGTGAAAATTTCCACATTTACAGTATATTTCTGCATATTTTGTTGCTGAAATCAGTTGAATTCTTGAACAACGCTTATCTACATTGCATTGTTTTGTCTAAATAATACAATATCATTTACAAATTTCCCACCTCTATTTCCATGTTATCTTCATCTGCCTTTTCCTCTGTTTCCTCTAACACCAGTGACGAAGGACAACTCCATTGGTCCTCTGGCAATAGTTCAACAGCTACTATATCATCTTTGACAACTCTGTTTAAGTTCTGATGACCCTGGATAAATATCTAAAAAAAAGTTTAACTTTGAATCTAGATTTAATCATCATTAAATAATTATTTTTCATAAATATTGCCAAGCACATATAAACACAATATGACAGTAAATTATAACAAAAAATTAAAGTGACTTAATAATATTTCTCATGACCACTTGTCCCAGACCAGTAGATTTAGAATAGTTACTTGTTCGGATATATAAATGGTCGTCTGAATTTTGCTATTTGTTAAGTGAAAGCATTCGTGTATAAACTTGTTTCACTGTATCAAATGGTATTTTATCCATTTATGTTTTTGATTTGATCTTATCTTTAACAAATAAAATACAATGTACATATAATTTTTCTTTATTAAATAAAATATATACCAGTATTTAAAAAAAAAAAAAAAATTTCAAAATCAATGCGTGTCAGATATAGTAAAATTTATTGTCTGGAACTCTGTTGTAATTTACATTTCTATATTATCAAGTGCCCGACCCAATTAAAATTTTCCCATCAGGCCAAAATGGTCAAAACTATAACTAGATATGGAACTGAGGAAAGAAGCTACATCCAAAACTTCTTAAAATTTGTTTCAAAGGCTAGACAAAATAATTCTTTTTGTAAGCAATGGCTATGCATTGTATATCTTTCATCTTTACCATTCTATCCTGATCGTGTACACTGACGTTCCCCTCCAAGTAATTCTCTCGACTAGCCATGAAGCTTCCCTGTAGGTATTTCCCAGACTTGATCCCTCTATTAATAGTAACCAATGGTAAGTGTTCTGGGTACATTATCTTGTCAGCGATTCTCTGAAATAAACAGTTATTGATTTATTATTATTACTTAGATGCATATGAAATACCAATTTTTCCCAGTGAAATAAAATCTGGTAAATTCACAATGTGAAATAACAAAAATATTTTCACTCTTGCGTCCTTTCCGGTCAAACTCAATTATGACGTCGTGAATTGTATTGCGTTGTCGGCATGACTCCTGCGGTCTAAATTCATACGCCATTCAAATAAATTTATCAAAAACTATTTATTAGCGGCATTTTATCTATGTAATAAATATGATAATCAATTAGGTCTCATGAATAACCAAAATATGATCACTCGTGCGGGAACGCACTGAGATTTAACTCGTATAAATCTGTATGCGTTCACTGACTCGTGATCATATTTTGGTTATTCACTCAACCCAATTAATTATCCTATAATTACTTTTTGTCAGTGATTCTCTGAAATAAACAATTATTGATATATTATTACTTTTTGTCAGCGATTCTCTGAAATAAACAGTTATTGATTGATTGTTACTTTTTGTTGAGCGAAAGCATTTTGTTTTAATGTTAAATAAAAAATTATTTTGACATCCATGTAAATTTATAAGAACAAGAATATGTACGAAAGACATAATGCCCCATCTAGTAACATTAGGGACGGACAGACCAGAACACTTTATGTCCCCTACTTTCATAGATGGAGCATAAAATTAAGTTAAGCAAAGTTGGCTCATTCATTCTGTTTTACATTTTTTAAAAGAAGTTTATAAATTTCCTTTCCACAACAAAATAACAGAACATGTAGCTTGTTTTTTAATGAAACAATTTAAGCGTTGAGCTATAAATTGTTCAAAAGGCATACATGTATGTGAAATTCTATTTTCTCACAACTAAATGATTTGAATCATTAGTCCATGTGTGAAAATTATCAAATTTACCATTTAAACTACTTACTATCTGTGAGCCAGAGCTGGACAGGCGGTCCACTAATGAACAATTGTCTTCAAGACTGTGTACATACTCTCTTACTGAAAAAAATAATTGCAAAACACAATAAAATCTTAGAAGGACAAACCAGATTTGAACCATATCTAAAAAAATTAATATTCTTGTTAAGTTCTATCTGAAGATGTTTTGGTGTACTAAAATTTTAAATTGGTTTTAATCTGAAATTCATTATTGGATGGAGCAATACCTGAAAATTAATTCTACAGCTAAATTGTACATGATATGCATATAAAATTGAAAAATGAAAATACAATGACGCAAGAATGAACAAAATTCTTTAAAGAAAACATGTCTTTTCAGGTTTTCAGATTGGCATGGGACATTGTTTGAAGGTCAAATGGCATGAAATTTTCCACCTTTCATGATATCATTTTGGTAAAAATGAAGAAATGACTTGTAATAATTTGTTGAACAGGTCATCTTTGACATGAACATTGTTTAGGGCTGTTCCAGAATTAAATGTTGGGGGGGGGGAGGCACTTTTTTCTTTACCCCACCACCTATCAAAAAATAATTAACTTTTATCATAGTTTCTTCACAAAATATTTCTAAACACCCACCACCCACCATATATGTAATAAAAATTCCTCCCCCCCCCACATGATTAATTCTGGAACAGCCCATACTGTTATTGTACTAAAACTTTCCCATTTTTGCTTAATATTCCAATTCTACATGTAAGTTAATAAATATTTATTGAAGTGATAACTTACTTGTGAAAGACAGTAGCCCAGCTTCCTTTGCCTTAGTCCTATTGTCTTCATCATTGGTCAATAACACAACATCTACACCATTTGAAGAATGGTTGCCAAGGTGTTGTTTATACCAAAGAGTTGCCTCCCTTATGGCCCTGTCATTTCTATCATTTGCACTTTCACCCTTCTGTCTTTCCACATAGGTGTCTCTGTAAATAAAAACCAAGAGGAGATAACAGTTTGATGTAAAATACATGTACCTAGTTCTGTGTCATTTCTGGCAAGATTAGTGTTGAAAGATATAGATTTTTGATATATTTGTTCAGTATATACATTGTATTTGTATAATATGTGAATTAATTTATTTTTGACGGGGATTGACTTTAATGATTTTCCTGAAAAAGACATTTTATTGGATTTTTCATCAATATACATGTATATATATATATATGAATTTGAACACTTGTTGGATTCCTAATTACGCAGTTGACTGTCAGTTTATCTAATTCTGACAGGATCCACTTTCTCTTTTGGAGCACCTGAGTTCGCTCTTCCAACTTGAGTTCTCTTTGTTGATTTTGTGTTTTATGTTTCTTTGTGCTGTTTTTGTTCCTGTTTGGTTTCGTCGTCGCCCTTTAGGACTTTTGACACTTGGATGCCCCATTAGTCCCTCTTTGCTTCTTTCTTTATATCAGATTTGTTTAGGTTCCGACTGTTTGTCTTTTTAGGAATTTTGCACACTGGACACAAATAATTGTTATCACTTCATGCACTTGGTTACGTTACTAATTATGCTTTTTAGTTGTGGTCTTCACTCAAGAAATAATCATACATGTGATTCTCCCGCCAGGAGACGAAATCTCCCGTCTTTTTTATCCATCTCCCGTTCTCCCGACTTTTTGTATAATCTCCCACTTTTTCAAGACATGACAAAATTTTAGTTTTATAGACATATTAATTGTTCAATCATAAAACATTTCCGGTGTTTTAGGGGTTTGACAATAAGTTAGATGCTAATTTTACAGGTAAATGTGTTAATTAAAGGTTTATTGTCAAAATTGACCAATGCTTGTATAAACAGTTTGAGATTAATCAGTGAAACCATGTATATTTGACACACGCTAGTGCCCTCAATTGACATTGAAATGCAATTTTAATTAGCTTTGAAAATCTCCCGCATTTTTGTCCAATCTCCAGCCAAAAAAATCAAAATCTCCAGCTTTGTCATCACAGATCCGTCACATGTATGAATAATACAGATTAGACATCATGTGCTTTTAGATAAAAATGTGATTTCTCAAATAAGTTCATGTTTTTGCTGATTGCAGTTTGTTTATTTTTGTTTGTTTTATACGCTGTGTGTTTTGATTTTAAGTGATGTCTTTTGTGTAATCTGTGTTTGATTTGGCTTTTACGAACCTACAACATTCAGATGCTGCATTGGCATTTCCTCTATTTCTTCCATTATTATCATGATCTGAAATATAATCATGTTTTTATGTGCAAAGTTTCATTTGGAAAGTCATGCCAGTTAAAAAAAAATTTCAAAAGTACATGTTAACTTACTTGTTGAATTCATTACAAAAAGTATAAAAATGTTTGTCAGGATTTTCTATCATATCCTTTACTCTTTTGTAGGCAGGGGCACTTCTATGTCTTATCTGAAACAAAGAAAATAAAACTTTGGCAATGCAACACTTATTAGATAGATACAAATAAAGTACATCTATGTGCCAAAAATGTAAATACATGTAATGATAATTAAGTACATTCTAATTAATAACGATAATTTATGCAGTTTTATTTCTCAATGAAACTCACTAGTATGTGCCATGCGGCCTTAACAACAACTTTGCACAGAGTAATTTGAAAAAATATAAACCATGCATTTCATGCAATTTAATATATTTTATTGGAATGTAATTATATATATTGAATGCAATATTTTTTAGTTTTATAGGTGTGTAAAATGTGGACCTTTATGCACATTTTCAACATGAAGCGCTACCATGCTTCATTAAAAATATGGTAAGGTCACCACCAATAATGTGTGAAAAAGGTCCACGCTTATGGTACATGATATCTTCAGATGTTTATAAGATCACAATAAATTGTTGAAAGACAGCTGATGACCAAAGTTAACATGGAAAAAGTTTCCAAAATTACTGTTTTTTTTTCACATGCTTAATCATCATTAATCTTTATAATGAAGAGAATTCTGACACATAATAATGAGAGGCAACACTGTGAACATTCAAGAGTGAAAAAAGAATATCCTTATATAAGTTACTGTTCAGTGTTTGAATCAATATCAATAGTCATTTAATTTACATTTTTACAGACATCGCCACAGTTACAATTTTATGACAAATTTGCAAAAGAATGTTACTGTACATTTAAATTTCTCATAAAACCTCATCACCTATCTTAATAAATTCCAGAATACACATGTAAATGTACATAAAGTGCCTCCCCCAATGTTTTTCCTGTAATATCCCTTATAACTCATATACAAATCAATAATACAAATGTATAAAATTCCTGTCCTTATCAACTTCCAAGCAGTCTGCACCAAAAACTTTTTCAACAGCTAGTCCGACAACAAGTTTTAAAGGTTTTTCCTTAAATGTCTTAATAAAATCTTGGCTATTTTTCATTAGTCCGAACAAATTTTTACTAGTCTGGGGCATCGGACTAGTGGCTAACGGTGCAGACTGCCAAGCATACGCCCGAAATACAAACCTCCTCTAAAACAGTCTGCAAAATGATCACATTTTGTACAGTAGGGTCTTCTATAACATCTATCTGTTTAAATAGATCAAAATCATGTAAATTAGTTGTGTGAAATATAAATGGTAAAAACACTTGAAAATATAAAGCTCCGCCAAGAGCAGCATGATACGACCACAACATGTCAAACCCTGTATGTTTTAGACCAAATATGGATAGTCAATTGCTTTGGACACATGCAACAAATGATAGACTTACAAAATTTTTTGGACAAATGAAGCCTTAAGTGGACTTTCCATCCACATTTCACAATGACTTCATTTTTTTCAACAGCAGACCAAAATATTTTTTTAATTACAATAACAAAAATATTGCCCATTTTGGTTCTTAATTCAGGGTATCAACTACCTTTTATTTTTGCCCCTATTGATCCCTAACAGCAATAGGGATGGGCAATGTCACAAAATTAATCCTTATTTTTTTGTAAATTTCACATTCGACAAGAAATAATAAGCAAGAAAAAATTGAAATTGGACATTAAATAAACAAGTTTTGATTTCGGCTATTTTTGGACCTTAATTTCATAACCTTCAAAAGGGAAGGCTGCAATAATTAATCCTCCATTTTGAATTGACTACTTGACAAAACTTAACATGCAATCAGACCAGAAATAAAAAAGTTGCATTTTTTGCCCCTTTTTGGGCCGAATAAAGGGGGGCCCAAAAAGTCAATCCCATTTATCCTTTTATGCTATGAAACATTATTGTTAAATTTCACAGCATTTGGTGAACCTGAACAAAAGTTATTGTGGGAACAGACCCCTAATTTCTAAATGAAAAAAGAGGACCCCCAAAATCAATCCCATCCATCCCTTAATGGTAGGGAATATCATTGTCAAATTTCATTGCATTCGGATAACTAGAAATTAAGTCATGTAAGTTATCATGTACCATATACAATTAAGTTAACGGACAACGACAGCATCATACCACCATACTAGTATCTCGTGATATTGTGGTACATTGTACATAGCGTGACACGGTGACCTCACAGTTTAACATTAGGTTAAAATAAACGTAATTACTACAATTCAATGGAACCCATGATATAATGAGAAAGGAGTAGAATAACTATATGTAAATAGTTTTAACATTAATTTGAAATGAACGTAATTACCACGATTCAATGGAACCCACTTTAAAAACCCATCATAAAAAAAGGCCACAATATAATGAGAAAGGAGTAGGATAGCTACATATGTATATGTAAAAAGTTTTAATCATGTCTCCAAATTTGTTTATTTTCACAAAATATTTTGACTTCTTTTTGATAAAGTATTTTCTTCACAATTTCATTTGTAAATATGTTCACTTTTTTGGTCTGCGAATGCAACAGTTTGTAATCATCAGTGCTGATGGTAGACTGTTTACCTAAAGAAGAAGAGTATAATGAGTTGAATCCCTGACTTATCGGCCCATTACGGAATCGGCCCATACCAGATTTCGGCACATTACGAAATCGGCATACACATTATCGGCCCATTGCTATTATCGGTCCATAATTATGATAATATTCATGTAGATTTATAAATTTGGAGTTTTTAACTTGTTTTATTGTACAGGACCAAATTTTTGGTTGAATAAACAGGAAAAGAATGCATTTTTTTCTTGACGTCAACTTAAAACAGTAAAAGCGAGTAATTTTATATGTAGACGAACTTTTCTTATAAATCATGTAGTTGTCCTTATTACATACACATATAAACTTGAAGTATTTATGCTTTATTTGTTTTTTTTTGTTTCATGAAAACCGGTTTAGAAACCTTAAATGTGTATGGATAAATATTTTTAGACTCACTTTAAGTACTGTAGGGTGCAGTATATTGTTATCATTTTATTTAATTTTTGCTTTTCTCTTCTTTCAACAAAATCTCTTTGCTTGCTGTGTTTATTTTTTTTAAGTTGTGTTTTATATTCAAGATTTTTTTATTTTTGTCATTTTTTGACAAATTATCACCACTGTTTTGGACAACATTAGGTAGAAGCAGGTCATTGATTGAAACAAAATACTTGAAAATAGTAAATCTTTAGTGAAATAGAAAATAAACTACCAGATATTTAGTAAATTTTATTCACATGGTCATATCATTATACCAAATCAGTGTAAGATAAAACATATTTCCTTGTGTTCTTTTAATTTTTTCGCAAAATTCCTTCTTTTTTTTTTTTGGTTACTGTTTTCAGCTTGATCCTAAAAACAACAAATCGGATCAAATTATTTGTTTGCACTAAAAGTAATAAGCGGATACCCCAATGTTATGGAGTATAGAATTTAATGATTATTCATTAGAAAAACAAAAACATTCATTAAAGAAAATTAAAAACAATTAATTGCTTTTCATTTTAATTAGATCATAAATCTTGTTTTTACAACTCTCACATACGTCCTTAGCTTGGGTACTAAAATTAACCTAATTGGATTAGATATGATTAGAGCTGAGATAAATAAACCAATTTAGTTTTTATTTTCTCAGATTAACTAATACGATCATCACAAGAATGAAATGGTATAGATATCTCTTTACTTAAAGTCATCTTAATGTATACATGTATATAACTTTATTCTCATCAACCAATATTACAAAGGTACATAGAAATACTATATACAATATTTACAATACAATGGTAAAAAAGAATAGCATCATAGACAAAGATAGTCCATAATCACAGTACATTACACAGCTAAGACAGAAACTACTTAGGAAGACTCGTTTTTTTATTTATAATTCTAATAAATTTACAAAGCTTATAAAGTTTAGCTTTGTTTTTTGTGTCATAATTTCTTTAAACTTCAAAATATTTGGATTTCTAATTAAATGTCTACTGATCAGATTTCTTCTTTCTTGAGACAGTGCAGAGCATTCAAGAATATAATGGAATTCATCCCATATTTTTTCATTACACAGAATATATTTCCTATCAGATCTAGCAATATTGTTCCATCTACCTGTCTCAATGGGAAGTTTATGATTGCCTGTTCTGAATTTGCAAAATGCTATTGCTACCTTTTTTATCTAATAATTCAAAATAGTTTTGCAAAATCTAGCGTGTCTTTAATGAGTTTATAGTTTGTTGCTTTTAAACAATTTTGAGTTTCAGCGTGCCAGTTTTGTCGAAATTGGTCAGTGAGACATTGTCTAATACAGTCGAACCTCGATGTGTCGAACTCGGATTATTCGAATACTCGGATTACTCGAACTATTTTGAAAGTCCCGGCAAAATTCCCATTAACTCAATGTATTTTTACCTTTGATTACTCGAACTCTGATAGTTCGAATTCTCGGTTAAGTCGAGGTATTTTGACAGTCCCAACGCTTTGAAAATAATAGTAATTAACCCTGCTTAGTCGAAGTCGACTTAACAAATTCTTTGATGTCATTTTAATTGATTCGTGACCGCCGTATGGCTTCAAAAGGTGTTAATCATGAGTTGTTTATTTAATGATTGGACACGTGTGTATTGGTGTGTAACTGTTTGATCTGATCACCCAAGCGTGTTTAACATCATGGTTAATTGTGTGTTTAATCTGAGTAAACGAATTTAATCAGTAAAGCCGTTTTTTTAAAGGATTTTTTAGTTTCAATACATAAATTTCAATGATTAATTGATATTTTTAATAAAATAAAATAAATCGGCGTCGTCTCAAGAAGAAACTCAACTCAACTTCCACCATAACCAGTGACTAACAACATACGTGTTAATTCGTTTCGTAACTGATTTTGTCTTTTCAATGTTTGAATGGTTGATTGCATCATATGATGGTGATTCAAGATTGGAATAAATTTTTAAAACATGTTTTATTTAATAATTTATTTTACACAAAGTAATCTCTTGACACGATGACATGTCTTCAAATACACAAAACACAACAAAATACGAGTAATATCTAGACATGGAAGATGGTACATATATAGGACACACGACGGAAGATTCCACAGAGTTTAATTCGTAACTTGGATGTGTCGAACCTCTGATAACTCGATTACTTTTCAATGGTCCCCTCGACTTCGAGTTAACTAGGTTCGACTGTACATTGTTTTAACCACACAGAAGACAGAAAAGTTTGTGAGTCTCAAATGTGTGTTAGTCCACATTCATTGAGAATATTTTTATCTAAACGAGCCATTGAAAATTTCTATTTTGATTATTTGAAAGATGTAACATGCGTTTATATAGAACAGAGCACAGCTTTGTTCTTTTGCCATAAAGTAATTTAGACCAGTACATAACCATCCTAAGCTTTATATCTACACTCAAAGGAAATCGTACCAATTCACCATATTCAAAGCAGTTTGGTGTAGAGGACTCAAGGTTTAAAAGGAGTTTGCAGAACATAAGGTGGATTTTCTCTAATGAATAGTAATTTTTAAAACCCAAAGTTCACAACCGTCTAAAAGCATTTCTAATATTCAATACCGGGATTCAATATGCCTCTAATCATGACATCATCCTTACGCCTAGTGAAAAATGCAACACTATCTCTATTGTAGGTGTTTTTAACATAAAACTTTATTTTGAACAGCATTATAAATAAAATCCAAAATATATTCCAACTATTTATTTATGGACCGATTTCATTATGTGCCGATTTTGTTTATATGGACCGATTTTGTGGTGGGCCGATATCTTCAGACACCATAGTCCAAATAATTATGCCGTCTTGGAAGCCTTTTACAATTTTTGACGTTTGGCTTCCAAATGATAAAAAAACCCAGAAAGACGTCATGATTCTCTGGACTACAGACACCAAGGAACACAGCAGAACAGATATCAGAAAGTTTTACTTTTGTAACCGTGTGGTGGACCGATGGAATAGCCTCAGTGAAGCGACAGTCCAAGCAACTAGCCTATCCTCTTTCAAGAGAACCCTGAAGATGAGAGGGGATCGACACTAGATCCTTTTCACCCACCAAGTATCAAGTATTAAGTATCAATGAGTTTGAAATAAAACAAAGTCAAAACTGCAAAAGACAACAACAACAAAAAAGCAATTACTGAATATTCAAGATCGATGAACTTATTGCAGCAGGTGCGTTTATTACCTGATGAAAAACGACATTTGTGTCTAAAACAATGTAATGTGGTTTAGGACACAGTTTACTTTTATTCCTCGGTGTTTGCTCCAAAGGTTTAGCTTCGTTTGAGTCACATATCTCACAACTTTGACATCCACATGTTATATCATCGCGAAGATAATGTTCGCGGACAATTTTAATTATGCTTCCCCGCTTTGTCTTCTTTATAAATGTCTTAGTTGTCAACATTTTCAATTAAAATAAAAACTTGCATGTGCTTTTTTTTTCAACCGGAAGTTTACATTATTTTTATCTTTAACATTGAAGAGTTACCCGTGAATAATCTAATAACCACAACAAGTTTTAAATCGAACAAGCAAAAACAATACAACGTACCAGAATTAAACATTGACTACAAGCATACAATAAATGTAATGTTATTTATAAATTATGTGTCTAAAGAAATGATAAGATTAAGCAAAAGGGATTCGCAATCATGAAAATTACTTTTAATGGTTCTTATATGAATTCTTTTTCCTATTCCTCGTTTTTACTTGATGATTCCAAATTGCAATGATTTTCCAAAAAAAATCAGTAAAAACTATCTACCTATATCAAAACTCATTAGCTTCACACTCGCTATTTCTAATTGAAAAAAAATGATGCCCCCCCCCCCGAAAAAAACTGTGATTCAAGTTACAGTAAAATAACACATTGTTTTAAGTTGACATTTTATTTATATTTTATCGTTTATTTCTTATCTATCATCCTTAAATAGATAGCCAAACCTTATGACATCACAAAGAATTGTAAATAAACAAAAAATTATAAGATTTGTTATATAATAATATTTTGTTTAAAAACATGCATATCTTTAAATGATTTTCTTTGATTTATAAATACACGCATAAATTTACGTATCGTAGATAAACTAAAGGTGAACTGTTTATAAAGTTAATCATTTGCTACCTGAGATTCACCTATTTACTTAGCTTATTATAGTTTTTGGGGAATGTGAAGCCCTGTTATCTCTCTTAATCCTAAAGAAGGACTTAAAATGTGAAAAAAAACTGCGAAAAAAATAGTAAAAATGGCAGAAAACAAAGGATATCAAAACGGTAAGACAAAACTATTTTTGCAGAATTCTAAACCCTGACATTTCTTACAACCATAAAAGACCACCAAAGGATTTAAGGTATGCATGTGTATCAGCTAACGTTTGTAAACATTAGGTCTTTCAAAATCTTACACCAAATTGGCAACTAGCATGATTAAGGGGGAATACGGGCTCCCACCTTATACAGTGAAATGCATAAACTGACTATTTTAGAAATATATAACAAAAAAGTTGAACAAATGTGGTAATCCAAAATTAATCAAGACCATTCCCCCCAAAAAATAAAATACATATTAAGTTTCAATACAAACTTTCAACAACAAAAAATTATACCCATATTTTTGGCACATCTACCACGTTCATCAATCATAGGACGTTGACCCCCTCCACCCCCGATGTATTTTTTTTTGTCTTTGAATAATCTTAAGTCTACTAAAGTTTATATAATTAAAATTGTAAGGCGAAAAGGGCAAAACAATCCTCTGTGTTTGTTATAATTAAGTTGTCTGTAATACAAATCTTATATTACAAATTTAAAATAAATTCTCTTTCGAGTCAGTGCTAGATCTATATGGAATCGTTCTTTACATTTTAATGGTCCAAAGGTTGAAATTGTTCCATTTATGGATTCACGTGTAAATAGAAATAAGACATAATGGAAGCTATTCTCTCACGCATCTGAACAATCGGAATTATTTACTTTTCATAAATCAAAAGTTTAAGTCTATAATAGTTATAAATGCATTGATTGTTTTTATGACATAGAAATTGAAAAGTGGGGCGATGCAACTGTCTTAAGAAACAATGATTTATACATGCTGATATTGTTTAATTCAATATCTCAAGTGTCATTCTCAAAATCACAGTAGGGGCGAAGGATGGTTATTCAGTAGCTCAATTCTGATTCGGATGCATTGACCTACTAGATATTTTCTGGACAAATTTGATGCATGTGGCCATATCATGGCCAATAAATGTGCAATATGACTAAATAATACTATATGTATTGTTATATTATAACTAACCTTTGTTGTATCGTCTATATAATACTCTGCTCATATAGACACTACCATTTCTGGGTACTTTGCTTACAAAAGCTGTAATAAGTGACGAAATTGTTAACAGCTATGGGGAAATAAAATGATACTGGAATATTGTTTAAAAATACTTGCTTGACTTAAACCCTTTCATCGTTTGTAGGATATAGGACGTCGAGAAAACATTTCAAATTTCTTCCATCTTCGACACGCTTGTCGATTTGACCCAAGGTCTTGCCTAGCTGCTCCACCTTCTTCTGTATATATATAGATCTTCACTGGGAGTTTTTTGATCGACCTCTTTATCTCTGTTCCTGTGAGTTCTACCTCAGAGCCTGCTTTACTAAGATGGCTTCAGCTATCCAAGTTCAATCCAAGACTTTAGTCCCCACCGCATCGCGGAGCGGGGACATAGAAATGCCGGTGTCCGTAGGTGTATTCGTAACCCTTTTTCGTAATAGATTTCTCAGCAACTATCAATTGTAGGCTCTCGATATTTGGTATGCATATTCATATTCAATTTTTCAGGTCTGGCGCTCATCTACTTCCTGTCAAACGAGCCAACTTATTTTTTTCCACTCAACGGACGAGATACCTAGAATTTGTTTCTTCTTTTGACTTTTGCGCTCCCACTAAAATGTGATAAAAATTGATTTTTGACTATGAAATCAATCAAAAAAAAAAAAGCCAAAAATTTCGCACCTCGCCCCACTTGGCGAATATTAAGTACCCACACCCTCTATTCGATATTCCTGAATCCGCGCCTGCATGTCACTTAATCTTTTAAAAGGACCGTTCTCAAGCTTCTTTTGGAAAACACTTGAAGCATCTATATACAATATATACAACCTTTTTAAAATCAAAATAATTTACAATATAAGACCTTCATAAATCAACCACATACTGGGTTGAAACAACATGTAATAAAACCGTCATTGTAATACACATGTATATTCAAAAATGAATTTATTATGAATTCTTTCATATCGCACTTGAAGGAATATATTGTAAATATGATATTTGTATATATCTGTAAAAACATCATTATACCAACTCCACCCCTAGTAAGGTGAGTTCACGTAAAAATGGTTTTGGTAAATATATTTGTGTTTCGATACCATAATTTAAATTCACAAAAATAGAAAACCGATACAAAACAGAATCCCAACTTGTTTATTTTTTTCTTCACTGAACAAAACATATCCCAAATACCTTACTAAAACCAAATCTAAGTGAATCTTGGTAAGTTTTGCTCATCTCTCGTGAACTCCTCCAGGTGTGGCTTACCAGGTGTGAACTCTTGATTTAATATGTAAATATTGATACAATACCATGCATATTAGACTAGTTTAAAGAATCATTTATTGAAGTTCATTCAACCCATTTGTTTAATGTAGGTCAAGTTCGTAGAATTCAATATATTTTTTTATGAAACTGTTACCCAATGTTTATGATTTAATGTAGATTTGCAACTCCTTTTTTAGCTCACCTGACCCGAAGGGTCATGTGAGCTATTGTCATCACTTGGCGTCCGTCGTCCGTCGTCCGTCGTCCGTAAACTTTTTAAAACATTAACTCCTCTGACACCATAAGTCCAATTGCAACCAAACTTGGTATGGTTGTTCATTAGCATTCAGTGCTTAGAACTGATGTGGGGATTTTTGATTCGTCGTAAAACATGGCCGCCATGGCTAAAAATAGAACATAGGGGTAAAATGCATTTTTTTGCAAATAACTCAAAAACGGCTTCAGATATCAAAATTCTGGCATAGGGTAAAAGTGATCAGCACCTCAAGATCTACCTACCCTGAAATTTTGAAGAAAATCCAACGACCCATGTAGGAGTTATTGCCCTTTTTGTGGATTTTTGCAAATTTTGCACCGGTTTAGCTCAATATCTTGAAAACTATACTAGATATTTGAGAAATTTAAATTGCATATTGTTAAGCACATCAAGATCTACAAAATATGTAACAGGGTCAACGTTGTAGGACCTTTCCTTTTAGGAGTTATTGCCCTTAGAACGTCAAAATTTAGCATTTTAACAGCATTTCCTCATTACATTGAAAACGTTAACTTCTCTGACACTTTAAGTCCAAATGGAACCAAACTTGGTATAGTTGTTTATTAGCATTAGGTGTATAGAACTGATGTGGGGATTTTTGATTGGTTGTAAAACATGGCCGCTGTGGCTAAAAATAGAACATAGAGGTAAATGGCAGTTTTTTGCAAATAACTCTAAAACGGTGACAGATTTCAAAATTTTGATTAAAAACAAAAGTGATCAGCACCTCAAGATCTACCAGCTCTGAAATTTTGAAGAAAATCCAACAACCCATGTAGGAGTTATTGCCCTTTTTGTGGATTTTTTGCAAATTTTGCACCTGTTTAGCTCAATATCTTGAAAACTATACAAGATATTTGAGAAATTTAAATTGCATATTGTTAAGCACATCAAGATCTACAAAATATGTAATAGGATCAACGTTGTAGGACCTTTCCTTTTAGGAGTTATTGCCCTTGGAACGTCAAAATTTAGCATTTTAACAGCATTTCCTCATTACATTGAAAACGTTAACTCCTCTGACACTTTAAGTCCAAATGGAACCAAACTTGGTATTATTGTTTATTATTATTAGGTGTATAGAACTGTTGTGGGGATTTTCGATTGGTTGTAAAACATGGCCGCTGTGGCTAAAAATAGAACATTAGGTTAAACTGCATTTTTTTGCGAATAACTCAAAAAGGGTGACATATTTTTAGATTTGATTGAGAACAAAAGTGATCAGCACCTTTAGATCCACCATATTGTCAGATGACCCCCTTATTAATCTGATGACCCTTTCAACGTTAAATAGATTTTGCCTTATAACCTTTACTTCAGGCACATATGTCAGGTGAGCGATTCAGGCTCCTGGGAGCCTCTTGTTATAATTTTAAAACATTTTTGATGTTTGCTTTTGACCTGGACATTGTCATTCGGGGTATCCATCTCTTATCCACAACGTCTCCTTCTCCCCGACTACGCAGTGGATTTTCATGAAATTTTCACATGTACCCTTTGTAGATATGCAACTCCTGCTTTAGAATTTCACATGATTGATTTTTTTCTTAACGCGGTCTTTTTGGATGATTTTCATAAGTCTCCAGCTTTTTCCAAATAAAATACTAGTATTTAAATCAGACTGCAGCAATCTTTTTGCTGATGTTTTTCTATATAATTTTTACCGCCATTTTTAGATGCCTCGGATGGTTACGAGACAATTGGGGACACTGGACCACGGCACAGGACAGTGGCACAGAATGGAACCGGGACCGACGACACTGTTGTTATAGAAACCCTACATATGAAGAAGTCCGTCGGTCTCATCAGTGGAATCTCGCTAATAGTTGGAACGATTATAGGTAAAATGGATATGCATACATGCTTGCAACAAATAAATTGTCGTGGATTGCACCGCGGGCTAAAAAACATCACGATTGTTACAGCAGTATTTTGCTCTCTAATGTCCGTGTAAGCTATGTTAGAACTTTTTAATACATCTATATAGTAATTTAGGGAGACTTCTTTATTAGCTCAATCATAGGAACACGTGAATCGATTCCAATAATTTTTACTAACACCGCTAAATATGTTTCTTATTACTCTATTGCATTATCACTACCAAGTAGAATCGAATCGAGTGAAATATTTTTTCTCTGTAATCCAAAAATCAAAAACAAAACAAAACCAATATACAAAAAACAAACGTCTGAGATCCATGACTGACCTCGAAACGCATCTTACTTCATCACCCGTGGGTTTCCGGCGATAAAAAATTAAGCCTTATCCTCCCTTACAAATTTGGGTCGATTATGAAATAAAACTCAAGTCACGGCGATACACTTTGCTTAGTCAAAAGATTTATATGTTCTTACATAAGTTCTTGGAAAAGACCGGCTGATCTTTCACGAGTGATAGAATTTTTCAGTCTTTTTGCGAGTGGAGCGCAGCGGAACGAGTCAAAAGACCCCAAAAATTCTATCACGAGTGAAAGATCATTGCCGGTTTTCCAAGAACGCGTGTAAGTACCTATTTCTTCCGTTAGAAATTAATTTTTAAATTCTGAAACCTAAGGTGACTTCATTCTAAAAACCGAAAGTTTAAAATAACTATGCATTTCATTTGTCGACATCATCGATCAATATCAGTACCGGCGGTTATTATTGGTCAATTGACCAGTGTGAGATCGCTGCACGTGCTCGCATCTCAACCTGGTCATCTCACACTGAAAAGAGTCATTTACGGAAGAATATCCCACCCAAACCACTACATCTACCGCTTGAAATACAGGGTTGGTCGTTCTACAGATACGTTATTGGCGGACAAAGGTTGAAAAAACGAATAACTATTCCTTTATGAGACTTTTTTGTTTGTCGTTGTTTGTTTGATTCCTTTTCCTGTCTGCAGCGAATTATTTGAATGTGATTTATTTATCAACAATGTATAGTGATATTATAAAATACCTTTTTTTTTTATTTTAACAAAAGGGCCTTTAAGTAGAAGAACGAAATTCATTTGACAAAATAATATAAAGTGGCAATTTTACATATTTGCTTATGAAAACAAGTCTTTGTTGCATGTTTCACTTTGATAGACTCTTGAACAACGTCATTTTCTTGCCCTTGCATACACTGTCTATGTCATAAATTCTACCGCAACGTCAAAGACGTCGCCAACGTCAACGGCTACTTCCGCCCACGACATTTGCAGTGAAATCTTTGCGTTGTCAAGATCGTATGCAATGCGCTTTCCTTTGAAAAGCAGTTTAAGATCTCAGATCTAATTAATTTCAAGAAGATTAGCGAAAATGGGTAAGTTATATACTAATACTTTTTTTTAATTTAAAAAAGTTGTGCGACCGAAAAGTGAAGAATATCTTACAAATTTCGTTTTTTTCAAAAGTAGTTAAAATAATAGTATTACATAGAAAGTTGAAACATAAGGGTTTAACTATTTTAATTAATGTTTCGTGAACAAATAATTATGTAAACCATACTCTTATTGAATAAAACAGATATTTGAATTGAAATGCTAAATATTATCATTTTGATTTTGTTAAAATGCAAATAAGACGGAGATTTTCGGGGTTTTTTGGCAAACAGCACACGAAAATAACAAACACTAAAGTCTTGTGTATAGGCTTGATATAATGTATTATCTCTTTGGTGATTTAACACTGCTTTCATTATTTCAGATATCCATTCAGAATGTCGGATATCCAAGTATATGTTACAAATCCAAAAAATCACAGGACCTTTGTCTCTTGATCGTAAGTTGCCTTTTTATTTCACGAAAGTATTGCCAGCTATGGTCAACGCTAGAAATCCGAGGACAGTCCAAAATACGGTGTAGCCCTTTATCAAATTAAAAAAACAATGGCAGAAAATGGAAGATAACTGTATAGTTTATCATTGTGACTGTTGTCAACCATTTTCCTATTGCCGTTTTCCTTCTTAAATAGCATGAACCTATTATTAAACTGTCTCAAGAACTCCCCACGTCAACCATAGCTGGAAATACTCCTTGCAAACTGTATAAAAAGGTATACGTTCTAGAAATTAAGTCATTTTTTGCCACTTAGCATATTTTATAACATTTTTGTACATTCATATTTCTCATCGTGTAACCATTTTATGATTTAAATAAGATTGAGAAGTAACTTTGGTTGAAAACACTACATTGAAAACTACGTAAAATACGCGTAACCGCATGGTCTTTGGGTTCTGAAATCGAGTTAGAAAGACTGACCGTTGACAAAAATAGGCAAATGTGTGTCGGGAGAGTGCAGCGCTACATGCACCTTTGGCTGCCAAGTAGACTAAATTTCTTGCCTCCCTTTTCCAGTGGTCATTAAAAAAATGCTGTTCCTTTGCACACCCCATTGGCCCGCTCCCATATTTCACGTTCAGTTTTGTCATTCTCTTCGTGTCCATCGCCCTAATATAATCTATTTAGTGTTGCTCGTGGTTTTAGTTGACACCAACTTTAGTACAAAATGTACACCTCGACATTTGATAAGCAACACCAATTTTTTAAGCAATAAATTATATGCACTCGAAATATTCACATAATATATACATGTAATTCAAAATGATGGAAAATTTAAAAAAAGTAGTCAATTTAATGTAGACTCTGATTGTTCAATGGACTAAACATGTTTTATCAGAAATGTTTGCAAGTCATGAAATGCATTTATCAGTGCTTTCCAACTTTGTGCCAACTATTCATTATGAAATTTTGAATATGTGACTGAACAAATATTAGATTTTGACCAAATCTCTCTTTTTACAAGTTGAGAGTGGTTAGCTTTGATTGATTGATTCTTGTGCGTTTTACATCGAGTAGACGAGAATTATTTGTGAAAATTTGGACAAAAATGACTTAAAACGTCAAGAACAAAATCCAATAACTAAATTATAATTTGACGGCACTTGAAACAGTAAAAACTACCTCTATATTGCTTTACTCACATGCAGTAAGACTTCGGCAATATCAGAGAGATAAACATAAAAGAGGTGATACAATGAACTTGTAATGATGATGATAGCGGGACACGAGGCCAATCGGGGATGAGAGTTTTGACTGGCACTGAAAAAAGGAGGGATGGATATGATCGGACAATTTAGTTTCCTGCATGATATCCTACCGGTCATATTCCTATCGAGACCTGCAGACGTGAGAGGGACGTGACATTTTTTCCCAATAGGTGCACCACTATAGTTTCTGGTCAGATTTTTCGCATTATAGACAGACGACCCATGCATTCATAATGACAGGGGTGCCCAACTCAACTACACTTGTTGCACAACCTAGTTGCTTTGTGAGCAAGGCGCAGGGAACCGATGTTAGGTTTTAGAGAGCTCTTTAGTGGAATTTAACCGACAACCTTATCACTGCTGTGGGTCTATTTGCCACTCCTAACACGCACGGGTCAAACATAAGAAATTGGTAAACTGACCAGCATTTCAGTTGCCTCAGTGGTTGAGTTTGATTTTTTTCTATTTTCAAAAAGATTTATAAAGAATTTTGACGGAAGATTTCACTACACATAAGTTCACAACTGTGTCATTTTTCATTTCGTGATAGAAGTTTTCTCACCAAAGGCTTTCCTAAATTGACAGCATGAAAACGGTGTCTGACCATCGGAATTTGATTTATAGTTACATATTTTCTCTATTAACATTGCTCATTGTATATCCATTTCAGAGCTGGAATCTTTGAAGAATCTGTCAGAGATACAGGAGATTAAAATATCTACAGCCAATAACTACCGGGACATCAGAGAAATGAGTCAGGTATGTTGGTCAAGCTTATCTGAAGGCGTCCTTGAAAGATAAACGAACTTTATCCAGAATTCACGTACAGTTGGTTTTTGGTAGAAGGAAAAAGTAAAAGCGTTTGAACAATGCTTACGCCTGGTTTTCTAACTATATGATTTTGAAACACAAGTCTTTTCAAAAAAGATATTAACCATATTTACTTTTACTCAAATTACTAGGTGTGTTCTCACAGAAAATAAACTTAATTACCCATCATGTAATGCATTTTGCGAAGTTTTATGGAAGTTAAATTCGACCTTTGTTGCTTAAAGCTTATAAAATGTATTGTGCTATAATAATTGTTTATATTTTTCAGAATTCAAGATCAAGAAGGACAAAAGCACAAGAAATGTGGATGATGTCACCCCGAAAATTGAAGATAAACTATTTTGAATCTGGAAATACCAAAACGTTCGGTGAACATGGCACATGGTCAAGACAGTCGGATTGCATGTACGGAACCTACACTGAACCTAAGGTAAAACAACATTTTTAAGCTTTCTGAAAAAGATACGATAACTAGCATCACATCGACGGCAAAAGATTTATTCATATATTTTGTTATTCAGTTTTTAGTTCCAAGCAAGTTTTGAAATACAATTTTTTCTCTCACTGTACATTAAGAAATAAAACAGTACTAATCCGTGCTCAGAGTAATATATATTTTATTTAAAGGTATTATTTTACAGACGGATAACAAAGATGACGAAATGCACGTCGGATAACTGAAAACTGTTGGCCTGCAAATAGCTGCACCTTGTCTTTAACAAATGAAATGTATGTTAAAATGTTTTACAGGTTGATACTTGGCAAGAAAGAAGAAGATATGAACGAAGAAATAAAGAGAACGAAGAATTGCAAGCTGAAACAGACAGAAGCATGAATAGCCATAGACAAACTACATATGCCAAAACTAAGGATACCAATAACGATAACTTAGATACAAAAATGGCATCAGTCATCGAAGAAACCTTAGACCATTGTAAAAAGCGACTACTGGAACGCTGTTTAGAAGTGAGAAAGGGAACAGCGACACCCACCTCTTACGATTTGTATACTCAATGCGAGGAAAACCCTATTTACTACTCTTACGATTATTTATCGCCAAGAAAGGGAAGACACCATGCAAATTATTCCCATGAAGACTCCGGTGGCTATGCACCATATTGTAACGACATCTTGAGAAATGGAATGGAAATTCCAAAAACAAAACTGGAACCTTGTTCAAGTAAACTAAACGAAGAAAATATCGTTCTCACACCGCCATCTATTCCTTCCAGTTTTTCATACTACACTACCGCCAGCGCCATACCAAAAGACTGGACGGTGGAGGAGTCAGACAATGATGTCCTCGATGACCATTATTATAGACAAAACCTTGTTGTCCCGAGGCTAAACCTTGAGTTTAGAGAGAATCCAAAGAAAGAGAAAGCTCCCGAAGGGAAATTATCACACCATTCAAGCTATAGCTCCTTTTGGTCAAAAAGCGAGACATCGAACAGTGTAAGGAATTGGTTGAAGGAGAAAGGAATCGACTTCAATGAACTGTCGAGTAGACCAGAGCAGGAACAAAATATAACAAGCCAGACAGGTAAGCTTTATATTTCTTATTATGTATACATTTTACAAAGTATCTTAACTATAGAATATAATGATATGTGAATTAAGTGTGCTTTAAACATTTATCGACTAATTAAAAAAATATAGTTGTTGTTATTTAAAAAAAATCGAACGCATGTCTTTACAATACTAGTAATTAACTTAAATATGTTGTATGACAATTAATAATAAAAGCAGGAAAAAAGAAATACAGCACCAAATAGACCAAGGCAACAGAGGCCCAGTTTATCTAAACAAATGTAGTTATAACAACCAAACATATAAAATCAAACATTCGAAATAAAAACAATTAACAAAAGCAAAATCTTTTTTGGAACGTTTGTTTTATCTTGATCTTAACTTTAAGAAATAATAACTTATGTTTTCAGCTTGAAGTTTGCAAAATCTATTTGATTGCTTAATACATTACCGTTATTTTTGTAGTTGATGACACACAAGGGCGAACATTAAAAGAAGTTAACCAGAGGATTCTACAGACAAGACAAAATTTAACAATGGATTATGAGCTTGACAGTTCCTCCTCAGATGAATCCCTTTACTCCAATCCAAGTGCCAGAATATTAGCCAAAACTCAAAGTAACCGAACTGACAATTGGGTCCTAGATACATCCGATTTTATTGAAATGGCTAAGTTAACTGGAGCCGAGCAGGATCTGTTCCCTCAAAGTGAACCAGGAAAGGAGGACAATATGTCAGAAAGTGATAGTTCTGTGATGTCCGACTGGCCATCGATATCACAGAGAAATTCACACAGAAATTCGCCAAAACTAGAAACTGTTGAAGCGAAGACCACAGAACAATCAACATTCGCTATGCAGCAAATGACCTCGGAGGAACCTGCAGAGATTTATATACAAAGACTACCTTTAAGCCCGATTGAGGAGATATCAGATGAGTTCTCAGAGAAATCAAATCAGGTTGGACAAGTTGAAATCCACCGTGAATGGTCAGAAATTTCAATATTCAGCCGAGAAGGAAAAAAAGATTTCGATATTGGTTCAACCGACGCAGGTCTTAGTAAAGTCAAAACTAAAAGCTTCTGTCACAATGACGAAATTGACAATGAATGGTCAGATGTATCAGTTTTCAGTAGGGAGGAAAAGCCAGCTAATCTCCAAAGATTGAAGGAGTGCTACATGGAGGAATGTTTGGAAGAGGAGAAAAAAAGACAGAAGGAAATTCGCGATGACTGGTCAGATGTATCCGTCTTCAGTAGGGAAGGAGAGCCACATTATATCCAAAGAATGAAGGAAGTTGAGAAACAAAGACAAAATGAAAGTGGCGATGACTGGTCAGACATATCTGTCTTTAGTCGAAACGGAGAGAAAGATAAAGCCAGTCAAACCAAAGAGAGCGACAAAAAAAGTCCAGCCGATGAGAAGGATAAAATAAAGACACTAGAGGAGTATTACAAAGAGTATCTAGAAGAGAAATACAACCAGGGGCTAGTTGTAAGCCAAGACAATTGGTCTGATATTTCAGTTTTCAGTCGAAACGAAGGGAAAGCCAAAACACTTAAAGAATATTGCAATGAATTCCCAGCTGAAGAGAAATACAATCAGAGGCAAACTCTTATCCAGGATGACTGGTCTGATATCTCTGTCTTTAGTCGAGCCGAAGAGAAAGGAAAAATAACTGAAGAGTATAAACAGGAATACCAAGAAGGGAAACAGAGTCAGATGCAATCTTCAAACCAAGACGACTGGTCTGATGTATCTGTCTTAAGTCGAACCGAAAAGAAATCAAAAACACACGAAGCATATACAGAATACCATGAAGAGAAATACAATCAGATGCAATCTTCAAACCAAGACGATTGGTCCGACATTTCTGTCTTTAGTCAAACCGAAAAGAAAGCCAAAACACATGAAGAATATTACAGAGAATACAAAGAGGAGAAACGCGTTGAAATGCAAACTCCCAAACAAGACGACTGGTCTGATATTTCTGTCTTTAGTCGCGAAGGACAACAAGATGGTCACCCTGAGATGAATGACCACAGCTGTACTATAGACATTAGTACTAAACAAAATATGAAAGTGCAACAAACTCAAATGAAGCATGCTGAATCTATGGGGTATTACAGCAGTGATGATTCTGAAATCTATACGGGAGTCTCAGGCTATGTCAATAACATTGTCAAGACGCTTGAGAGGCAAAATTCCCGCAAACAGATGAGCACCGAGGAGGCATACTCTACAGAAGGTAGCGATATTGACTCTTCAGAATTGTCGTTTAAATCCCCTGGTTCTGGTGTGGTTATTCTTTCAGAATTGGCCAGTGAGGAATCTGAAACCAAGTATAAGGACTATAAAGGGAAAGGAAACAAAACATCAACCACTTCAAACCTCGATCTTGATGCCAGCAACGTTGAAACAAAGAAACAAGATGATATCTTGCCAGGTGTTGACCACGGTTGTGATGACACGGATGCAGAAAGTATCATTTCATGGAGTGATGATGCTTTGCCTGATGACGATTTCACTCAGTTTGAGGAAAATCGCACTGGTAAGTTAAAAAAATTGTCGGAATACAAAAATGAGTAATGTTTATATAACTTAAAGATATGGGCTTTTATCTGTTCATAAAATTAAATATGAAATGCTTGTTTTATTGATATCTCAAAACTTTCCGGAATGAAAAGAGGAAAGCGAACATTAATATACTGCATTTTATGCACTGACTTATCCGAAAGACATTCTTATAATAGTATGGACCTAGTTAAAATAGGCTGGAAATGCCTATCCTTCCGGAACTCCTGAGTTCACTCTTGTTACGATTTCACGTTTGCGTTGCTGATTGCCGCTTGGTTGTTTTTGTGTTGTCTGTTTCTTCGTGTTGTATTATTTGTGTTTACTAATTTTGACCATGGCCTTTTCGGACTTTTGACATTTGAATGCCCCTTTGGTTTTCCTGTCTTTTTTGACAATATTTGTACAATAAATGGAATGACAAAGCCACCTGTTTGTACAATGCAAAAAAAAAAAAACGAAAAAAAAAACCAGAAATATCGCACTGATTCATGTCGATTGCCATATTTATATTTATTTTTTCCACAGGTTTTAGCATAACCAGAGAACAAGGAAAAACAAAGGAAGACAGTAAATCAGAAGATAAAGATTCATTTTGGGGCAGCGATGAAGATGAATTCCGTGAGATAAAAGAAAACGAAATCAGCAGAGTAAACGCCTCGCACCTTAAAAGATCTCAAGCATACGAACAATTAAAGAAAAGTGACAACAGACTTTCAGTAGATGAAGTTACTAGTAGCTCGGATTGGAATAGCGATGATTCGACCGAATCAGATGATAAGAGCTCCGAGAAAAACGTGAACCACAACTGTAGAAAGCCGAAAAATAAAGCTAAACGAGACAAGTCATCAGTAAGCAAAGCAAGGGTTTCATTAAGTAAAAATAAGCCGAAAAACGAAGCTAAACGAGAGAAGTCAACAGTGAGCAAAGTCAGGGTTTCTTTTTGTGAGAATAATTTCAAAGAAACAAACAAAGAACTTTTGAACACAGGCTCAAATATCACTTCAGTATCTTCGGTTGGTCAAGAGTCGAGTCCGATACAAACATTGCAATTCAAACCCAATTATGATATGCAAACTTTGAGTTTGCTCGCTTGTGCAGGCTGCTCCATTCGCGACTTAATGGGAAGTAGTGACACAAAGTCCAAACCATCAATTGTTCACGAAAGCCGACCTTCTTACTCCGAGGTCAAAACGATAAATAACACATCAAATTTGACCCCCGATTTAAGGCAATGGGAACCATTGAACTTGGTTGACAAATCAAGAACAACCTCGTTTGCGGCAGAATCAGATGGAGCGAGATATTCCGAATTCAACAGAGCCAAAACCAGTGATTGGCAGGGTTCATCAGGAATGGTAAATGGATCACTCTATCCTAAATTTGAACCATTAAACTTGGTTGACAAGCCAAGAACAATCTCTTATACACCAGTATCAGATGCTACACAATATTCTGAATTCAACAAGGCCAAAATCAGTGATTGGTCAGGTTCATCGGGACTTGGTTCTAAATTTGGAATGGCTTCACAACTGACACCGTTCAGCTATAGTAGAAAGTGGTCTGCATCATAAATAGTTGATTTAGATACTAAAAGCATAATGGATGTGCAATATCTAGTTGATTTAGATATGTGCAATATTTAGTTGATTTTGATACAGAAAGCATAGTGTCTGTGCAATATTTAGTTGATTTAGATATTGTGCAATATTTAGTTGATTTTGATATAGAAAGCATAATGACTTTGCAATATTTAGTTGATTCAAATGTGTGCAATATTTTAGTTGATTGATATAGAAAGCCTAATGACTGTGCAATATTTAGTCTTCCGTGATGAGTAACTTGTTATTGTTTTTCATTCAAACATTTTATTATTATAAGCCTTTGTTTTAATTAATCCTTTGATGACAAAGTTTTGATTTAAGTTTATCAATATTTTTATATTAGTTATTTTGTACAATTGTTTGAAATAAAAATATTTTTGTTTATCCTTGCATCTTGAGACCATATGTACAAAGTTAATAACTGCACCAGTTTGTTTGTTTATTGGAGTTAAACGCCCTTTTCGACGCACCTGGGCCGTATAAGGCGGTCAGTTTTAACAATGAAAGAAACCGGAGTACCCACAAACATAGGAAGATCATAAACCAAAAGTATAAACGAAAAGTACTCAAAACCAATAAGATCGAACAGTAAGCCAAATCCAACACTGAGGATATCGACCATGTGCAATACAAGGGAAAAACTGGTGTTTTAAACAATTTTGAATTTAACAATCGGAAATTACAATGACAAGAATAAAAAAAGAAATTAATTGGTTAATTCGTGTCAGACAAGAAGTTTGTAAAGAAGAGAATGTCTGGAAATCTGCATTAAAGGAACATGGCACAGAAAACATTCTCAGTCTTAAAAAAAATCGTTTAAAACCCCCCAAAAAACTTAATAACGCTATTGGGCGTCAAAGGAGATTACATGTTTGAAAATGTGTTTGGAATTGATGAAAAAGGTGTAAAAGATGCCTGAAATCTTAGGTTTTCTAACATGTCTAAATCGTTTATTATTTCTCGAGACCGATATTTTGCATAATGACAAACATATAAAAAGTCGAATTTTTGTTTCTATCGTCTGTAAAATATACATTGAAATGACAAAAACCTTACTGCTAACACGAAGAAATACTTTTGAGATTGATTCTGCAATAGGTGTTTGGTGGTTTTGTCTCTGCCCTTTGGGACTTTTGACATTCGGATGCCCAATTGGCACCTCTGCTCCGTTAGTAGCCCGACGCATTAACCACTACACCACTGGCTCTCTTGATCTGACGCGTAATCCGTATTAAAAACTCATCAGAGACGACCTAAGCAAAGGTTGTCATGTCAAAGTAAACTATAAAGTGAGGAACACAATATAAAACCCCCAAATTCAATGTATACACTTGGACAAAAGTTGAGGACCACCGATTTTTAAATTTTTCATCAGTTTTGTTTTCTTATTTTCGTATAGAAGCAAATCAATTTGAGCAAAAACCTGAATGGTAATAAAAGAAAAATATGTCCGCTAATGTTGAAACGTTTTTCCGCCATGAGACGTTTGTGACCAACAGGTGGCTGTTTTTTAACATGGGGAAAAATATAAAGAAAATAAAAAAAAAAGTTTGCTGCTAAAATTGTCTGTAATTAAAAAAATGTTCTTGGTTGCTTTAAAAATTACCTCAACTTAAGAATAAACATTTTTAAACAATAGAATAAAGTTTTCAAGTTCGATATCTTTCAAATTTTAACATATTGTGAAAAAAATGATACCCCCTTATTTTGCCATAACATTTCCACCTTTTCTTTATTGCATATTTCCAGTCTTTAGTTAGAATGATTTGAATTTTTCTTGATTAAATTCAAAGTTTGGTTGATGACAGTTCTATTTGGCCCTTGAATGATTTTATTTTATATGTTTAAGATATAAATTCATGACTTTGAAAAAGTTGTTGATTTTCAGGTGGTCCCTAACTTATGTCCAAGTGTATATATAAAACATACAAATGGCTGCTTCAAACATTGTTTGATATGTTTTTAGGTTCTGGCATATTTATATCACCTACTTCTGTTTTGGAAAGGACGGGCTCTGTTGGACTAAGTCTGGTGGTATGGACTTTTTCAGGAGTTATTGCTCTTTTAGGTATGGTTTAGAGACAGAAATATCCGTTTAACTTTCATTATATTTTTTTAAAGAACAATTAAACATACATCAAGTACGATTTTATTGAATTTTTAACAAAGACGTCTTGGTGTATATCTGTGCAGTAAGATGATTGAGAACCCATTTTATAAATGTAATGAATGAACAATTAAATGTAGAGTTGATACGAATGAACTATTTTGATTGTTCAAACTTTATTTTTCTTTCCTGTGACTCTTACTGTTTTCAACATTATTTCTTCAAATTTATACTTCAACTGACTATTATCTCGTAGGTGCAATGTCTTATTCCGAGCTTGGGACAATGATCCGTAAATCAGGCGGGGAGTATACGTACATTAAAGAAACATATGGCGATGTGTTTGGATTTCTCTTTGCATGGACTTCAGTAATTGTAATACGAACTTCGTCTGTAGCAATTATATCCTTAACCTTTGGAGAATATATGGAGACATTTTTTCCTGTTTGTGGATCACCAGATCTTCCTAAGAAGTTGGTGGCTGTATTAGTAATAGGTGAAAATAAGATGAACATTGAATACATTATACCACAGAAAAATCATAAGTAATTTGCATTAAATGCATTTTGGTGAAATTAAAATACATACTATCAATTTGTATATTGGATGATCAATCCTATATGACACTATTATGAATAAATAATTTATTTTATTATTTATTCCTAAATTTGTATTGCATTCTGTTTGTTATTTTTGCAACTTTTCTTAGCTTTCTACGTCACTTCTCTTTAAGTAAAATAAATAAACGAACATTAAAGCAACGAATTACGAAAAAGTACAGTCAAACGCGTACATGTAGCGATTATTTCTATAAAACTATTTTCAAACAAACAATATAGATCTATGGGTGTCATTTTTAATGTCATTCATCGCAAAAATAAACAAAAACAAATTCTAAAACATGACCTAGAAGAAAAAAAAATTACAATGATAAATCATTACTATTTTGTGCTTGCAGTTACCATTACTGTGATAAATTGTTTAGACACACGTTGGGCAGCCCATGTCCAAGTGTTCTTCACAGCGGCAAAATTAATTGCTCTTCTGATAATTGTGATTGGAGGACTTGTTCGACTAGGGCAAGGTATGAATTTTTACTTACTAACACAAAAAAGATTTAACAAAATAGACATTTGGTTAAGGTTAAGCTTATGTTAATTTATTGCAAGTACTGATAGCATATTCTTGAATACAGTAAACCATCGTCGGAAACCCACGGTTGGTCCCAAGAGAGCGTGACCACCACGTGGTGAGAGGTGGCACTACCACGTGGTGAGAGGTAGCTTAGTGAGAGCGTGACCACCACGTGGTGAGAGGTAGCGTAGCGAGAGCGTGACCCACCGTGGGTTTCCGACGATGGGAAAAAACGACAGACTTTTGATTTCAAAGCAATCATTTTACTTCTTAATATTTTTTGTGGTGGACGATTAAATGTTGACAAAAAATCAAAAGTCAGTATATTCAACTAAATAAAGTACAGGCATCTGTAATCTAAGCAATATTTTACAGCTGTTAAGATACAAAATGTAAAAGTTTTTTTTTCTGATAAAACAAAATGTAGTGAAATGCAATATAGAAAAATATGAAAATACCTGTACATATTATATTTTTTTTCAGGGCATATTTCTGAACTAAAAGATTCCTTTAAAGGCAGTACAACGAACCCATCAACAATAGCTCTAGGATTTTATAACGCCCTTTGGGCTTATGATGGATGGTTAGTACATGTAATAACCAATTGGATTCATACGCGAAGTATGAAATAACAAAGACTCAAAGCGGACAGCCTTGTCACACACCCTTTAATTTTTTAAAAAGAATTTTGTTTAAATGCAATTAAATGTCAATTCAAGTACGTATCATAAATGTAAGCACAGTTTAATATCTAACATTCTTAACTACTCTACTTTTTAAGCATGTTCCATCACATTTACAAAATGTTAACACGAAAAAAAAATAAGACAATGCATAACATAATGCGTCATTTTCTTTTGTTGGTGGTTGTATATAAAAATAATATTCGTTTATCAAGTTTTAAATTTATTATATTCTTATAATTCCTCTATATATCTTTATTTTGATTTATGTTATTTAGGAATAATTTAAATTACGTCACAGAAGAAATCGAAAATCCTAAAAAGTAAGCAATTAGAAGATACTAGTAATGATATGTGGAATACTAGTAAGTGTACACGACATAACCTACAATATAAACGACTATTTAAAAAATCCACAATGGAAAACAGTCAGCAGCCTTCAATGTGACCAGTGGTCGCTGCTCGCTGTTTTTCAATTGGCCCTGGATTAAAAATATAAGTATGATTCAAAGTATTTTTTATATGAAAGAGAAGAATCTCAATTCCTTGTATTTGCTAAGATGTAAATAGTATGATATAATCATATAACAAGTGGTGAAATATCAATGGCCTTTGGCTTGCTTCTGCGTTTCTATATGACACCTTAAGCTGTTTCCAATATTTAACATGTGTAAACTGAATTGACTTTACGTTTATAAGACAGGTTTCAATATATCCATTTGGGGTTTTTTGGCAACAGCATGTACATTTTTCAACATATCAACAATTTCTTTCTATTTTAGAAATCTACCCAGAGCTAATGTGTTGGCTGTTTTGATAGTGACTGTAGTATATATGCTCACAAACATATCATATCTGACGGCAATGTCTGCGGCAGAGCTCCTAACAGTTGATGCCGTGGCAGTGGTAAGTTCATAGTAACACAGTAAAGCATTACCGATGACCATTAAAGCAATAAAGCATCCATACCTTCAACTTACCTCTGAACATTCCGCTTAAGGTGTCAGCGGTTACATGAAAAATAACCATTGTTGAGTGACCTTTTTGTAAAATGACCTATAACCCTCAACTTGAATTCTACTCCTAGCGTGTCTGATGAAGGTTAGTCCAGCAAAATCATTTCAATACAATGTATGTGGATCGTGTCTTTCTGGCACATATTCCATATTCTTTCGCTTTAATATTATTTCAGAGTTTGGCTTTAGTGCCGTGTGGAGGTCGTAAAAATCTTCCCTATGCTTCAGTTGTATGCTCTTATATATTTTTGAGTACTGGAACATGTGTTGGAAAGACACAGTTTACATATTTTTTTCAAATTTGACAATGTTTGGCTAGTTCTTTAAAATTTGATAAATTTATCTGTTAGGTCATTGTTGTAATATTTTTTGGCTTCTGTTTTTGTCTTATCAATTCTTATATTCTACCGGTTTTCCAAGTTTTCTACTCCTAGCGTGTCTGATGAAGGTTAATGCGCTTCACATGCAGTGAAATTTTGCTTTTGTATATTTATCAAAATCATTTCAATATGTGGATCGTGTCTTTCTGGCACATATTCCATATTATTTCCTTTTAATATTAACGTTCTATTTATTCTTTTTTAGACATGGGGTGATAGGGTTTTGGCCGGAGCAGCCATATTGATGCCACTAGCAGTTTTATTTTCTACATTTGGGGCTGCCAATGGCACTCTCTTTAGTGGTGGAAGGTTTGTTTTGAAGACTTATTATGATTCTTTCCATCATTGATTAACTGAAAAACTGCTGTTTAAATACCTCGTTGTCTAAAACAATTAAACAAAAAAAGGAGTATGTACTATCACTTCTGTCCCGGATAATAAGCCAAAACTGAATAAATTGAAGTTTTATTTAGTAGCAAAACAGTCACTGTAGATAAAGAAAAAAAGTTCATAAATTGGCCCCATTTGAAATTGACTTCAGAAAATCTGTAACATGCTGTGCCACGTACGCCAATATTATTACTGTGTTTGGCCCATGGGGCAATTCGTCATTAAATAGAAGAAAATGAGATGTGGAATAAGTGAACGCGACACAACCTACAATATAAACGAAAATTTAAAACATCCACAATGGAAAACAGCCAGCAGCCTTCAATGTGACCAGTGGTCGCTGCTCGCTGTTTTTCAATTGGCCCCTGGATCATTTGCATTGAATGGTTCGTTTAGTATCTTACACTATACTTGTACATGTTTTTTTGTAAGTTTCATTACGTTCAGGGTATCGTGCCTTTTCTTACTTTTTCAGAGTAGTATATGTGGCAGGGAGAGAAAACCATCTCCCAGAAGTACTGTCCTATGTCCATTGCAGAAGACTTACACCGATTCCTTCCATGATATTTACGGTGAGTAAGATAAGTTTTATCAATTCGTTTTTTTTTCTATACATATATTATTTCTTTTATGTTAATGTTAAGTCAAATAGCTGTTATAATTTCTTCTTTAATATTCTTCATGAATATAAATATCACAACGTATTCCTTCCAAGATATCTCAATGTGCAAGATGACTATATGTAACTTACCAGTAACCATCTTAACATCTTGTATTCTTGTCTTAAGATTTAGCCATGAATCTGATCAATGCTTATATTGGTGTCTGTCGTCTTCACGTTAGCTATTCCATGTCAGAAGGATCTTTCATTGTTGATAGGTTTTGAAACATATAGCCTACATTACATATTTGACCTTGGGAAAATTGTAAGCGGCGCTGGTTACATTTAAGGCCGCTGGATGTTTTCAAAGGTGGACTTTTAACATGAAGGTATTTCCCTTGTAAGCCTCACCTGGAGCAGTTCACGAGAGATGTGCAAAACTTACCAAGATTCACGTAAATTTGGTTTTGGTTAAGGCATTAAAATTGGATATGTGTTGTCCAGTGAAGAAAAAAGTAAACAAGTTGGGATTCTGTTTCGTATCGGTTTTCTATTTTTGTGATATCAAAACACTAAAAATTACCAAAACCATTTTTAAGTGAACTCACCTTACTAGGGGTGTAGTCGCGTACATTGATTCCGTATCTCTGAAAGTGTCCCCTGCATATTGTAGGCAGCTATAGCTATTGCTATGGTAATACCAGGTGACATTGGGAGTTTGATAGATTTCTTCAGCTTTACTGCTTGGCTTTTCTATGGTCTCACCGTTGGAGCTTTGATTGTACTGAGATTTACAAGAAAAGATGCGGAACGCCCAATAAAGGTAAGGATTTTAAATAAACCATTTATTTTAGTTCTTACTTATCTAAAGATAAAATCCAGACGGTCATCCCTGTACCAATTTGTGTTTTTTTCTTACTGTACTACCAATACACTAGAATAGTGGGGGATATGCAGCGCGGATGCTCCGACTACTTCTTATGTACAATTTAAAGCATGTTGTACAAAATGTATATTTCGGTAATCAAGATTTTTATTTTCATGTATACACGATCTATAATAAAAAATAAACTATTTAGGAACGGACCATTTAACTTGAAAAGGGGGGGCTAGGTTTTTTGTTTTGATCAGAATTTTTTTATTTTTCGAAGGCGTCGCGACAGAATATTTATTTTCATTATCAGCATTATGTTTTAAAACAATCCTTCTTCAGAATATTTTTTTCTTACCCTCAGCTGCCAAAATATTTTTTTTTTATCAAAAATAATTTTCAGAATATTTTCTTAGGAAAAAACCAAGGCCCCCACCTTCAAGTTAAATGGTCGGTCCCTTATTCCTTCAAATCAGCCTACAGATAACGCATCCTCATCAAAGTACAGGTACTAGTAAGAGTTAAATCAATTTCTTTTTCACAGAGTCTTTTACCAGCAGGTGGTGAGCTTTCTGTTCGACTTAAATGAAAGATATAAATTAAATTCAGCCTGCCATTTCGCCTGTTAACCGATAAGATTTGGTGTGGTAGGTTCGATCAAACATGTAAAACCGTCACTTTGTTTACAATGCAAATACAGGTAAATAAAAGAGAATATTAACCTTGTCTTATCTCAACTAAAATTCTTGGATCTTTGAAACAAAAAAAAATGTCTTTATTCTTTCAGATTCCAATAGTCTTTCCTATACTATTTGTGCTGATTGCTATCTATCTTGTGATTGCTCCAATTGTGCAGGATCCACAAATAGAATTTCTATATGCATTCTTATTTGTGATTGGCGGACTAGTATTCTACGTGCCATTTGTGTACTTTAAATTACGGTTTGGATTCTTTGGTGAGTATTTATTTTCGTTGGGAAATTTTGAAAAGTTTGTTAATGATGTCTTTAGAGGTTATAAAAATCCAAAGTACTCTTGTTAACAATCATCTACACAAATGTCGATCATAGCATGCATTCGTTTTAATTTAAAATCGTGACAACTGCGATAATTTATGTGCATCCAAAAACTAAAAAACAACAGCAACCAATGACGCATCATGAATTCACATCGACTCGACAGCACCTGTAGGAAGAATAATAATTCAAGAGGCAAAGAGGTACCAATTCGAATATCAAATGCCCAAAAGGGCAAAGACAAAAAAAAAACTGAAATACAAATGAGAACATACAAAGAAACAGACAGCACAAAACAACTGAAGGGCATCCAACAACGCAAACCCAAGTCGTAACGACAGTAGTATGAGTGAACCCAGTTACTCCGTTAGGGTTGGCAGTTCCTGCTTGTTGCAACACACCCTTCGCGTTGCTATCGGTCAATTTAGCGTGTCGATTCTGGTATAAAGTAGACTATCAAACCAACACCTGTTCTCATCTGAGAGATAGTCAATGATGACTCCATGAAACCAACAATCGAGGAGCAAACAATTCTGTGTTAGCACTTAGCGTGAAGCATGGGAGTTTGGGACATGAAAAAACGTGAAACTATATTGTATATATATTAAGAAGCAAAGCGACACCAATAGGGCATTCAAGTGTCCAAAGTCCAAAAAAGCAACGACGAAACCGGTAAACACGAACAAAAACAACACGAAGAAACACAAAACACAAAATCAACTGAACGGAAATTAACAACGCGAACTCAAGTCGTGACAAGAGTGAACTCAAGTGCTCCGGAAATTAAATTAAATGTGTTATTGCAACATTTAAAAAATTTAAAATTTGAAATAAAGGGTAGAAAAATAAAGGAACTTGGCTATATAAATATAGTTATGATTCTGAATTTGACTTAGTTATGGGAATTGTTAACAATCCAATTAATTCACAACCAGACAAGACGAGGAGAAAAAAAAAGACAAAAACAAACAATTCATTGAATATTGACAACTCAGGTCAAAACACATGAACACAAGCGCTTCGGTTGAAGAACAAGGAAAAAGGTAGAGATACGAATGGGCTATCCGAAAGTCAATAGTCCGAATAGACAAAGACAAAACCAGGAAACAGGAACGAGAACAGCACGAAGGAACAGGAAACACAAACACAGCTGTATATTAATCAACAACGCGCGAGTTTAGTCGTACCGACGGCGACCTTAGGTGCCCCGAAGGGATGCGTGCTTTAGATAACATGTCGCACTCGTAATGAAGAGCATAATAAACCTATATATTTTTGTCTTGTTTTGTTTCAGGAAAAATTACAGATTTTTTTCAGTTATTTATGGAAATTGTACCCAGTCCATACGAGCCAGAAGATTAACCTCATCGTCATTGTCAGAAAATCTTAACATTTAAGGAAATACCCTACACTTATACAAAAATGAAATTGTGTCGTTTTTATGAACTTTTATAAAATCATTATTCTTTTGGTGAATGAGCCAAAACTTTTTGAAGAAAATTTTTTTCTATGATCGAATGTTTTCAACCAAAGCGTTCAACTGACTTACATGTTAAATAATTATCACCCTTATGTGTTTTGTAAGTCCTTAAAATGTGTTTGAAGGCTGCTGGCGGTTGTCCATTGTGGCTTTTCTAAATTGCCGTTTAATTGTGGGCTGTGTCGCGTACACTTATCATATTCCACATCTCATTATTTTCTATTGTCATATGTTATAAATGTAAAGATAGAATAATGCGAATTTACATGAAAACACAATATTTTATTACATTTACATAATAAAACTACTAGAATTAATTGTAAGTTATGTTTTCCATGCCAAGATAATTTACCGCTATCCCATGATAAGCCAACAAAGATAAAAAAACACTCAGCCTTCTTTTATGTGTTTGTATTACTTTTGCATATTTGCTGCAACTTCATATTTTAACTTTAAAAAGAGCTTTTGTGCTTTTAATTTTTAACCACCGTTATAATCATGATATCTAAAGAAAAGAAAAACAGGACGTCGAAAAAATAAGCATCACCAACATGAATAGTTTATGTACAAAACAAGTAAATATCGCCAAAGTATCTAAAAATTGTGATAAGATGTGTTTATTTGTTTCGTATATGTCTAAAATATGCTTTTCGTAATAGTTTCACAAGTCAATTGTATAAACTTTTATCTATCTACCAAAAAACTAGGAAGATGAAAATAGGAATTAAGATTTTACAGAATGACAAAAAAAACCCAAACATTTTATAGATTTATTACCATCTTTTCATAGTTTAACAACTTTGTAACAGTGATCTAAGTTATGCTGAACTTCATTTCTTCCACTTTCGTTCCAAAATGTTTCGAATTTTTCCGGGTCTGCCTCTTCCTTTGCCTCGTCTACCATTATTGCCCCTTCGCCCATTTGAACCATTATCAGGGTTATCGTTCGTTACGATCCCACCGGAAGATCCGCTTCCCAAAACGAGGTTAGTGTTCACGTCACCACCACGCCCACCTGGAGCATCTTTCCCGCCACCTCCGCCACCACCACCGGCATCTTTGATGTCAATGTTTATTGATTGTGACGTAACCATCATTATTGGTAAAACTAAGATGATACAAATGATGGCTATACAAAATGGTGACCTCATTTTGGAAAAGACCTTCTGAAAAGAAACTATAAAAAATCAATTCTCTCATTTTGTACATCACACGTACAGCAAAATCACATTAACTGTTTCGAAGACACCCGCTTTAGTGAATTGAATTTTGACATGGTTGAAAATATTCAAACTGTATTCATGGTATTGCAAGTTATTTCAACTGTAACATTGCAGACAAAAAATCATCACAACAAAACAAACCACATAACAACATAAAACACACATACATAACAACAAAACCGTATTCAGCAACGCGAACTCAAGTCGAAACGAGAGTGAACTCCTGAGGACAGGAATTTGTACATTCTATTGTAATTTGTTTTTATTTTTGTCAATTGTTTGTAGCCTTTGGTCCTTTATTGACGTAACGTGTGCTAATAAATTTGATTTGATTTGATTTGAGTAATATAGAACCCTTTTTTTCCCAGTAGACTAGTCCAGAAAGAAACAAAAAGGCACCAATGGGGCATTCGAGTGTCAAAAGTCCGAAAGGGCAACGACGAAACTGGAAAACATGAACAAGAACAGCACGAAGAACAAAAAAAACACAAGTCGTAACATGAGTGAACTCAGGTGCTCTGGGAGAGTAAGCGGTTTCTGCCTGCTATAGCACACACGTCGTGTTGCTAATTTCCAACTGAGTGCATCAAATCCGGTAAAGGGAGACAAAACAAATTTATGCGACAAACCAACATCTGCACTCATTTGAGAGATAGAAATCCCATATTTGTCTACGAGTGCACGGTGTCTACTGTAAAATTTCTTGAGTGAAGACAGCAACCGTGGAGGAACATAATTTAATTATAATAGAAAAAAACTTGAGAAAGATGGTTCCTTTTATGACTGAATCAGTTGTAAATATTTTTGATTGTAAAAATGATACATATATAATGAACTTACCTTTAAAACTAGGTCTTCAAAGCTGATAAATGTGAAAGTTCGAGAATAACGGCTTCATATAAAGGGTCTTGATTTACGGATTTTTACTTTTCAACAAATTACCCAACGTAAAACCATTAATTGTTAAGCGTTGTAAAAATTGAACTTTTATGCAACCGGATGCCCAAGGTGCATGTTACTTCACAGCATATTAACCATAACATGTTCCCATTTGGCGTATTTCATATTACTAGTTCCTTTTAATTTACGTTTTTATTTGTATGTAATATGTAATTTTCCGAGAATAAAATGATAGTTTTAAGGTTAAAATTCCAAAAATGATTTTTTAAACCCACCTTTTAGAACTCAGAAATAATTATGAATAAGCTTTCAAGAAAGAATTCTAGTAAATAAAATTCCAATTACATTGCAAAACGATTTGTGTTACGTATACTCCGATCTTTTATAGACAAAAACGTAAAGGCCACTCAAAGAAGTAACTAAAGTAAACTAAAAATATTAATGCTAACAGGGTATTTCACAAGGGTGTCCGTTTAAGAGAAATATTTACCTTTTTAAACAACCTCAAAACTTTATTACACATGTTTAAATTGAAATGAAAAAAAAAAGATGAAACTTATTGTCGCTTGCCTTAAAATTTTCGAAAAGGGGGGGGGGGGAGTTCTTCCAAAGACCAAGATGAATTCAAGACAAATTTTAAAGAAAAATCTTCCCAAAAATTAAAAAAACATTTTCAAGATTAAGGAGTTAACCAGTGAGCTAATTTACCTTATAACAATTTTGAAATGATAAGTTTTAATTCATTTCTTCAATAATTTTCACAAAGAAGTCACAAAATGCATTAATGGAAAGATTGAAGCATAATATATATGTTATTATTTACTATTAATCTTTGAAGATTAATGAATATGTACTTGCTCATAAAAACCATAAAGTGTATCCTTTTTCATGGTTTTCGTGAGTGGGACTAGTCCATAAAATTTGGTTCCACACGAAAAGGAAATTTTTGGCCAATAGAATGTTTAATTACCTCAAGCTGAACAGGACTCATCAAGGTAATTTTTTAGTACCCGTACTTAATCATCACAATGGAAGTTGCTCTCTCTGATCAGTTTATTAACTCACATCTATTATAGAGGGGAGATTATCTTGTTGTATGAAAGAAAAAAAATTCTTAGTATAAAAGATGTACCTGTTGAAAATTTCCCATTGAAAAAATAGCTCAAAAATGATATTTATGAAAAGCAAATGTGCAAATAAATGTCAAAGAATTGTTAAAAACATTAAATTCATAAAAGATATTACTTGAGTTGAAAAAGTTTTTTTTTCCTTCAGGTAAAAATCTTCTACCTATGAGTAGTTTTCAATTTCAATGAAGGTGTGAGTTAAACTGATCAAAAAGATTAGCGACTTTCATTACAAAATTCTATAGATAGATTAAGCACCAGTACTCCTAAGTACCTTGATGTTCCTGTTCTGCTTTGGGGAACTGAACATTTAATTCGCTATAATATTGCTTAGCACGCTGCAAACTTAAGAAAAACATATCTAAGAACCCACGAGCTGGCATTTTATCAGCCATCCATTAAAATTGGTAACCAGGAAAATAAATGAACCCACAGTCATGACAGTACTAGTTCTTTTTCATTTATAGCCTAGGCAG
This sequence comes from Arcuatula senhousia, assembly GCA_963971305.1. Classification (NCBI taxonomy): domain Eukaryota; kingdom Metazoa; phylum Mollusca; class Bivalvia; order Mytilida; family Mytilidae; genus Arcuatula; species Arcuatula senhousia. The sequence continues at coordinate 48,373,084 of OZ020306.1, forward strand.
GCAATCGGCATTCCTCGGCTTAGGAGTTACGAACTCAGCCAAAGTTGCGACGAGTGTCTAAGCAGCATCAAAAAGAAAAAAAAAGGACAATTCGCGCAATATGAAAAAAGATAAAAGAGATGTACAGAAATCCCTTAGTCTGGATTTAAAATATGTAAATAATTTTATTTATTTCATCATTTGATATACTGTTATTTTACATTGATAACGAATAGTTTATATGATGTTAAGTTTTAATTAAAACATTTCGAGGTTGTACTTATACGTGTTGATTTCATGTTCGTATAAATGGCAATGTAAAAAGGTAAAACGTGCGATAGTATTTGGAATGAATAGGATAAAAGGAATTACATGATGAATTTGTGGTCAAACAGTTTTATAGAGATACATTGAAACATAAATCATATCTTAATACAACATTCACCACTTAACTGATACAAATTTGCGAGTTAGTCTTCTGTTCGAACATTTTGGTAGGCCTTTAAAAGGTCCAGGGAAAAAGATACAGATTAAAAATTGAATTTATGATAATTTTTTTTTAAGTTAAATCAGAGGTGCGAGATTTGTTTCAGTGTAAATTAAGGTTATAACAACGTTGCCGAACTTGAAAGATCAATCTCAATGTCCAAGAGATAAGACAAAACAAGGAAGACATACCGGAAAATATTGAAAATCGCAATGGTCCTGACTTAGGACAGGCATTTCAAAAGATATGAAAGGTTTAACAAGGTTTTTTGACGCGGCAAATTATGCGAAGAATTTTAGAGAAGAAGATGTTATTTTAAATCAAATAATAAGGAAAACTTAAAACTTTGAGACAATGTATAGCAATTGACCAACTAATAAATGTAAACAAAAGGTCGTTCTGTGTTTTATTGGTTATTTTATATTCAAATGAAATAATTATGAAGGCCTTCTGTTTTCAACAGAATTCCAATTCACATATTCTCTCTATGTCTCTGGTCAACCAAGGAACATAAACAGCCGTCGAAGAAATCCGCCGCCGCCACCCCCGCCAAAGAAACCACCAAAGTTGCGTCGTCGACCTCCAAAGAACCCAAAGTTCCGGCCGCCTCCTCTAAAACCTCGTCCTCTTCCTCCACTTATGAAAATATTGGTATTAACGTCTCCTCCTCGACCTCCAAATGAATCGAATCCCCCTCCTCCGCCTCCGCCGCCACCTCCTCCCCCGCTTATATCAATGTCAAAAATGCCGTCCTGTCCAGAAACATTATTCCTGCAGACGAGAATGACTAGCAAGCTCGTGAGCACAGCAGACGACAGTTTCATCTGAAACAGGTTATTTGGAATTAAAACTGTCATTTTCAAGAAAAAAGAGAAAGAAAATTAAATGCGACAGTGGATTTGTTCATTTCTTCGATGTACTGAACTAGAATTGTCTTATTGTTTCACATAACTAATTAAATGAGAACTATGTCTCCCCCTTCTTTTGTTGGGAGACATATTGTTTTTGTCCTTTCGGTCTCAAAGTGATTCCACTTAACTCCTCTGAAACTACTCAACACAATTTTATAAAACTTGGTATGTAGCAAGTACATCATATGTAGTTGTGCAAGTTACAGGAAATTGTATGGCCCTTTGAACTTCAATTTTTGTTTTTATTTATGCTGGCGTCACACTGTCCCGATTTTAACATACGATGGACACACGAATGCGAAAATTTCAACTTCGTGCGAAGTTAGTCCCGAAGTTGCTAAAAATCAAAATCAAAGTCGATGGATATACGATTAGAACAGATGGCTACACGATTAGAAAAGTAGCAAATACGAATGGCTGCGAACCGATTACGAAGTTGTTACGATGGTATCAAGATTAGTCGAGAATTAGACTCGAAGGAGAAATGAAGTTATACGATGGCTGTACGACGCTATGTTTAGCATACGATGGGTCTACGATGCATCCCGAGGGTTATACGAAGTATGATATGTAATAACACGATTAGCAATAAGATTATATAGTTTATTGTTCATGTTGTATATAAATTGTCCTTTGCTGCTTCTATCAAGTTAAAACGAAGGTTTTTCAAATATACCCTTTTGTACCTGATGTCGACCAGTAAGAGTAGATGAGACATTTAATTGATCTAAAGCTAATTACGACAGAACAGAAAAAGGTGATGTTGCTTTATCTTGTTTTGTTCGCAAGCACAAATAATCTGAAAACAGCAATTAAGAATATGTTGTAACTATGTAGAAAAATTGCAACAAAGCATGCATTGTTTTTGCAAATGGCGCTTAAATAGGACAAACCATTTTGCAATAAAGTGTGAATTGTACTATGATAACTTGTTTTGCAATAAAATTATAGTTCAGTCTACAATATGTCCGTTGCTCCTTTTATTGGTATATATGGATAAAAGATAAAACTAGGGCTTTAATTCTTAGTATACCCACGCTGATGTCGACAAGTAAGAGTGGATGCATGTAATATCTTAATGTAGAGACTGAAGATAGCAAAGAAAACTGATGTTACTTGATTTATTAATCTCTTTCAAAGTCTAAGAAAGTTACGCGAGATTAACCCGTTATATCGCGTAAGTAACGCGTTTTATCTCGGGAGAATCGATAAAAGCGCGTTATATTGATTTTTAGATTACCAAAATGAGCCCAACGGGCTTCCGTACTTTTGGCATAAAGTTCAACAATTTTAGCTTTTGCGAACGATTCTTGAACAAAGCGTGTTCACCTTACAATACATATGTTACAGGCTAGGGGGAAACATAACTAGCCCGTAGTTTTAACTTTGAATAAGGCTGATCAAAAACACGTCTGCTGCCATTACAACATTTATTCTCACTCCAAATTACGTCACATGTACAAACAATAATGTGGGAAAAGGGACACAACTCTGAATTACAAAAACAATTACGACCATACAATACAACTACATAACACATACTTCCTTATCGGTCCCATATATAAGTCCAAAATTCCCGTAAACATTTGCGGACCGAAACGGAACGTAAACTTGATCTGTAACCCGTAATGATGGACTTGCATACAATACATACAACAAATGCAATTTAATAACTATGAGGGTTTAGAAAAAAGTGTGTGAAACTGAAATTTCAGTGAATTTTCAAAGTTCAAAGTGTCCTAACCCCTCTAAAAGTTTGCGGACCGGAACGACACGATAATAGTCAACAGAGCAAAAAAAAAAAAGAATAAATAAACCCAAATAGGTACACGATCGCAACAATGATCAGACAAAAAACAGGCACAAATAATAGAAAATAAAGAGATGTGGAATAAGTGTACACGACACAGCCCACAATTAAACGGCAATTTAGAAAAACCACAATGGACAACCGCCAGCAGCCTTCAACGAGGCCATTTGGCACTGCTCGCGGTTATGCAATTGGCCCATGGTCTAAATAAGATGCATATAATTCAAATGTTGTTATATACCACAGAGGCACAGACATATAACTTGATCTTAAATTTAAACTCATCATGGTATACTCATATTCCAATATCTATATACACGTATAAGTTTTTCAAAAAGTGTGGAAAACGTATTGTCACAATGAGAGGACCGGGCTGGACAGACACACAAACGGACCGACGGAGTGTAAAACCTAAAGCCCCCTTCTGCTTTTGTCGGTAGGGGACTGATAAAAACTGAAGGGAGTTTCAAATGTTAAAACCTTAATTTCTGATATTGAAATTTAATTATTAAAAGATGTCAAAGCCTGGACGAGGACGCGGAATACGAAAGCGCCTGGTAGAAAAGAACAGAATGAAAAGGAAAGCGTCAGAATGCTCTAGATCATGGCTGTCTTCTCCTTGTTTTGTTTGGAAAGCGCATTTATCCTGAAAAGCTTAGATATCGCAAATATAAAAATGATGATCACCATTATAAACTTAAGTTAATGTGTCTAAATCATAGTACATAGAAACGATGGGCAAAAGATTAAATAGATACATATACATTTAATTTAGTGAAAATTACGAAAATAAGTTCTAGTATATAAAAAAATTAAGTAAAACTTAAAAGAAAATGAACCATACGACAAAATGCATACTGCTGCAAAATTTTGTATTTAGACATTATCTTGCTTCTTAACAGTGCCGTGTTTCTATCGCAATGCCTATGCCATTACTCTAATTACGACGGCTATACGAATATAAAGCGAGGCCCTTACGACGTCGGAGAACTTCTCGTTTCATTCGTGTTGCCATCGTAAGATAAATGTAACCGACGACAATAACAACGCAATACGAAATGATAAGATGCAATCACGAAGGCTTTACTATGCAAAAGATGGAATTACGAATACAACACGAAGATTGGCCTTCGCACGAACCTTCGGCAGTTTTTAAACATGTTAAAAAATTAGGAAGGCATCACAAAGTTGTTGCCGAACTTGGAATATTTCCGCCGATGGTGCTACGATGGTAAAAGATGGCAACACGAAAAGCGCGATTTGGATACGATCACCCCCGATTTAGAAAATATCCATAATAGTGAATTCATCGGGGGCAAAATCGGCATAGTGTGACGCCAGCATAAGAAAATCATCATTAATCATCGGTTTCAGCTTTACTTCTCTGAGACTATACTAAACCAAATCTTATTTAACTTTGTACACCTTATGAAATTGTATAAACTAACAGAAAATTTTGATCCGCAAAATTTTGTTAGGGTCCCAACCTTTGAACTTAGAATGTATTGGACTTCATTTTTGAAGACAGAAAGACACTTTAGTTGTTACACAGAACCGGCAAGTCGTCTGTCTTTTATTGCCCTTTTTAATAATTTCTTGGTTTTAGATGTTTTGGGGAACTTTTGAGCCAAGAGCTTTACAATTTTGGCAACCAGAAAACATACTATATAGGTGTTTTGAGTAACCATTTGAAAAGACAATGAAGATATTTAGACCATGCACGTCCAATATTATGACAATACAAGTGATGCATAATGTGAATTTTTCGTAATAAAACAGTTGTGTTGCCTAGTGTTTTAATCAAGATATCTATACCCCCGCAACATTTTTTTGCAGGTATAAGGGAAATCCTTTATCTGATTGTTTGTATTTCGAAAACACAACTTTTTTCTAAATTGTCCCACTGATATTGTTGAATTGATTGATTGATTACTGTTTGTTCAATGTCCAGTCTACAGTATTTCATTCACAATCAGCACAAGAACAAATTGAAGCATCAAATTGAATTGTGTAGTCCCACCAATGACCCCGGGCCCATGTATGTCAACAATAAAAGGTTTATTTACGATCACAAACCAGAAAGAAAATGATCGAAATTCGCAAGACAGTCCAATGTACACTAAACGCACAATAAGATAATGCACTTAGCAAGTGATGAAACCCACTGCAAATATTTAGCACAACCCGGAACCCTTGTCTGTGGTGACTGACAATGAAGAACCCTTTCCTGCTATGTTGCCATATACAGTAGGATTACTTAACCGAGTGGGATATAGCTAACCTTACCCAGTTTCTGGTGGAACCTACACATACTGCGGGAGGGGGGCTGAAAAATAGGGATTGGGTGGGAAAAAGGAGAATTACAATCTGAAGACCTTTGGAAAAGGGGAAAAGGGGGGGGGGTGGTAGGGTAAGAAAATTTAGCCTATGTGGTACACTACTTGAGTTGGCGGTCCACAAAGGGATCTTTAGAGTGCATGAAGCGTGGCATTCCACACCTACCTTGGCCCACTATGGTGAGCGATCGGGTATCCGTATTATGGCTAAACTTTTACATGAAAGAACTGTAGTTTAATGCATGTAAAATTTCACTATCATAGATGTCATTCAATGAAGATTTTAATATTTAAAGATTTTCTCAATAAAGATTTCAATTACATGTCTGAATGTCCTTTTCTGAGTTCGCAGGGTGTCTTTGAGATTTGCTTTCCCTTTTCAAATGTTTGGGGGTTCGAAAATTTAATTTGAAATACATGGTTTGTTGCTTGTCCAATTGTTTTGGTTTTAATAATAAGGAGATTATAGAAAAATATATTAAAACCTTATTAAGTTAAAGGTTTCTTTGCTTTGTTGATCTGAGTATTTACTTACTTATTTTCATGAATTGGGAAACAACTATGTATAAGACTATAAGCTTATATAAATCTCCCGCTCGTCGAGTTTGATCTAATAGAACACTACAAAGGGGTCTTAAAGAGGCTCGAACCATTTTCGAATTGCTTTTTGATACCATCCTCACAAATGTCATTAGGGGGTAAAAACATTTGTCCATGAAATTCACCGAGGATCGAACCATGAATCTTGGTTATAAAACTCTGCACCATAACGGACTCTCCTAAAAGTAGACAACAGGTATACGGTACACTTTTTCGTGGGAGAAGAATAATCAAAGCATAAAAAGTCTAGAATAAAACAAAAAGAAAGAAAAGCCAACAACAATTGTAACAACGACAACAAAAGCAACAAAACTAAAGACTTTGATATATTTCGAACACAATAGTGTTACATGTAGTATCCATAAATTTCAAGACAAAATCAGAAGATGTAAAAGACAACATGCACACGCTGCAAGGAATAATAGAAATATATGTATAAAAAACTAATCTGTAATCAACAACGCAAACGCAAAAGAAATTATATTATGTGGAAAGCGACACACCGTAAATAAGAGTGACAACACCGACATGAATGGTTATCACATTGGATAACTGCCAGAAGCCTTTAATTTGGCCAGTAGCCGTTTTAGTCCTATAAGTTGAAATGAGACTGAAGTCAGTACCTGAGCTCCGAAAGGATAAGCGGTTCCTGCTTAACTGAATCTACGTCTAAATCGTGATTTTTTTTTTTAGAAAACTCTGAAAAAGAAATTCTATAAAAAATCTGCTAATTCTCCATCGGCTTACCTTATTGCCTTTTTCGGTGTTGTGCTGACGATGAGCTCCAATAGCTATTCTTTAGTTACAAGCATTATGTGTTGACAAAGTGCCTATTTGATGTATGTGTAGCACTTTTAAAAATATCAAAGGCAAATGTTAATTTATCACGATTTTAATTAATCGAAATTTTAGGAGATCTGTGATCCAACTAAGAGCAAATGTACTCTAAAATGAAAGTGAACTGTGATTGTAACGAACTTTTGCATATGCATCACTTTTAATGAGTAGTACAGCCTGTACAAGGTGACATGTTTTGAATTTGTGTGCTACTTAAGTATGTACAATCTTCGAAACACGATTGGACATTTTATTCATGACTAACTATTTTCCGAGAAACACTGGTCGAAAAGTCTGATGATTTTCGAGTGTTTTTGTTCAAATTGTTACCTAATGAACCACCAAAGTTATTCTAAGTTACCCGGTAAACAATAAAAAAATCAAAGTCTTAGAATATTCTCAAGTCCCATAGTTATATAATGCAATGAGTTGAGAATAAATAATTTATCAAAGGATATGGAGTAAATGAACATGAAGCCACAACACATATATGTTAACTCCAACTGCAATTAATTTCTATGAGCTGTATGGCCATTTCGGAAAATTATTCCTCATCAGCAGCACTAGAACCCAAACAGAGGAAATCCACAATTCAAAAGATGTTCAAAATGCATAAAACGAAACTAAATCCAAATATATATAGCCAAGGGCAAAACGTTAGACCTTAGATTTTAGAATTTACATTTATTTAGGTAGTGATAAAAAACAAAGTGTACACATGAGAAGCTATCTCATGTACAAGTACACCATATCTAAAAAAATAAAGAGTATTCTCAGACTGATATATTATTTCTAGTTTTTTTTCATCTTTGCAGACCCAAACGTAAATCCCTTCAATTATTAATTTCTTAATAATAATCGATATTGCACTGTGATAAACATAACTTGTAAGAATAGGCAAAAAATGAAACTAAGAAGATAAAACCGAAACATAAAAGTAAAGAGGCTATAACAAAAATGGTACTTCACTGAGACGATCTAACAAACAGACAGACAGAAAAAAAAGACTGATAGGTTCTTATATAAGTTCTTGGAAAAGTCCTGATCTTTAACAAGTGATAGAATTTTTCAGTCTTTTTGCGAGTGGAGAGCAGCGGAACGAGCCTAATTAAAGACCCAAATATTTCTAATATGAAATAGGCATTGTCTAAATGCGAGCACAGCATAATTCTGATCATTTCTGACAATAACGTTGACAAATACTTTCGAAACCATCGCAGTTATTTAGTGCATTTTCTAGAACGTTCAATTTGGGACGAGATGCTTGGGGCGTTTTGAACGTTAAATAGAAAAGTAAGATAAAAATCGATAAAAAATTTGGTTACTACAAAAAATTTACCAACTCTTCATCATCAGAATATTTTTCTTCTTATACTCTATTACATAGATAATTTTTGGAATGCGACTAGCAAAATTTGGTAATTATTTTCAAATTCACTCCGTTCCTGTAAAAATTGAGAGACTTTCCGGACCATGAAAAATCAATATCAGCATTAGGAAATTTTTCGCGGGAACAAATACCGTAGAGCTCTCCGCTCGAGCGGGCACTTCGTAGCTGTGCTCGCTATTACGAGTGAATGATCATTGCCGGTTTTATAAGAACCCGCGAAAGTACCCTTTTCTTTACCATTAAAAAATAATTTTATAGGCTGAAACCATAGGAGGCTTCATTTTAAAAACCGAAAGTTTTTAATATCATTTCATTTCATTGGTTGACATCATCAATCAATATCATAACCGACGATTTTTATTGGGTAATTGAACAGTGCGAGATCACTGCACGTGGTAGCATCACAACCTGAAACTGGTCAACCTGTTCCATCTGCACAGAACAACAGGTTTTGCCAGTTTACTCAACTTGGCCATCTTATACTGAAAATAGCCTTTTACGGAAGAAAAAACAGTCTGTTACCGTCTCTGGGTGTCATCTTGTTATGCCTCCTGAAGACGAACGCTATGTCCGATATTTTGCATGGGCACTTTTAAATGTTTTTTGTTTGTTTTTGTTTTAACTTTTAAATGTGTTTTTACCTGTCATTTAATATTTTTTTTGCTCGATTTCTCTGACATGCAAAGAACTAGACAGATACAACCAAATGACAATTCGAATCAAAAGTGAACTTGCATCTAAAGGAGAGTAAAGTTAAGTTCTCCGAAAAAAAAAGGAAGCCGATATTAAAATCATAGAATGATACAATTTCCGTTGCCCTCAATGTTAAAATTGCAATTTTGCTGCTGATGAGAGGTTACTCCTTTGAAATACCGATATACAGCATAACCAAATTAACTCTGTTTTATACCCGTTTTGAAACCACGGTCGTTAACCGCTGCTGGTGGACCAGAGGTCTCCGAGGGTAATCACAAACCTTGTCGTCAGACTTATTTGACACGAATAAGCCAATATTAATTTCAAATATTTTCTGTCATTGAAATTTCCGATTGTTATATTCAAAATGTTTAATTTTTTCCTCGAAATCCTCGTTGCTGGATTAGCCTCCCCTGTTCGAACTTTTGATTTTGAGTACTTTATATACAACTTCATATCCAGAAATCTATATCAATTTGCTAATTAGCATATCATAAAATCAGGAACGTTTACGGTCATAATTTTTACTATAGGAGCAAAGGGATATTATTTCTATATTGAATAAATTTTAATAAAAATTTCTTGAACACAAGTTGCGGGGGTTGATTTTGGAAGTACACGTAAATGGCTTTATATTAAGACACCTCTAGACATTGGGCAGTAAAATTTCAAGGTTCCTCAGCTGTGAGAGAATTTGAGGCGTGGGGTCCTTCATTAGCTATATAAAACATGGCGGATAATAGTACAAAATGAAGAAATTTCGGTTTTGGATGCATTCTTTTGCTTGTAATAACAAAATGTAAACAACTTGCGGGGGTTGAATTCAATGCATCAAACAGCAAAAAATTGGACAAAACAAACCATATAACAATAGCTGATTAACTCTAGGTTCCCACGAAGCACAAAGGTGGTCAAATTCAAGCCGTCGGTTCAGTCAGACGTCCAATTCACATCAACATTTATTCAAAATGTTTGTTTTAATCCGCCACAGAAACTTTGAGGAAGTCAATTTATTACTATAAGCCATATCGGTTACGGGTAACACCCTAAAATATTCCGGATTTCTAAAAGTTATAAAAGCATGTTACAACCGTTACTAATTAAACAAGTTTTGTCACGTGACAAGTAATCTAATTTGCATACATGAATATTAATGAGGAAAAGTGATATCCATTTCTGGCTATGCAGTTTGGTTTTTGACTTTCCAATGAATTGATTCAAATGCTGATATTACTCTTTGAAATATCGATAGCGTATAAAATAATCATTTTTTATCCCGTTTAGGTATTTATATTTTGGAAATTTGTCCTAGTATTTATCAATTTTGGATCATTATTTGATCATGATTAAACGACCCAATGACAGTATTTTTTACCACGTGGTTTTCACTTTTGAAAAAAGGTGCCTAGATCCGGGGCCTAGATATAGTGACTGAACAAGTGCGGAAATTTTCAAAATGATTCTCTAGCTGTATTTTACTTTTTATTAACTTTTAGTTTTTTTTATATTAGATTACAATGACTTTATTATCTGCTTGCATCCATAATTCACGAATTTTATAATCCTCATATATAATTATCTTCCTCGTCCTCTGCCTCTTCCATTTCCTCGTCCTCTGCCTCTTCCATTTCCTCTTCCTAAGGCCAATCCTCTGCCTCTTCCATTACCAACCCCTCTATTTCCAAAACCTCCTCCTCTTCCAAAAACACCAGATTTAGTATTACCAAACCCTAATGTTCTTAAATGAGCTACACCTCCTCTAATGAAAATGTTAGTATTAACATCGCCCCCACGACCTCCTGGTGCATTTTCACCTCCACCTCCTCCTCCTCCGCCACCGGAAATATTGATCCCTCTTAGCTGGGCGGTGACTTCGAATATAGTGAGGTTTAAAATATATGTCACAGTTAGGATATAGATGAATAGTTTCATCTACAAAAGATAAATTAAACAGATATATGATGTTCAAATTTAAGAAAGAAAACCTTAAAATCCACAGATAATTGTACCACAAAAGCATAGTCTTTGAATTCGGTAGCTTGTCCCATACCTTTGGGTTAGAAACTGTTCTCTGAAGTCGCAGAATTTTGGCTAAAGCGCCGCTGGTGAGTCTTTTGATGTAACTCTGTTTCAAGATTATTTTTTCCTTTAGCACCGTGTCATCAGTTGGACGGATAATTCTCTCTCATTTAAAGTATGAATAAACTAGAGGTTCACAGGAGCCTGAATCGCTCACCCGACTTCAATGACTGATGGAATAAAAATAATTTGGGATACATGTATCTGAGGTGAAAAACTCCCATAAAGTATCACCACACAATTTCCACCTTATAATGAAGGCTTTTGTAAAGCATATATAGCCAAAAATTCAAGCAAACATTCGTCAAAAGCTTTTCTTAATCTTTAATAGGTTTATAGACAATGTTTTTCAATGTGATTTTTTAAATTGCCGTTTCTTTAATGTTGGTTGTATCGCGTATACTTATTCCACATCTCTTAATCGTCTATTTATCTGCAAGGCAATAACCCAAAGCTTGACAATTGGGGGCCATAACTTTTATAAGGGGGTCATCGGACAGCTTCAGCATATTGGATATTTTTGATGACCTAATTGAACTGAAGATTTATGCAACCAACATTTTTTTTCCTCTATCAGTCATTCTGTGACAGCTTTTATTCTAAAGGTCAAAAACACCCCCCCCCCAAAAAAAAAAAAAAAAACAAAAAAACAAAAAAAAAACAAAACACACAATATATTTCACCTTTAAAGGACCAGAACCCCTATAAGGGGTCATCTGACAATTTTGATCCTGAAATCTTTTTTGTAGATCTCAATGGGCTTTACAATTCTCCAATGCTAACTTTTCCTCAAGCGCATACAGTCTTTAATTTTTAAGATAAAGTAAAAAAAAAAAAACTGTGAAAATAGTCTATTTTGACGATTAAAGGGAAATACATGTATATGCAGTCGTCCCTCAACATTTACTCAATGGAAAGTTTTTGTATACCTTTTGATGCTGAAGAAGGTAGGTTGCTTCGGATGTTATTTATATCTTATACTTTTTGAGTAATAAGCTAAAAACTATGGTCTGACCCCCATGTTCTATTTCTAAGAACAGCAGCCATGTTGGTGTGTCGGTGCGCACAAATTTCACACTTGGTTGAGGACTTCCTATAGATCAAGTGTACAAAGTATCAAAGCAATCCCTTCGGTGGTTACAAAGAAGAAGATTTTTGAAGAAAAGTTAACGGATGACGGACGACGAACGCGTAGCGATGACAATAAAAAAGGCCATCTTCAAATTCTAATATAGTTATTTCAGATAAGAATGTAGAAACTTTGAAAAATGACAAATGTTCTAAGAGTTGTAACAATAAGAAAAAAATGAACAGCAAGTTAATTTGATTTTTTCTTCAATAAATATTGACTCAGAGGTATTCGAATAAAAGAAATGAAGGTGTATTGTAACAAATTCTTACCGTTTTTTTCCAGAGTCTCGAGAGGTTATTAACCTAGGTATAAACGAACATGTTTGTATACACATATTATATGTGTTTATATACAGAAATATGCGGGACTTATTTATTTGATGCATTGTTTTTGTTAATGAATTTATAAGAAAGCTGTCAAAATGTATTACATACGCACATCTAGTGTTAAAAAAATATAATTAAAGACCGACCATTCAACGTGAATTGAGGGTTTTGTTTTCTGTTCTGAACAGAAAAAAAAGTAATTATTTTTTAAACTGTGACGAAACAACTTTTTGGTTTTATTATTAGCCTAATTTTGTATGACAGAAATTCTTATTCAGAATAATTATTTGTCTAATCTCATCTAATCTTAATCTAAAAATCAGATTCAAAATATATATTTGGGGGGAAAAAAACCAAGTCGTTCCCCTTTCCCCCTTTCCCCCTTCAAGTCAAATGGTCGATCCCTAATACAGAAAAATCACCCTTTTGGGGTTTAATGGCTTGTATTTGACGAATATATATACTGTCCACCAGATAAGCGATTGAAAAAGCATTAGTTACTGGTGTTGGTCTTCATGCTAATTCTAAATATTGGTACAACCATAGACGTCCTAAGTATGCATTTACTTGTGTCCAATCCATTTTGTATAATTTACAAATAAAATATGTTTAAACTAAACTAAACATTTATATAAATATACAGGTCTGTGGTACAGCATGCACTTTATTTGGCCTTATATAACATTATTGCTGAGCGTCAGCGAGTACTATAGGAGTATAATATAATTCTATTTTATTGCTACAAAATATATAATCATATACGATATAGAGATGTGGAATAAGTGTACGCGACACAACAAACATAAACATAAACAAACAGCACTTCAAAAAATATTCAAAAAATCAGTATACATGCATATAAAGATTTGTTTATATCAGAATAATACATGGCAAAATCTGTATTTGCCGAGACACCTATATCGTACAGAGGGCCAACGGCCCGAGGTATGATATAGGTCGAGGGTTAATACAGCATGTGATGCAGATTTTGCCATGTAATGTTCATTATATCATATAGAATAAAATATTGATATTTTGTAGGGGTGCGATATAGGGTATGCGATATAGGGTAAGGGGTGCGATATAGAGTTAGAGGTGCGATATAGGGGATGCGATATAGGGTACGTATGCCATATAGGTAATGTGCTTTGTCCTATAATGCATATTGAAAAAGAATATATTTATACATAATAAATATATGATATATTGATTAAATAACATTTTTCGCCTAAAAATTGTTTAGGTTAAACATTTTTTATAAAGATCTCTATTTCCGGTTAATTTATCATCAGATTGGTTGAAACTACATGTACTATTTGCTGATTGGTTGAATTATGGTATAGTGTATGATTTTGCACAGGTCAAAATAAATGAGTAAGGGGATTATTATTCTTTTTAATATCACCCAACAAGTTTACTGAGGTCAGGCCTGGGTTTCATTAAACATCAAATCTTTCACTGAGTTTTTCTTCAAATTTGTAATTTTCCTATAAGAATATTGGGAATTTCTTTAAAAATTAAGTTTGACCGGGCACTGAATTAATAATTCAATATTGAAAAGTTATTTTTTGAATTGAGACGACCATTTGATTTTGAGAGAGGGGGGGCTGAAAATATTCTGGCCTGGAAAATGTTGGAAATAAATAATCTGGCCTCTGTTTGCAAGCCATAATCTGTCCCAGGATACTTGCTCAATTGAGCTATTGTATGCAGTACATAATCTTGCCGCGTAGCGGCGAAAATTAAATATTATGACCCGTAAAATTTTGAAAATAAATTATCTGTCTCGACCGAAATTGCCAGTCCCCCCCCTCAGATGATCAAATGGTCGCCCCCTAATTACTTGGAGACATGGTTTGTTTTATTGGATAAGCCACAAAGACCACGAGACCTATATTCGACCTAAAATTCATCTTTTAGTCATTTTAATAAATATTAATGCAACTTTTTATGTCCAAATGTTGATATGATATGTAAGTGGCATTGGATTCAGGCTTAATTTTCAATGTGGGGGAAATTCAGAAACGTTTCTTCCTAATTTTGTTTTGTTAAACCGTGGCAGATTTATTCCAAGTACAATGTGCTTTTTATGTTAAGGATTGACACTTCTTAATTTTTTTGTAACAAAGATTTAATGATTTGTGTACAATAAAATTTCTCGATTGTTACTTTTCTCAGTTAATTTTAAGTTGACATTTTTCACTTTCAAGATGATAATTTGCACTACAAAGTTGATATTCTATCTTCCCAGTCATGCCAGTTGGAACTTCCTTTTCCAAAGTTTTTACTTCTAAATAAACACGCGCTAGCGAAAGCGCGGGGATAATATTTTACTGTTCGATGTACGAACATGTACGTTTGTATGGCGTAAACATGGTAAATGTCCAAGAAAATCTCTGTAACCAACGGGAGTAGAAAGATGAAACTTGGGTCATTGTTTGCATTTTGAGTGGGGACTGTGCCGAATGTTTCGGAATTTTGTTAATGCCCCTAGAGGATGGGACTAATAAGTAGTCTAAGGCACATTATCCCTTTGTCACGCAACTCCAAAATTATTTGGAATATGGAACTGAAACTTTTGTTCAGTAGTTGCACTATGTATTTAGATTGTACAAAAGGTTTAATAATGTCCCTAGCAGTCGGGCTACATAGGTAGCCTTTGGGCACATTATTCCTTAATATTAAGGTTAATATGACTGCCAATACCAACAAATAGGTCGAACAATAAAATCTTACAATTATAGTCCCTGTTCATTTCTTTCTGTTATTTGCTCCTTATGCTGTCAACACAAGAATAGCTCGAGGAGATGCAGCATGGCTACTTCGACTAGTTCATAAGTTAACATTCTGCACTTCCATGGTGGAAAATATCACTTCCAGATTGAAATAACAAAATGCCAAGTTGGTAGTGTGAAATATTAACTTGGAAGTGAGAATTTTAAGAAGCAGAGGTACCAATGGGGTATCCGAATGTAAAAAGTCCGAAAGGGCAGAGACAAAACCAGTAAACACCAACAAGAACGGGACAAAAACAGACAACATGTAAAACATGGAAACACAAAATAACTGAATATCAATCAACAACACGAACTCCAGTCAAAACAAGAGTGAACTCAGGTGCTCCGGAAGAGTACGCAGTTCCTGCTTGCTATAGCACACCCGTCGCGTTGCCAATAGTCTATTCAGCGTGTCAAATCCGGTAAAGGAAGACAAAACAACACCCTATGACAAACCAACATCTGCACTCATCTAAAAGATCGAAATCCCATATTTGTCTATAAGTGCATGATGTCTTCCGTAAAATTTCTTGAGTGATGACAGCAACCGAGGAGCAACATAACCCTGTGTGTCAGAAGTGTCGCTCTGATAAGGAAATCGATGTAAGTCCCGCACGCTTGAAGCTTGAAGTGAGGGTTTAGTATTGACAATGGAAAAATTAATTGTACATATTGAACTACCTGATTTTCGTAGTCTATGGTTTTTTTGGTGGTTTTGAGCATATATAACCGTAACTTATAGATATAAATAGTGTTTCTGGATTTTATTGATTGAAACTCGTATTGGTAAAAAAAAAACACACATAACACAGCCCCAAAATAGAATTATAAAGAAAATGCATTTTTTATTACAAATGAGCATTTTGATAAACATTTGACATGTTTGACGGAATTAAAGTATACATAACCATACATAAATTATTTTTTAAGGAAATGCCTATATGTCGATAGGTCAATCATGTAATGAGAATAAAAGGTTCTTCGTTGAAATATACATTGTACATATTCATATAGAGTATTAAAAACAAAACTGAAATGTCAAATCCCATAGATGCAAAGAATGAGTATACTTTTTATCTTAATCCACGGTCAGACCTTCTCTGAATCTTTTGTTTACCAATGGCTGATATCGAAAGAAAACTGATTTATAGAACAATCTAAAATTTATCAACACATCATCTGCATTTTCAAGACCTAGTCAGAAGGGCGTTCAAATGGCTGGAAGACTCGTTTTCGTCGAAAAATTTTAGTTCACTTTTTAACCTAGATTTTGGCAAATTTTGTCTGTTAACTCCACATTTACAAAATCTGCTTCTGGTCTTGACGTTTTATAATCCCATTGTTAGTTTACATGCTGACATTACATTACATAACAATTAGCCGTAGATAGACATTTCTAAGAACTGCAATACTCAACAGGTTTTTTTCTAATTTTCAAAATGTTGGAAGATTGAGTCATAGAAAACTTATTTCTAATGCTATTTTGTTATAGATTACTACAAAGAAGTATAAAAAGTCAGAGGTCAGTTTAATAGTTTTTCATTTTTCAGAATAGATTATTTCAGTAGTTATAACATTTCTGAAAAGCAATAAGATATGTTTCCTCATCCAGACGAACTTTCTTCATCTTCCTTTTCCTTTATTCTTGTTCCTCCCTAAGGCTAAACCTCTACCTCTTCCATTACCGACCCCTCTGTTTCCTTTAATTTTACCGTTACCGTTACCCCTTCCATTCTTGGGACCACCTTGTTTATTGTTCACTAAACCCATTTTTTTCAAATGTCCCACGCCTCCACCAATGAAAATGTTTGTATTGACGTCACCTCCTCTTCCTCCCTCTGCATTCGTTCCTCCTCCCCCTCCTCCTCCGCCTCCGGAAATATTTATGCCTCCTTGTGCGTTGACCTTAGATAGGCTTAGACGGTAAATTATAAAAGCGACAAATGTAAGAAAGTAAAGTTTCATCTGCAAAAAAAAAAAAGAAAACGAGTGTTTTTAAGATATATTTCCATGACGACATTGCTTGCATTTATTGCTCCACCTCTTCCATTTCTGTATTCAATTGAAAAATCAATTTATATTCAGTAGTTTTTTTGTATTTCCGTGTTCGACATGTTGTCCGTTTTTGTCCCGTTCTCGTTGGCGTTTACTGGTTTAGTCTCATCCCTTTCAGACTTTTGACATTCGGATGCCCCATTGGTTACCTCGGCTTATTTGAGCCTTGACAGCTATTTTACTTTAAACATTTAAATGGCATGACTGAAAAAATTCAATTTTAAGCTACAAAACATCATGTCCGAAATTGTGTGCGAATTGCTGTTTTCAACAAATTAAATGTTTTTCTTACAAAACATATATAAATAGATATACTAGTATGAGGCCACATTTAATGCATTAAATCTGATTATTTGCATCTGTTAACATAAATGAATAAAAAAGGGTGGATATTTTAAGTCGGATATTTATACTTTTGGACCGTGCAATATTAGTTCGAAAATATGCTTTAGTATCTCACATTTATTTTTTTCACGAAACAAACAATGTGAAAATGAGTGAGTGTGAGTGAGTTGGTGTTTAACGCCCGTGCAACACTATATAGATTATTTACAGGCGATGCACATGAAAAGGACGATAATGATGATGATAAATGAAATATGGGGTGGGGTGGGACACAAAAGACCGGTAAATTATAAAGAACCACAGGAAAAGTGGAGAGGTGGGTAGGGGCGGAAAATTTAGCCTATGTGGTGAACTGCTTGGCGGTCCACAAAGGGGTCTTTTACGTGCATGAAACGTGGCACTCTCCACACACGTGAAAATGATAAATGGTGTGTGTTGATAAAATTTTCAAAATATTTGCTGTTACTGGATCATGTATTATCTAAATAACTTTGAATCATTTGAGAAACAAAAAAAAAGTACATAGTTTGGTTGTAAGCGAGAAATGTGAAAGTTTATAAGACTATATTTGCTCAAGTTTCAGGGCTTTGCGAAAAATGGTTTCAAATAAACTTATGTGTGTACTATTTACTGTGGTTTCATTGTAATCAATTTTCGTGGTTTCCGTGCCTGACAGTCCCTATTTATGACCCACAAAATAGAAATTTTACATTGACCAGGATGCTTGAGATTTCAGAAACACGAATTTAAGAATCCACGAACTAGCCCTTTTTCATCAAACCACGAAAATCGGTACCCACAAAAATAATGTTAACACTAATTTACATAGATGTCTTACCGTATACTTCCAGTTTCCGTTCGTTGACTTCTGGATTTATGTTATATTGTTACTACAAAACTCACCAGGTAAATATAAAACAAGATTTTTTAGGCCGGTAAATATATATGAAAGACATTTTTTGTAAGGATTCATTGTTTTAGTTAATTAAGTAATTAATATGGACAAGCGTCATAAATAACAATATATATAACATAATACAAAAATAAACAAACAGGAAAATATGAAGGTTAAAAATTCTCGGTATTCCGTCAGTCAGAAAATAGACATTTCATATAGATTATTGCACAGTGTTTTCCATTTAAAGTCCCATATCATTCCGAGACTCCCATATTAGGTCGAGGCTGCAGATGATATGGGATCTGACATGGAAAACCCTGTGTCATAATCTTTTTTATCATACATTTTCAGCAAACAAATAAAAATATATAACAGACGATATAATTAAACTGTGACGTCAAATTTCAAATTGAGGCGCTGGACCTTGATATGACATATTTGCCCACTTTGTGCACGCGAAGTCTTGATATGGCAATATCTGCCCACTTTTGTGCACGCGATGGCTTGATATGGTAAAAAAGTCCCTTGTCAAGATATGGTTTATAAATTAACGGCTGTTATACACGAACAAATCTAAAGGTATCAAAGTTAAATGTATGAAAAAAAAATCATTTTTAGGAAATAAGGAAATAATCAAAAATGCCCCTGAAGGTTGCACCCCTTGAAATACGTATCACCATTCTTAGTAAAATGATTACTCGCTAAATGTCTTGTTAAAGTTTAATTTTTGTTTTTGATGATACGATACGATAACATTACCGGATCAATCAAAATATACCAATAAACCAACTTTTGTGAACTCTTGAGGCAGTTTTATGTTCATGAACACCCCAGCTGGATTTACAATAGATGTTAGCACTGCTTGCTTAGGATATACGTGTATGTTAATGTAAGTTTTTACTTTATTCTTAAGAAGCACGAATCCAGCTATATACGGGGGATGAAAATGAAAGAGGTATGAGATAGGATGGGACACAACTCTGAGGAACACAAGACCAAATGGGCAAACACGTTTTGACATCCACTGGAAAAAGAAGAAATAAGGTAAGCTCGGGCGATTAAGGCTCCTGTAAGAGCTCTTTTGGTCCTTTGATTTCCCAAACATGCAGTCGTTATATTTGACGTATGAGGAAAGTGACGCTATCCGAACTATGGTATACAGTCAGGTTTTCCGTGTTATGACCAGATGAGTGCAAGATGACAGAGATGACAGAGCTATCCTATTCAACAATCTGCATAGAACACACCGGGGAGTCAGAATTACCCCCTTTGTATCATGCTACCTTGTCAAATTAGTACAAATCTGCATAGAACACACCGGGAAGTCAGAATTACCCCCTTTGTATCATGCTACCTTGTCAAATTAGTACCAATCTGCATAGAACACACCGGGGAGTCAAAATTACCCCCTTTGTATCATG
>OZ020306.1:48393262-48592443 GCA_963971305.1 Arcuatula senhousia
TTGACTCTGACAAAATATTGATAGAGGGTACCAAGTCTCTGAGGACCAGATAAGAATCAAGACCTGGCCTCCTCTTCAAATCAAATGGTCGGTCCTTCACCTACATAAGGATATGGTCCAATTTAAAAAAAAAGATTGGACTTGTTAGGTTCTTTATAGCAATTAACTTCGTTGTCAATATAATTGTTAAAAGTTAATCATGATTACATGTTACATTTATTTGTATCCTGCATGATAATGGCCAGTATTGACCAGAATAGATTAAAGGTTCCTTTAACTGTTACAGATTGAAGATAAACACAGATTAGTAAGGCTAAGGGTATAAAAAATCCGGCTTTACAACTACTTGAAATTATGATACTGTACGGACTTATTTAATACCATATGCATGCTATATGTCCATTTAGGGAAGGAAGAACGAAAAATTGCATTTGTTTTTCTCTTTTTGACAAAATACGGTTTGAATTAAGCATGCTGTTTACATAAACTGTCTAAGCTATGAAATTATTTCAAAGCTGTCTAAACTTAGGTACTTCCTACCTGGCCCAATCGCAGGTTGATCTGATAGTCATAATTTTGGTTCCAGTTCGGATATTTTTGGTTTCATTATTCTAAGCTCTTCATATTCATGTTGTGTTTCCCCAGGAGCCTGAATCGCTCACCTGACTTTAATGACTTATGGAATGAAGGCTTTTGTAGAGCACATATTGCCAAGCATTCAAGCAAAAAAGCTTTTCTTTTCTTCTTTTATTCTGCAAGGCAATAACGTTATAACTTGACAATGAGTGGTCATAACATTTATAGGGGTATCATCTGACAGCTTCAGCCTAATGGATATTTTTGAAAAGCTAATAATACTGAGAGTAAAGCAAGCAATTTTTTCTCTATCTGTAACAGCTTTCTTTCTATAGGTCAAATATATACACTAAAAACACTATTTTTCACCTTTAAAGGACCATAATCCATATTAGGGGTCATCTCACAATATTGACTCTGAAATCATTTTTGTAGATCGAAATGAGATTCACAATTTTAAAATTGTTACTTTTCCTCTAGCACTTACAGTTTTTAAGATAAATTCCCAAAACTGTGCAAATGGTCGTTTTGACAATTAAGGGGAACTAACTCATCAAAGAAGTCGTCCCACAACTTTGACTCAATGGAGAGATTTGTAGAGCTTTTGATGCTGAAGGAGGAAAGTTGCTTCAGATTTTCTCTATCTCTTATACCTTTTGAGTTATAAGCTTAAAACTATGGTCTCACCCCCGTTTTATTTTTAGTAACGGCGGCAATGTTGGTTGGGCGGCATAAGCAAATTCACAAACTTGGTAAAGGACATCCTAAAGATCAAGTGTACAAAGTTTCAAAGCAATCCCTTTTAAAAGTGGTTTCAGAGAAGAAGATTTTTGAAGAAAAGTTAACGGATAGACGATGGACGATTAACGGCGACAATAGCTCACCTGATCCAAAGGGTCAACACCCAAAGAATAGAGAATAATGACTCTTATATATTAAATAATAATGTGAAAAATGGCAAAAAACTTAAGAGAATAGAGAACAAAGGGCAAAAAATTACAGAATACAGACTTGAGGGCACCCGATCCACACCCTCATGTTGTACATAAATATGAAGGCATTTCAAAATCAGGGCATTGGTTCAAGTGTTGATAGGTGCGACCTCTAGTGATAAATACAAAGATACAAAAGAGAGGGTAAGTTATCAAATAAAATTCATTCTGCTTTGCAGTTGCACACCAGCAGAATTGAAAATTGACCAAGGGGAATCAATGTAAAACTAGAAAAAAACTGTTAGCAGCGGCTTACAAATAAATGTTCCCGCCCACATTACACATCAAAGGAATTCCAGAATAGGAGGTGTCTACATTTTGTAACCAAGATTGGGCAAATGTTATATGAAAATCCATTGAGGGGTTTAAGATGAGTTGCGGATAAGAGATTGGTATCCCTTATTGTCAATCAGCTAAGTCCATATTTTGCTATAGGAAACCCCAAAAATCATTCTGATAAAATTTCAGAATAAGAGGTGCACATCTACATTATGTCAAAAAGATTATGTGAAATTTTCATGAAGATCCATTGCGTGGTGTAACGTAAGGAATGACGACAGGAAGGACGGACGGACACCCCTGTCACTATATACCCCGCACTTTTCAAGGGGGTGGGGATATAATAAAAGCACAGAATACAACAATCAGCATGTTGTTTGTCGTTATTCATTGTTAGCCGACATGTGCAAAACAGTAGAAACATAAATATTAAAATAACAAAAAGTGAACGTTGTGACCATACATAATGACAAGAGAGTTCAAAAATTAGACTCTAATAAATAAAATAAATAATATCAAATAAATGAGAATATATTATTCATATAATCGTGTTAATATTAAATAAAAAGACAAATTATAACAAGTCATTTATAATATATGTTATTTTGTCCTCATGTTACTACGGTGGCAGAATGCGGCCATGAGAAAAAAAAATAAATCACGTTCCCTCGTGATACCATCACGTTCCCTCGTGATACCATCACGTTCCCTCGTAATACCATCACGTTCCCTCAAGATAACATCACGTTCCCTCAAGAAAGTTATTGCGTTCCCTCAAGATAATTATCTTGTCCCTCAAGATAACATCACGTTCCCTCAAGATAACATCGCGTTCCCTCAAAATAATTATTGCGTTCCCTCATGATAATTATTGCGTTCCCTCATGATAATTATCTCGTTCCCTCAAGATAACATCACGTTCCCTCAAGATAGTTATCGCGTTCCCTCAAGATAACATCGCGTTCCCTTAAAATTGTTATGGCGTTCCCTCAAGATAGTTATCGCGTTCCCTCAAGATAACATCGAGTTCCCTCAAGATAGTTATCACGTTACCTCAAGATAACATCTTGAGGGAACGTGGTGTTATCTTGAGGTAACGTGATAACTACTTAGTATCTTGAGGGAACGCGATAACTATCTTGAGGGAACTCGATGCTATCTTGAGGGAACGCGATAACTATCTTGAGGGAACACGATAACAATTTTGAGGGAACGCGATGTTATCTTGAGGGAACGCGATGTTATCTTGAGGGAACGAGATAATTATCATGAGGGAACGCAATAATTATCATGAGGGAACGCAATAATTATTTTGAGGGAACGCGATGTTATCTTGAGGGAACGTGATGTTATCTTGAGGGAACGAGATAATTATCTTGAGGGAACGCAATGACTTTCTTGAGGGAACGTGATGTTATCTTGAGGGAACGTGATGGTATCACGAGGGAACGTGATATTATTTTTTTTTCTCATGGCCGCATTCTGCCACCGTATGTTACACATGTACATGTGTAATATAAAATAGTGTCCGCTGTGAAATATTGTCTTGAGTGGCATTCACTCCTATGATGAAGTCCAAGGACGGAATAAAACGCTTAAGAGATATGAAATTTTGTCCTCTAGATTTTTCAGTGTTAAGTATGGCAGGGTGGACAAAATTCCATAGGACACTATTTTGCTTTACACATGTATGTGTCTAAGTGTTAAAAAAACCCCAATACAATCATGTGACCAAATTGCCGACAACACGTGTACAAATCGAAGTACAGCTTTTATTTTGAAATTCAACATTTTGGATTTGGGATAATAGGTTTCCTACCATTTTGGCGTTCAAAAATCAAAAGTTTTCAAGACAAACTTTTGAAGACCAGTGTATTCATTCCATTTTTTAGTGTATTTCATCCATTTAATTAGTGTAATCCAGTCATTTTTTTTAGTGTATTCCAGCCATTTTTGAAGGGTATTCTATCCATTTTAGTGTATTCTAATTTTTTAATGTATTCCAGCCATTTTTTTAGTCCATTCAAGCCAGTTTTAAAGTGTATGTCAGCCATTTTTAAAGTGTATAATTCAGTCTTTTTAGCGTTTTCCAGCCATCCTAAGGAAAGAATGGTAGAGAAAATTATATATTCCGATAACATTTTCTGCGGAAAAAAATATACCTACCAACAATCTTTTGCCTTACTGTCAAGTTCGATCATTTGCAAGTGTAATCATTTTTTTCAAAATTCAAATATTTTGTGCAAAAAGCTTGAAAATATAGAACATAAATTTTAAGGATTTCTGAAGATTTAAGAATGTGTGGAAACCTCCTAAGAATATTAAATGAATAGATTTATGAGAAATTAATATTTGTTTGATTCTAATCTTGTATACTCTTCAAAAAAAAGTTACGCATAGATAGAAAATTCCCCTTATGTTTAATGCAAATCTAAACAATTTCAAAACAATATTGCCGAGCTGTTCTGCCACATATTTTCATGAAACAAAGTCAAGTTAAAAAAAAACGAATAAAGATTGTTTGATTAATTTAGACCGAAATCCTACTTTCAATGGTTTTTAAGACATTGTGAGTAGAACACGACCAATGTTTTTCAGGAAACATTTTGCATTGATTTAAACGGGAAATTAATGCGTAAAATGTACACTTGAGTTCTACTTGTAATATCTACAAAGCAGCAAGGTTACGATTTTGCACAAAATTAATGCAATAAAATTCTTTCATTTTTCTTTTTATTGGTTTTTATTTCATGAAAATCAGCCTATGGACGGCTTGGTAATATTGTTTTGAAATAATGTGGGTTTGTATTAAACATATAGGAAAGGACCATGGCCATTATCCCCTGTATTTAGTTCATAGAATTTCATGGTGCGGTAAACATTTAAAAGGCTATTTATAGATATTTAAAGTCGTCATTCATAAATCCTATTTTAAACCACAAGGTAAGTCCCAATCGAAGTCACTTTTAATTATGGTGGTTTCATTCGTTTACTTCATTGAAAATGTAGATATTGTTATAAAAATGTCCCAAGACCTCTTTCTTTCATAAATTAGAAGAAAGTATAAAAAGAAAAGAATAAAAGTAAAAACATAATTAACCGTATAACACAATGATACTATTTGAACTAATATATTATAGTATTATCAATCAAAAGCTAAAATGTTCTAATTGTCATATTGACCATATTCGATTTGGCTGGGGGGGAAAAGTGAAATAAAACGGCAAATCATAGAAAAACGTAATTGACTTTTAATTTAGCATTAAAAATAGGATTATCTCTATAACTGAGATCTGAGATACAGAAGGACAAAATCGAACACTCCGTTCAAGATTTGAACTTACACTGTCAATATATAATATTGCAAACACTATTAGTAATAGTACAACATTTAAATATCAACGACCTAACTCACTGAGCTATCGGAGACATACCCTAGCAGTGAAAAAATAAACATGTAAGTTTTGAATTCTTTTAATTTGTGATTTTTTTTTTGTTAAAAAGTTAATTTTTCGGTAGAAGGACATCGACAACCAAAATCTTTTAAAATGCATATTATTCTAATTTAACCATTCTACTCAAAACCCTAAAAGTCATGTTGGTTGTGCGTGTCCTTAATGGGGGATTCCCATATTAAAAAGGCAAATTTTAAGCAAAAATGTGCAAAATGCATTTTATTAGATTTTCAGGACAAAATATCACTGGTTTGAAGGTTTTGAATATTGTTGATTTTTATTTACTTCACCGCAATGGCCCCACTCTACACATTTTTATAACATGGAGAGTATTTTGTGAAACTTTTGAAATTGGCCCGTCTATGGTCAGAATTACAGGGAAAATGGCCATGGTCCTTTTCTACCTATGAGTAACTTTTTTTTGAAGAGTATATTTTGAAAGACTTAATAATATCACAATAGATATAATTGAAAGAAATGACATTAATTACATACAAATACAAATATTATTCAGTGCATGTTCAACAAAAGATCTCTACTTCCAAATTAAAAGAATACTGTTGACGTTGCAGTTTCATTATTACCCGTACGAGTTTTTCCAGTTAACTCAATAATAGTCTGTCTTTTTAGGAAAGAGACAAAGACTTTCAGCTCAAAACGCAACATGTGCTCTTTTCGCCTGGTTGAACTGGTTGTGCTAAGGAGCTCATTTTTCTAGGGCTACTGTAATATTCATCGTCCGACGAACCAGTTTCTTTCCCATTTTCTTTCTGTTCTCCTTTGTTGCAGTAATTTTTTTGGATGATTGTCTTAAACATTTTTTCAACATTTTCTCCCGTCTTAGCTGAGGTAATAAAGTGCTCAAATCCTTCCTTTTCTGCATAGTTCTACAAAAAAGATGGTAAAAATATACATGTATGTTCTGATCTAGTTTCGTTGTCAGTTTTAAAGAAGGGACATCTTAATTTTTAATTAACCCCCTCCCCCCCCCCCCAAAAAAAAAAACCCCAACCAAACAAACAAACAAAACAAAGCAAAACCAAACAATTCAATATCAACAAACAAACAAACAAACAAACAACAAACAAACAAACAAACAAACAAAACAAAGCAAAACCAAAACAATCCAAAACTACTACACAATAAAGACGTACTGCAAAATTAAATATCAGCCAACGTCATATTGTTGGAAACCTAAGAATCTTACCATTAAGTTTGGAGTAATTATTATGCCAGATAACTATCTAATATCTAAAAAATTGTGTTCTTAGATCGATAAAAATGACAAACAAAATATTATTATTTCATAGGATTTTAAATTCAAACAAAGACGGTAAGACCTATGTAAAAGTCAGTGAAAACCTTTTCCCGACATAATTTCACTTGAACGAGTTCGGTAACCTATTATTGTTTGCATCTTGCTTTAACTTATATACTTTTAAACCCTTTCCACTTTCGAAAAGAAAGGAGCGATCATTGTAAACAAAGCGTTAACTAAGGTGCAGTGATGTTTCTGAAAACATATCCATCATATTCATTTACCAGATAGTGTATGCTAGAGTTAAACGCCTTTTTCGGTGGACCTGGGCCAAATAGGGCGGTCAGTTTGAATGGTGAAGGAAACCGGAGTACCTAGAGGAAACCACCGACCTTGGGTAGGTACATGTAACTGACAAACCTTAATTATCACATACAGGTGGGGAAATCCAGGTTTTGCAAATCTTAAACGGGACTCAAACACCACCTGAGAGGTCATCGGCTAGTGATCAATAGAATGGTTTAAACCAGCGCCTTAGACCACTTGGCCACCCAGCCCCCTTAATTTACCAGTAAGTCGTTAAAGGAAGGTCAAGTCCGGAAATAAGTGTGACAAAACTTTTAAAGTATACCCTTACATATTTTGAATGAATTGGTTGATTAAATGGTACATTTATGTTATTGGTACCGTTCAGGAATTTTGGGGGGAGGGGTTTAAATAAACGAGAAATAAAGGTGATGTGAAATGAGTTTTTTTTATTATAACCCGAATTCTAGTGCCCCATAGTAGCAAAAGCCCTTTCTGGACTGTTCGGATGTAAAGGCGTGCGTTTTTGTTCTTTGATCATCCTTAAAAATGTTTAAATGCATTTTGTTAACAACACAAATTCATATGAAATAAGTGAGACTAAAATGAACGTATGTTTACTGTCTAGAAAAAAAGAGGCTTTTTACATCTAGTAAATTCATTTAAATTTAAATAAAATCGCGAAAGATATGAACAATTATGTACTAGCGTCTCAGTAGGTATACAGTATTTGACTTATACAAACCTCCATTTCACTAGTATTGACTTTCGCCTTCAAATCACATTTAGTTCCAACAAAAACAATGTTGGCACCATCTTTTCTTCTTCCGCAGTATCTCTTAACTGTGTCGACAATTTCAGGAACACATTTGCAAGACTCCTACAATGTATTACCATGTATTATTAGTACTAAAAACTTGACGTTCCTGCAATGAGTTACTAGACTACCTACTAGTTACTTGAAACTCCTAAAATGAATTACAACGTACTACTGAACTACTAGTAACTTGAAATTCCTACAATGTATTACATTTGTACTATTATCACTTGTACTAGTAACTTACTACTAATACTAGTTACTTGAAATTATTACAATGCATTACTAGTACAGTAAATTGAAATTTGTAATGACGGTCGTGATTTTTAAAATCCTTTACTCGTTCACTGTTTTACACCCCATGCAACGAAGTTGCGAAGGGTATAATGTTTTTGACTGGTCCGTCCGTCTGTGATCAAAGTTTGTGATCGCAACTCCTCTTAAACTACTAAACAGAAATTAACGAAACTTGGTATGCAAGAAGTACATCATATGTAGTTGTGCATATTACCAGCAATTTTTTATCCACAAATTTTTGTGGAAGGGATGGCCCTTTGGACCTAAAAATTTGCAGAAAATCATGATTTTAGTTTGTGAACGCTACTCCTCTTAAATTACTGAACAGAATTTAATGAAACTTGATATGCAAGAAGTACACCAAATGTAGTTGTGTATATTACCAGGATTTTTTTATCCGCAAATTTTTGTGGGAGTTATGGCCATTTGAACTTGGAAATTGTTATTACTTTGTTATGATATTCAAATACTTGCACATTCACTTTTACAATCATTCAATATTATTGATTCCTGCAGCTCAATACTAATTCCTCAAGGATCTTTGATAGTCAAAATAGCAAGTTCAATGTTTTATTACACGAGGTATTACCGGCTATCGTTAACAACTGGAAATCTGAAGACGGTAAAAAAATAATGGTATGTATTATTTACATAAAGGAGAAACTGGTAAACTAAACGGGTTAGAAAAGTTGTCTACAATATGCCCCAATTTGCCAGTGTTAATTGTAGTCGGCAAAACCCCGTGTACTTATGCACGCATTGCACATTTAATCCATTCCGAAATTTCTGGATGTCAAAGGTCGAGATGGGGAGATGATGTCAACAGACATGGGAGCAATGGAAGTCAGACAATTTTGTTTATTTAATAATTATATACGAAAGATTATCGAATGGTCAGTCTTGTGGGTTATTTACATGTTTGGGTCCAAAAAATGTTCAAACAAATATTTCCAACAGATTAAAGACATGAAACTCAAATTTTCACTTATATCATACAACAACAAGGAACTAGTTTTGTACCAGAATTGGAGTAAAGGGCGAATGTGCAATCAAGGTATTTAGATACATATCTTGGATTCATATATATTTTTGCACTTGTACTGCATGTTGATGTACGTAAACTATTTTTCAGAAACCATAACCTTAATACAACTTTGTCGCTTATGGTGTACATTACGACCATAAAGTTAGTAGAATTTTACATGTAACAAATACATGTACTAGCATAAGTCACGAAATATATTTAGGCCTTTTATAAACCAGTCCCAATTAGCTTTTTATTTTCTATTTAAGTTATGAAAAGAAAAATGCAAAATCTTTTATTTACGATAAACTTTATCCTCGTAATTTCCACGTATCACATGGAAAAACCTAGCCAAAAAGCAAACTATGAGCTAATCAATCAATGAATCAGTCAATCAATCAATCAAATCAAATATTTACATGAAGATTTTCCCGGAAACCAAAATAATTGGTAGAAATTGTCGGACCCCTACTTCCTGTTCTAGATTCCAAATTGGGGCATCTGTGTCCCGTAATAACAACCTTACTCATTCTCATATAATAATTATACCTGGTCTGTGGTGTCATACAGTATAATATTAACATCCATATTTTGGTAGTAATTCACTGAATAGCTCTCATAATTTCTTTGTCCATCTGTGTCAGACTATCAATAAGAGGTATAAGTATTTGTACATTGTTGTATGCATGTGCACTGTAAAACTAAACTGAGAAAGAAATTTTAAAACACTGATAAAGTTGTGTCAACGATTGTTTTCCGTCTTTAATCCACCATTTCGTTTGAAATGCCTGTACCAAGTCAGGACCATTGCGATCCACCAATTCTCCGGTATGACTGATTCGTTTTTGTCATTTTCTCTGGACTATGAGATTGATCATTCAAGTTCAGTTGGAAAGCATAAGGTATCTGCAATTATACCCGTTATAGCAAAAACAACATATGTTCAATGTTTAATGAAAAAAATAATAGAATTATACATGAGGGTTGGTAGGAGGGGGTCTCATACCGCGTTCCCGTTAAGATAAATACCAAATCCTGTTTGACCATTCCCGGATCATGCTACCTAAAAATCCCGAATTCCCGTATGTTTATCTGTAAAATCCCGAATTCCCGTATGTTTATCTGTAAAATCCCGAATTCCCGGCTAATAAAATAGCCTTATACATGGAGGCAATAAATAGGCTTTCGAAGGGCATTACAAAATACTGACCGACCAAATACAATACACATTAACATCATTGTCTAGTGTTGCCATTATTTACTAGCTGAAAGGGGGGGCTGGATTATTTTAAGGGGGGCAATTTTTTTATGTCTGAGAGGGGGGGTCACGAAAATTAATTGTGAATATTTAATTGAACAAAACAACAAATGAGGAAAAGGTCTTAGGCTGAACGGTGCAAAGATGTGTTTTGTTATTTTTTTAATAATAAAGTTACTATTTATTACTTACAATGGCCACAGGAACAGTTTTACCATCAATGTCGACTTTCTTTACTGTCTACAGGAATAAAAAAATAAATACCATTTTAAGCTGCGAGATTCCAATATTAAAATAGATATCGGTATTCAAAGAAACCTGTTTAAACCAAGACCCCTTTGGAACTGAATAATTTGGCGGCTGAACAGGTGTTTGCTTCGCATCATGCAGTCGAAATTCTATGATTTAAAACCAGTTCGATTTTGAGAAATTGCAGTTGGTTTTCAAATTCAATGTTGATTAAACCAGGTTTTTAAGGCAGCTGATGGTAACTATCTACGATATGACTGTACAGTAATAGCTAAAAATCTATATAAATACTCAATCATATTTTATGCACCACGAGTGTAATCTAGGAAATGTGCCTTTGAGCCATGGATGGCCCATCCGTTCTTAAAGTATCATTGACTCACAACATGTATTTTTTGGGATATGGACTGTCTTCTAGAAATGAACTCAAAGTTGTTCATGCGTTAAATGTAGGTCACAGTGACATAAGTTCTACTGGGTAGTGTTGTGCTACTTGAGACGTATCTACGTATAATAATGACATGTCATTGACCCCTTAATGTCGTATCCGAGATAAGGACCTTATCCAAGACCTTAACCAAAATCGTTCATGCGTAGAATATAGGCCACAGTGACCAAACTTATAGTGGGTTAATTAGCGCTACTCAATACAAATCTAGACTAAGTTGTCACAAGAACTTATCCTAAGTCATTCATGCGTATATTATAGGTCACAGTGAACTTATTTCTAGTGAGTGGTTTAGCGCTACCAAAGACAAATCTAGTGGTGATATATCATTGACCCTCAACATTTGTATTCGAGTTATTGACCTTAATCAAGAACTTAACCAAAGTGTTACGGACGTACGGACAGACAAGGGTAAAAGTATATGTTTTAATATCCATATATGTTATCGAGCCATAAACCATATAATTATGCTATTTCATTTTGAAAATTATAAATGTAATGTATAATTTGTTCATTTTTATAACCTGATATATAAATTATGCTTTGATTTTTTAGATTCATATTCAGAGGGCTATCATGCAATAACCTTCACCGTTTTGGCCTTTTTTCTTTGCGTCCAATACAATTTTTCGTAACAGATTTTTGAGCTTTTACAAAAGAAATTGATTTTGAATTTGGTACTTAGCTAAAAGATAGTGCAATACGTTGTGTCGTGCATCTATTTCCTGTTTTACAAATCGACTTAGACTGTATTAATGATCAAAAGCGGAGAAACTTAGAACTCTAAGCTTCAATCTAATCAAGAAAGTGATATCAAACTTGGTACACATCTTATCTGAAAAGTTGTACTGTTCTCCTCCATTCCAGGTCAGTTAGTCATATATTTCCTGTTTTCTGAATAGTTTTGGCATACGCTTATCATCAAAACTAGTGCGACCTCTTGTTGCTCTTACCGTATCCATATACTGCGTAGGTGTATATTGGTCCGAAAACTCCTTTTCCTGTAAAGAGACGAAAAATAAATAAAAAATATTGCACAAAAATGTAAAAAAATACCCAATACATAAAGAGTGAATTTCAATGCATGTATTATTTTCATATTCCCATGGAGAAAGGAGGTCTGGTTCCATAAAACTTAGTCAAAAAATAAAAACAACAAAAATAAAATTCAGATAGAAAATTTTTCTAGTAAAAAATGCCCACTTCATATAAAGAACTTTTAAATTTCAATTCATGTATTATTTTAATATATTTCAATGGAGAAAGGAGGTCTAGTTTCATTAAACCTAGTTCAATAAATCATTTTATTTGAAGTGTCTTTAAAAAATGTACCAAGCCAGGACCACTGGTCAGGATAGCAGGTAGGGTAACTTCATTCCGCGGGAAACAGTTTTTAAATGAGACAGTGTCTATTAAATTTCAACTTGACTTTTTATCGAATAAGATGCCAGTGAACCATGCTGGTCAGTAGACTATAGACAGGGGCGGATCCAGGATTTTGTCAGGGGGGTGTCACCAAATGACTTATAGTCATAAAGTTCAAGATTAAGAAACAAAATCATTCTATTAAGATAGCAATCTCCCCTGTAAACTAACATGCTTAGCATTAAACAAAAAGAAGTTTACCTTTGTAAAATCGGTAATATAGTTAATTTGTTAGAGTATAATTTAAGTCCACGCAGTTGCAAGTGCAACCTCCGAAGCTGCCCCTTTCAGTCCAAACGGGAAAAATGTCAAACTGTGTGTTGGATTGTCATGACCCAAGCTTTAAAGGTGGCAATATGAAAAAAGGGCAAGGAAAAAGCAAAGACGTATCGAGAGGCAATCAAATGTCATATGTAGATCTCTCTATGGTGACAGAATTATCATTCGTTTTAATGAAGCAGGTTGCAAAATTCTTTCAAAACTCCCAAGAAGTAAGATTTCGGCGGCTATATCAGTGAGATAAACATGAAAGGGGTGACACAATGAATATGAAATGGTGATGGAGGAAATAGGAACTCAAGTACAATCGGAGAAGAAAGTTTCGACTTCCATTGGAAAACTTAGGATTGATGGGTATGGACGTGCAATTCAGCTTCCTGTATGAGGATCCTACATATATGTCCTACTATTAGCGAAACCTGCAACTGGTTTCTTTAATGTGCGAGGTGTTCCCCAACACGGTGCACCACTATGGTTAGCCGTCAGGCCTGACGAGTCGACGGTAATCAAATGACATGCAGGGCTGTCTCATTCAATAACCTATCTATTAGATACAGTAAATGACCGAGAAAAAAGAAGAAGAAAAAAGAAAATTCGATCTGAACCACTTTTTATGGTTCACTTTGAACAAGTAGCGTTTTAATTTTGAAAATCAAGCGCCCCCCCGAAACACACATACAAACAGCTATAATATGGAAGGTCTGATCGCTGATAGTAGGCCAGCGTGTTTGGAAATTAATTGCAATACTGCAGTAATCAATTTCTTTTGTTGACCACCAAGGTGCACCAAACTAAGCTTATGTTTCCGCCTTTGTCCACCTTCCTTTTTCCAGTTGTCTTCAAAATTTGCCGATTCCTTTGTTTCCAACCCAACCCCCACCCCATCCTCATTTTTCTCACCATCACCATTTCATGTTCATTTCCTTATCCTCATCACACTCATTAGCTTGATAAAGCCTATCAGAAATTGATAGGGCGTAGACGCCAATTCACTTACCCACTCAAAAGAATCCAAATCAAATAGAAAAATCTTACTTACCAAAAAGCATCTTAACAAACTTGTCTTTCCACATCCTTCTGAACCAGCCAGTAAAATCTTTACACCGTCGAATCTGAAAAAAGGCAAATACTCATTTTTTATGAGTTCGTCGGCCAAATCGAATCTAAAATACAAGCTTTATTTGATTTACTAACAAGACATTTCCAAATTTCTGACATTTATTTAATAAGAAATGAAGATGTCCAAACTTTGACTGCCATGTCTAAGTTCATCAGTTTTTGATATAGATTAATGCATTGATTCTTCATGATCATTTCTTGTCTGTTTTCTCCAAAAAAAAATAAATGTTTGGTTATAAACTTACACAAAATTATGTAAGGGTCCGAGTGATTAACTTGCACAGGGAGGGTCTTGGTTAAAACAAACTAAATTTGATTTTGATTAAAAATATTCTGCTAGCAGAGGTAAAGAAAAAAATCTGAATAAAAGCTTTCTTCCACATAATAAGGCTAATAATGAAAATATTATGCTGTCGTGACGCCTGTACAAATGAAAAAAAAAACAAATCTGAGAAATTAAAAAAAAACCAAGGCCCTCTACTACTTTCCGGTCCTGAGTGTGGTGTAGTAATTGTAAATCTATCAATCATGTTATTTACTTCTTGTTGTTCACGCTCTCTTGTCGCCTTGTAGGCTCCTGATTTGGCCAATATCATAAAATATATGTATACGGGGGTTTTCCATATCTGGTCCCATATCATTCCGAGACTCCCATATTAGGCCGAGGCGTCAGCCTCGACCTAAAATGGGTCGAGGAAATATACACAAGACCCTAAAACGAGCCCTAATGTGGCCCGTGAAAAAAGCCATATCAAGCCTTCTCGAGAGCAGGTCTCCTGATATGGCCATATCAGGACACTGTTACGATATGGCTTTGACACTTCCGGCTGTTTCATCCGGGCAAATTTGCGCATATAAATGCTAAATGTGTATCAGTATCAGATGTCTAAGTGAAAAGACCGACCAAGGAAGACATACCGGAAAAACGCGAGATCGTGGTCTTGACTAAGTACTGCAAGAATAATGGGTTAAACCATGCTTTTTGGCACCAAACCTTCCTCTTCCATTGCGGTCTAGTACTACAACATAGTTGTGAGACTATTATTTGTGATAGTGAGGTTCTTGATCAAATCAGTACAACATACAGACAAACACATCAACAAACAATAAAACTAATAAATGACAAGTGTTGAAATTTTCGGTTCAATGGAAATCATAAATCAATAGTAGTAGGTTTAATATTTTTATCAAACACATTTTACAATAATTGTTGATTGATTTGAGTGCCGCACATAACGTTATTTTGTGAGGACATTTTAAATTTATTTATGATATTGGAATACAAGTGGTTAGAAAGGACTTACTTGAACTGTCTCCTCATATTAACAATTTTTTCCTCACATGTAAAGGTTAATATTCAGTATGTTTACTTTGTTGCTATGCTCTATCTATTCAGGCATAGAATATTGATTATCAATGTAAGTGAACGTTAATTCCAACACAAACTTATTGGTTGGCTTTAGACATTTAAACGGATTTTATGATCATTGATATTAAATAAATAGCACAACCATTCATAACAAAATTTTCAAAACATAAAAAATGAATCAATTACAAAATCTTGCAAAAACTACACAAGAAAAATAGTAACACATGTTTTTCGCATGTTTGAAAAAACATCCGTTTTTACATGTTTTCATGTGTTTTACATGCGTTTTGACAAACACACAAAAAACGCATGTAGAATAAAACTTAAGAGCCATTCTCCATAAGGTCGAAAATGGTTCGGACATGACATTGAACTAATTTGATTTTGTTAAAGATGACTGTGCACTTTTTCAGAGGATGATTACCGTATAAGTTAACATCTGATTTAAAAATTTTTAATTTCTAATAAACCACATGTTTTTCATGCGTGGTACTATTTCTACGTTTTCCATGTGTTATGATCATATGTTTTACACATGTTTTTCATGCGTTGAACATGCGTTACAATTTTTCCTGTGTACATTGCCAGCTCAATTTCA
Organism: Arcuatula senhousia; assembly: GCA_963971305.1. Classification (NCBI taxonomy): domain Eukaryota; kingdom Metazoa; phylum Mollusca; class Bivalvia; order Mytilida; family Mytilidae; genus Arcuatula; species Arcuatula senhousia. Next base: position 48,409,012 of record OZ020306.1, read on the forward strand.
ACTGTCTTGGAAAGATAACACTGTCAAATAAACTACATCTCATGACGAAAACTCGAAATCGATGGATTTTTCTCATGCACGTCTCTATATGAACAAAGGTTTCATCTAAAAATGAGGGATGAAGTGTAAAATATGAATGACGAAAATCATATTACAAACATTGAAGTAAAACAAAGCAACCAAAGGAACAGCGCTTTTATTCAGTGAACAGATGTTCTTCATCCAAATGTCTCGGGAATACCTCCAACCTGGGAAGTTGACATTCGTCTAGGACGGACACTAGCTAAAAAATACGCCTTGTTTTCGTACTCTAATAGGGGTTGCGATAGCAACAAGTTAAGAAAAAATAGCTTGCCGTCCAAACTCCAATATTGTAGGAGTAAGGTTTTGGAAGTGTTGCGAACAGAAAACAGTTTGAATCCTATATTAAGGAATATTTGGCATATAACCACATTTAGAAGGAAAAAACGAATAAATAATATATCAATGAAATGATTAATGCCATAAAATATTACAAAATTATCGAACATTTTCAGAAAAGATGTGAACCATATACAACCCGCATCCGAATACAAAATTAATTACAGATTTTTGGGTTGATATAACGAATGGATAATGGATTGACAGGGTATAATTGTCAATAATTTCCTTTTTTCGCTTCGCGATATCTGGTGTAGTCTTTTAAAAAAACTTTGCTGCTATATATTTGGTATTTTAAAGATGACAGACAAACGCGTCCATTAAATCCATCATTTACATGATGTACGAAATATTATGTTGAATTCCCAAACTGAATAAACTAGCATTAAAATTATAATCGAAAAAGAAATGTGTTGAAGCAATGTACCCAATTGTTCCGCGCACTTTGTATATACCATCTTATAGGAATCTACCCTTGATCACCCGGCCTCTCTCCCCGGCTCCGGGCCCCGGACAGATACCTAAGCACACTCGTTTCAATATGAAAATCCCATCAGTTAAAGCATGTCAAACAAAAATACGATAGTAGAAATTTAAATGGATTTAACCTGACACGGTTTTTGGATAAATATACGTCATCACTTCCTGGTTAGTTGCTAGCCAGGTATTCTGTGTACACAAACAAACAAGGTTTTGACACACACGTGATATCCAAAAGAAAAGAATTGTAAAGGCACGATTTTAAGAAAACGGTTTATTCTTAGAAGGTAAGGTGATACGATTGTCCATTATTGAATTACAGTGTTATATCGTAGTAAAACAACAATATGTAGTATACATGTAAAAGCACTATATTCTTGGACCTTATTATCGTTAAGGGCCACACCTTTCTATAACTTGATACTAAAGTGACGTTAAAAATACTTTCTTATTTATCTACGTTCGTCGAAAACTCCAGACAACTACTGACCCGTATTTAATGATATGCTTTATTACCTAATATAATAAAATTCCCTTTTCTATTAAATATATTTAAATTTTGACCATTATCACATTCTACCGGGCAATAGAAAGGTGTTCTATTGCCCGGTGACATTCTATTGCCTGTTGACGTTTTGACCTCAAATTTGATTGGACGATTTATAAATATGAATATTTATTACTTATTCCGGGTCATTTACGTGAAGTCCGTGCAACTGCAAAGTCTGTTTGTGTGTGTGTTCTGGTTTAAACCAGCTGGTCTGTCATTACTTCCATGATAGGGCGTAGTTCAAATGGTCATTAAACCCAACCTTTTATTCAATTTTCAAAAGTATATGGAAAAAATAACCTAAATTTTCTTTCAACACAATTCGACTAATAATTTTATTTAAAAAGTATTAGGTAATAAAACAGTTATTGAATGTGTAGCAAGGCAATAGATCAGAACTATTTTCCCCTTGGTATCCAGACTAGCTCAATGTTCTATTGCCCTCAGCCTACGGCTTCGGGCGATAGAACATTAAGCTAATCTGGATACCTCGGGAAAATATTCTGATCCATTGCCTGGCTACACATTAAATAACTGTATATTTTTTCTTTTTTGACTAAACACTCGTTGTTTTGCCAATAGTAGGAATACTCGGGAGGCTGTCCTATTTGCAAAGGACTTATAATAGTTGATAAAGTATGCACACATGCGTAATAAAGCATATTATTCTATAATATAAATAATTCTTTAACATATTTCATTATAATCAACTAAGTGAATAAAAAAGGATATTCACCTGGCAAAATGATATTCACCTAAAATGGCGGGAAAGGTGATGACGTCGTTACAGTATTTTTCTGTTTAGTTTATTTTTTTTAACACCTCAAATGCATATTTTTGTAAGATGTTGTATAATAGAATAAAACAATTACTGGCTTTTTTTTTCGATAAATGTGAGTGTTATTGACTTTAGAAAAAACTAAAGATATTCACCTCGCCCGGCTCAGTGAATATCTGTTTTTTTCAAAAGTCAATAACACTGCACATTTACCTCAACAAAAGACAGTAATTGTATATTATAATTGCACATCGATATTAAAAACAGCAATCAAGGAGATCATATATTTTCAAATAAGGATATCTTTTGGTGTACTGCACGTGTCTTGTACATGTATATTCTAATACTAAACTGAAACTTATAACTTACAACTGCAGATATAGATATAAGTTTTAGTTTTTCTTTCAAAAACTATAGATACGAGATTATGAACTTATTAACTGAACTATAAATATTCTGTAAAAACTGTGTTTGGCTCTTCAAAAAAACTGCGTTCCTCTGTTGCTATTTTCAAAGATAAACTGCCGTCTTCTTTTGCCTTCTATTGTATTTTTCTTTGTTCATTGAAAAATAGAGACTGCAGTTTATTGTGCCAGTGTTCTGTTCTACGTTGCCGGTAATACCCCGTGTATCAACCAAACACGAATGCTAAACTCTGGCTTGATTGAATAACAACGCTAGTCTCTGATAATGTTGAAACCTGCATAGAGGCTTCACTGCTTCAAACCAAAGTGGTTCAACTTTAATATATTTCTAGTTAACGAGAAACGTTTCAAAAGTTTCTCTACCTTTTAATGACTAATCCAAACCTTTGTCTGAATTTTCTCAATTTTGATACATATCTTTATGTTACAGCTATCATCATGACTTCTACCTGTACCATCTGTGCAAAGCTAAAGAAACAGACGACACCCGTCACGTGGTGCACCGTATGTGCGGAGTCCTTTTGTCAACCGTGCGAGGATCATCATCGTGTAGCTGAATCATCAAAAGATCACACGACCATTTCATATAAAGATTACGAAAAACTGCCATCGATAATTCTAAGCACCAAAACAAAATGTTTGGAACATCAAGAACTCTTTACGGTATTCTGCCGAAATCATAATCAGCCTATCTGTAAATTGTGCGTTAAATCCTCTCACAACAAATGCAATGATATTCCGAGCATCAATGAAATCGTTCACAATGTCAAAACGTCCGTTCTATTCGAAGACACGATGGCCGATGTTGAACATTTGCGTAAAACGTTCTCTAATGTGGTCAAAAGTCGAAAAGCAAACATCAAGTCACTGAGAGATACGCGCAAGAACATGCATGAAAAACTAGAAAAAATGTTTGATGAACTCATCAAACAACTGCAAAAGGTTAAAAAGAATACCGAAGCCGAAATAGATGAAGTTATAGGACAAGAACAGACAAAAATCTCTGATGTGTTACGCACAGTGGAAACTAATGAACAAATGTTTGACAATATTTTTAAACAACAAGACAAAATCAAAATGTACGCGTCAAACGTGCAAACATTTCTCGGTCTAAAACAAATAGAAGATTTAGTATTTGAATCAGAACAAACCCTTCAGAAACTCTTTGCTGGAAATAAACTCGATAAAACAAACGTAACTTTCGAAAAATATGAAAAAACAATTGATGAAATTATCGGTAGTATGAAATCTTTTGGAGATGTCAAAGTCAGTACATCTCCATCAAATGTGCGAATAGATATCGGAAGAGTCCGGGAAGCACAGAAAGAGGTACAACGAACAACTGATATACAGCTCCAACTTCAGCAAAAGATCGATTTGAATGGAAGTGCTTTCTACTACGGCTGTTGCATATTACCGAATGGCATGATGGTTTTTCCTGCTGACAAAGTACATAAACTATACATTCATAATTCGGACGGATCCCACAAATCTACCATCAACTTCACAGACAAAGAAGAAGTCTACGATGTTACAGCGGTAGATGATAATCACTTTACCGTCTCTCAACCTAAATCTGAAACAATTTCTATAATAAACACAAACAACAGTAAGATTGTTAAAACTTTAAACACTTATCATCCACCATATGGGATATCTCATGATAATGGTAGTATTTTCTTCTGTGTTTTGGGTGAAGGTATAATGAGAGTGAGTGTAGACAGTGATACTGTAGATAATGTTGTGAATGATACAGATGTTGACGTATTCTCACATGTGTGTGTTGGGTATGATAGAGTATGTTATACATGTCCTGATACATCCACTGTTACTGTACTGGATGGTCAATACAATGTTGTGTTTAAATTTAAAAATGAAGAGTTATTAAAGAGACCTTGGGATATTACTATTGACCCAGATAAGAACATATATGTTACTGGATATAACCGTAATAACAATTTAGTAATGATTACTTCCGATAATAAGAAATGTAAACAGCTCTTGAGTAAAGATGATGGATTATCATGGCCTTCCGCTGTAGATTTTGAGCCAAAAACAAGAAACTTGTTAATTGTCAATAGGGGTGGTCCTGGTTGGAAATATTCTGTAATCTGAGTCATTCATGTAACTGTTGTTTTATTTTTCGTTGACTAGGGAATTTTCATCGTGTCGTTGTATGTAGGATTAAATTTTTAGCTAAGCAAGAATATGTTGCAACAAGAAGATAAATGTACATTTTACCACTAACTTTTCAAATGTTATATATTCGATATTTCTAATATTCACACAGATTGAAAGATATTTACTTTAAATAGAAAATATGACTTGTTTCAAACAATTAAAATTGATGTTTAAGCTGGCATGTTAACATGGTATATAAATCTGATACGTGTATCAACAAGAAACAGTTGGACCAAGAAAATAAATTTTGTAAAAAATATTTTTTTTTGTATCTAGATCTGTTTAATTTTTCTCGGCATTATAGTAGTTATTGTGTAAATCGGACACCTAAATAGAGTTATGTTTTTAATCACTGAATCCATTATCTAACAGCACCATAAACAATAAAATTCTTACCTTTATACAGTGAAAAAGCTTTTTAGATTTTGTATTTTTTTAATTAGAACACATATTTTACTTTTTTAAGAAATCAAAAGGTCATAGTGTCAATTTTACAGAAGGGAAACTTCGGTTGCGTGTGAGTTTGTGTGAAACTAGAAGAATGCAGGTTGATTATTATCAAATGTTCTTTTAAATGGTCCTGACTTGATACAGGCATTTCAAACGAAATGGTGGGTTAAACCAGGTTTTATGGCGCCAAACCTCCCTCTTCAATTGCGATCTTAGGATCTGGTAATGACCATAGAACGCAACATAGTTGTGAGACACAATAGGAATATTGAGGTGATCATCTCAGTACTGTAATAGCAGACCAGTCAAACACTAATTAAAACAATTAATCACCATACCTTTTAACACAATTTTGAACTTTTGTCTACTAGTGGCTGATAACGAAGAAAGACTTTTTTAGGGATCGTATGAGACGTATTTTCTTATAGCCCTGCTCCAAAAGTCGGTCACAAAGAAATCGGTGTCTGACCAAAACATATGTGAAATGTGTGCAAGCTCTGGCATATCGAATAAGTTGTGAAATATAAACAACGTATGCAAGGGAAGTAGGTATATTGCTCTGTAGATTAGGAAAATTAATAATTTGAAAATTAAAATCGTCTCTTTTATCGTGAATTTTTGTACTGAGATGACCACCTGGATCAAATTCGAGGTGCAAATCAAAGGAAGACGTGAAGCAATTTGATTCGATGGTCTCTTTAATCTCCAATTCCGGAGGATATATTGATGGTATCCATCTACCAAATGAAGTTTTATTGACAGAAACGACATCATCAATATATCTGAATGTAAGATTAAATGACCTTGCTTCTTTCATCTTCTTGTTCTTTAAGAGTCCCTGAAGAAATTCAGTCTCGTGAGTGAGAGTATAAAAACAAATCGGCGAGGAGAGAAGCACAGTTTGTGCCCATTGGAATGCCGATTAGTTGTTGAAAAATAAATCTCTCCTCCGAAGGTGACAAATATGCTGTCAATAAGGAAATCAAGCATACTGCAAACTTGTTCCAGTGTGTACCAAATGTCATCTTTGGTGTTGACTGATTTTTGAGATATGGAGGAATTTGAGATGTAACTTCCTTACGATTTAAAATATTGCTGATGTTAATAGCATCTGTCCCTTTGTTCTTAAATGGAATATGGAGAATTTTTTTGTCCTCAGTAGTAAAAGGTTCACTTCTTACAGGTTTAAAAAGACGGGAAAGGGCCACGTCACAGATGATCCTAGTAAGTCTGTAAGAAGGAGAAAATGGATCAGTACCTCCTTTTCTAGCCCAAGATCTCGTAGGTCTTAAAGTTGCGTGACTCGTAGTGAATAGAGAATGGTACGAACATGATGGACTCACACTGGTTGTTGTAAACTTGTTATCAGATCATCAAACGTGTCTGAAAAAGATCTGTTGTCAGTTTGACTGGCACCAGATCCCGGTTTGTATCGTTTGTGACCATGACTACGTTTGTGTCTACCATTAGGGTCAAACAGTTTCATAACATTCGCCTCACTACATTGTGGGCTTAAAAGATTTTCATAACATCCATAAGGCATTGCAGTACCTAAAATTTTAAGCCAGTGAAGCTCTCGTTTTATACGGTGAGGTGTACTAAGACTAGAACTGTTGGTGTCGTAGTAAATCTTTATGATAAACCGGACTTTTATGTTCAAACATTTTTCATGGTTAGGTTGATTAAATTGGTTATACAAAACTAACTTATTTGAAGGTCCAATCTCATAAATCGAGAGAAAAGATAAAATAAAAGGTGAAGACACACTTTAAAAACGACGAAATTTGTCATGACTTTGAACAGGTATTTGAAAACTAATGCAAACACAATGTTTTTTTTGGGGGGGTTTCGTAATTGTCTAATACATGTATCTTTCGAAGAACTGTAATAAAACAAAATTAAAGAAAGGGGAAATGACGGATGATTAATTTTGAATGTCATATTAAAAGAGTAGACAAAAAGGAGGTTCACACTGAAGAAATAAAACAAGGTTTAACGCCAAAGTTCGAAAGGGCAGAGACAAAAACAGTCAACACAAACAGCAACAGGACAAAAAACAGACAACAAATAAAACATGGAATTACAGAAACTACTGAATATCAGTTAACAACGCGCACTCTAGTCATAATGAGAGTGAACTCAAGTGCCCCGGAAAAGTAAGCCGTTCTTGCCTGTTAGATTTCTAATTCAGTGTGTCATATCCGAAATGTTGCTACACAAGAAGGGAAGTTTAAGCCATCACGTTTTTCATAGAGATGTTTAAAAATCTTTTATTTAGAGTTTATTTCGAGATGAAGATCTAAATGTGATATTAAGGTAATAACAAATAATACTTCTGAATAAAGCAGCTTTAAAGAAGCAAAGATCACCCCTAGTAAGGTGGATTCACGACGATCAGGAAAGTCCAGTGAAGAATTCACGTAAAATTGTATTTGGTGGGTTAAATTTGTTCCTTTTTCGATCAATATCGTTTACAATACGCACATAAATGACACACCTAAGCATTGTAAATACACATAAAGCGATGTATTATCTATAATTCTTTATATTTAGCATTTTTGTATTGATTTCAATAAAATGTGAAAGTTTGGTTCATCTATGATTAACAGTTTAAAAGTTATGACAAAAAGGGTTATACATTTTCTAACTCTAAATTATAAGTTAATTGCACACTTAAAACTTATGATAAAGTATACAATATGTAGCCACATTCCTTTTTAATCTTTTTAGATTAAAACATGCAAGGATAGTACTGCCAACTGCTTAAAAGAATCAAATTAGTTTACACAACAAAACGGTAATTTGTATCACCATTTCAGAGGATTCAGTTTTGGTCATGTATAGACTTCGGTTTTGGTAAGTTGCGAGTACTGTTTTGTCGGGTTATATCATATATTTGTATGGTAAATTGCATAAGATTGACTCATTTATAAGATGCATTTTTGACCAATTTTGCTGCCACCCAGTTAATAGTGTAATTCATTAAAAGAACAGATTTTAGTTGATAAGGTCTTTTACCATTGAATGTCACAAGGATACCCGACGTAAATTCCATATCGAAACTTTTAATATTTTGTACTTTAAGATTTCTACTTAAATTTTTTATCATTTTTTTTTCATATTTACAGGTTGCGTATAAAATTTTCTAACTTTGCCTGGGTGATTTAAAATCGCAGTAAATAAATACAACATACTAAAATTCTGATTTAGCCCTATTGAATGAAAACTTTTGCGAATAGAGGAAAGCTGTTGTTTGATTTAACCTTCAGGTCATTGAACTCTTCAAAAGTCTCCATTGGTCCAAAGATTTCAAATGACACTTGTAGAAGTTATGACCCATATATTTTTCTCATGTTTTTGCCCAGTTAAAGATCATTGCAGATAGAGAAAAGCTGTTGCTTGCTTAAACATTTTGCTCATTGAGCTCCCCCAAATTCTAAATTGGTTCGAAGATGTCAGATGAAACCTTATAGGGGTTGATGCTCTTCAAAGTTAAAAAAATACCGTTTTTTTCAATACAGAATGATGAGTATTGCAGATTAGGAAAATGTATTCTTTAGTGGATGGAAGTTCTACGATGACCCCTTAAATGGCTATTATAGCTCATAGAAGCGATAATTATAGCCTAAGGATGAGGAGAGCGATACAATTGGTTTATTTTTCTATTTTTTTGTACACATTAAAACCAAAAATATACAGAGATAAAAAAATGTACAATTAAAGAAAATTAAGGAGGGGGAGCGGTATCTTGGATTAAAAATGAAGGTGAGATGCATAAGTGGCCCCAAAAAGTCGGGGTGAACAATATTTGAAAAGGGTTATTTTTTTCAGATGTTGCAACGAATGCCGCGTACATTAATATTAAAACTAGATATGAAATAGAATTTTTTTATTAAACCAGATAATGTGTCTATGAGCCACAGGATGACCATCTCGTTCTTGAATTATCATTGACCCCTAATGTGTATAACCTGGGTTATGGTTTTTAACCAAGAAATAAACAAAAGTCGTTCATGCATAAAATATAGGTCACTGTGACCTAATTTCTAGTGGGCGCTGTAGTCCCACAATGCCCCATTTAGTGTGGTTTAAATATCATTGACCCCAACATCTAGTATCGAGTTTATGGACCTTAACCAAAGTCGTTCATGCATAGACGATAGGTCACAGAGACATAATTTCTCGTGGGTGGTGTAGCCCTTTCCAAGACCCATCTATTGGTGAAATATCATTGATTCCTAACATCTAGTATCCGAGAACTGGACCTTAACCAAGAACTTAATCAAAGTGTTACCAAGGGTACAACTATATGGCGATCCACATATGTGTAAATAGAAAGTACCGATATTAAAAGTTTGTCTCTCTGCTTTGGATACGAAGAGGAACTCTATTTGTATACAAAAATAAAAGTGTTTCCTTAAGCACCGTCCCTTGGTGTCCATAGCTGAGAGATGAATATCTCCATGGATATCTATATCATTAACATACATAACATACTGTACATCTATTTCTTATTCTTAATTTCATATAGTCAACCATGCTTGTTCCACACAAACACACACATGCATTATATATATGGTATAACAATTAGATGCTAATGTCTGTTATGTACTGTTTTAAATCATAAATGTTAATTGTCATTGCCTGCAAAGGTCCTTGATTGGCTAAATAAATTAATGTCTAATGTCTTATGTCTTTATTGCCCGGCAATGTGACCTTTTGACCTTACATATGATTTTTTTAAATTTATTTTCTATTCTGGGCCATTTACATGTTTACTCATTTTCAAGGAAAATATTGTGCATCAATTGTGGATCTCCTACATATTCTTGCATACAGACAAAATAAATTTTCGTTAAAACTGGTTTAATTTACTCAAATTGCAAAATCGGGATGACCTTTCATATATAGATAAATGGGTTGGTGGCGAGTTTTATACTCCAAATGTTAAAGCATCTTAAGTGCTTGAAATTATGAATGCACTCAAACGGCTTTTTGTTTTTCTGTTTTTTTTCTGGCTTGTGATTCAGAGCGTATTACTGTGCCAGCGGCGGCGGCGACGATAGCGGCGGCAATAACTATCAATGTTACAAATGTTAAAGTTTTATGAGAACATATATAAATATCTCAAGTAACATTTAAGTGCTTGGTTGATTAAACTTTGTATGCATATGTTTCAGTAGTAGCTTTTGGTTTCTTTAAATTATACGGAAGATCTTGTACAGGTTTACTTGAAACGCAAAAAATTATCTCAAAACAAACGGGTCAGGACGGATTCTTTCTATCAATTGGACGAGTTGACCAGCACCTCAAGGGCCACTCATTAACCGTTAAAAGCGCTCATGATTTTTTTCATTATCAACCTGACAAAACCTTAGAGTCAATTCAGAGAGAAAACCTCAACTACATCTAAAACCAGGAAATGAGAAATGTGCCGAGAAAAGTTTGTCAAGAAGAATCAACTACTTTATTAGATGCCGATGGTGCGTGTTTTTCTGGTGATTCATTTGAACAACAACAAAAAAAGACGTTTGACGATTAAACGATTTCAAGTTTACAAAAATTTAAAAAGATTCTTGATTTTCAAGGCAATCTATACGCATAATAGTAATAAACTTTTATTTTAAGAAGTCTTTGATTTGCCTAGTATTATTAATTTTTGTTGCATTAAATTAAGTTGAGAATCTTATCGTTTTTATATGTGCACGAAGTGGTGATTTGTCGACATGCGTCGAATAAAACCACTTGTATGGGCCTCAATTAACATATTAAGTATGATTTTCTTTTGTAATACAGCGTGTGCACAAAGATATTAATACATATGAATTCAAATTTATATTTTTAAACCGAAACTGAACCGAACTCCACACATAACCAGAACGGAATCCTCTTATTACCAGAACATTATCCACCCATTTTTACATCTCTTTTTTTAAGGTATACTTATTGTTTTCGATAAAGATTTTCGACGTGTCTTTAGTAAATATGATATTCTTGCTTTGGTGAAAAAGAAAGACACTTTATGCAAATAAAAACATATCTATTTGATGAAATAGTTTTCGTCATGTACATTTTTCAACCTTAATGTTTTTCGTGAATTTTATCTTTATTTCACAACAGATTGATATATACTTTTTCGACTTTTTAGTTATATGTGTAACAAATAAAGGGACAAAATTAAATAATCAATTACTATTCGAAAGGCATTTATTTTGCAACAAAACAAAGTTGTTTACTTTTTTCTATAACCTGACAAATCTGAATCCTCTTACCAAATACAACTTTACGTGAATCCTTCACTTGACTTTCCTGATTGTCGTGAATCCACCTTACTAGGGGTGAAGATACACTAACAGGCCATCTAAATGTCGAAGTCATAATAAAGCAAATTCTCTCAAATTGTACTAGAGTGAACAAACATATAGCTGAATGGTAAAGTAGGTTTTTCTTGTTGAAACACACCTTAATGCGCAGTCCGTCTACAATTTCGTGTAGATCAACTCCGGTAAAGAAATACATGTACAAATGCACTGCCTCAACTTGTATTGCATGATGGACAGTTGCGATAATAAACAAGCTACGCTATGCCTTAAACTATTACTTCAACAAAAAAGAAAATTGACTGGACATATGGATGAGTTCACATGAAATGAAACAAAACTGATATACAGTTTACATATAGTTTAATGATTTTGGCATGCTCTTAAAAACATTTCGATACATGCGATTATGGAAATTAACAATTAAATTAACACAATGTTAAGTCCAGGTTCCTTTTTCTGTGATTTAATTGTTCGTGGTTTGACATACTATTAGAACTTTACCCAAATCATGAACTACTCTCATAAGGGAGTGAATAATAATGGAAGAAAACTGTATCCCAAGGGTTCGATTTCAATATTGAAGCCACGATAAAGTCACGTTACATGTAAAATCGGTCAATATTTACATATTTTTGAAAAAGATTATTAGGCTTCACATTTACAAAACAAAATCGGCATTTACCCTCAGAATAAGCTCTACATACAGAAAATAAAGAGGGTTTGGTCAAATAAATTGACAGGTCATCAAGATTGGTGAACAATAAAAATAAGAATATAAGTATATATTAATATTAAGTAAGTGCACGAAGCTTCCTGGTGTAATTTTTAGGTGAAGATCTCACTACCGGAGGTGTTAGATTCCATTGACAAACAACAGATGGAAGGAAAATATGTAATGGCATTAGCTAGGTCAAGACAGAATCAAACATATGTAAGCAGAATGTCTAGTGTGATGAACATGTACTTGGTTCAGATTTATAGGAACCCAATTTGACAGATAATCTTGTCTTTCTTTGAGATATCATTACTCTGGTCTAGAGCTTTACTAAATGCATCGGATAGGGACAAGAGCTGATTTGAATTGAGTTGAATCCTTCATGGTGAAGTTGGACTGATGTTTTGTAATGAGACCGCTAACAAAATTCATGACTTGCTTATAAACACATCTTTCAAAAGTTTTACTGGTACACTTAATAATATTGAGATAATGCGATTATTTCAAATTGTGGATTAACCGTACTTTTTTAATACCGGATTACATTAGCTTGCATTCATGACAATGGGGTATAACTTGTTATGTAAACCAAAATTGAATATGCAAGAAAGGGATTTGGCTTGTATATCAAAGCCTTCTCTTATTAGCCAAAGACTGATACAGTCAGGGCCCAATATTTTTTATAATGTTTATTATTTGCAAAATGTCCTTAAAATTGCGGTATTACAATAGATTCTAAGGTTCTGTTGGGTGTAGAGACGTCCCACGGCACGCCATGTTCACGTCGCATACGGTTGATTGTGAAGCAAAGTATTGGTTAAAAGTTTCAGCTTTGTCGATATCATTTACTAAGTCATCACCTTTACATCCAAGAATTGGACATCAGTCAGATGACACGAGATGCTGTTGTCCATCAATACTTCAAAGATTAAGTTTCAGTACGGATCCGGCCTCCAGAAATATTACGATTGTTGTTATTTTAGAAATGGCCTCAGAACATCGATCATCATTGTTTTAACAGCCGAATCCTAATGATGGACATCATCATCAGTAAAAAAGAATTTTGTCTTTGGGAAGCCGATCAATTTGTTGAGTCAAGTTCGACAATTACTTAATTCAGTGTTTCCTGGTAAGGGTGGGGGCTATGAGGAGGATCTTCGATTATGATTGTTTTCGTTTTTTTGACATACTAGTAATATTTTATAAAGTTAGTAAAGATCAATATTGAGGACGTCTTTGTATATTGTTTATACTTACGGCGTGCTCGAGTGTTAGTAATTGAGTACATAAGTATTCAGAATGAACTCATGGTAAAAGAATTTCAACGTTAAAAAGGGGACTTCTTCCAATTGTTCATTATTCGATGGTTAAATGGATTGATGTGTGGTTTAGTCATATTGATCAGTCCACTGGTTGTTGTTTCCACAGATTATTTTTTCACCTGGATACCAATATATGACATTCTTCAATTTGTCTTTTATGAAAATATTTTACCCTCGTGATGACATGCCGGAGAGGAGCATTATGGATGTTCGTCCGTACGAATTTTGTCAGGCTTTTTAAAGAAACCATACATTAGAATGATTTGAAATTTGACAGGGTGGTGAAGGATGACAAACTCTATGTCATGAGCATATTTGAATTTTCAAACCTATTGGACTTCTTTTTTTCTGTTTGTGACTATGTCGATATGAAAATTTACGTCGACGTCGTTCAGCAGCGGCGGATCCAGAGTTCGATGAAGGGGGGAGGGGGTGTAATTGCAAAAAAAATGTTCTATGACTATTAGAAGTAGTTTGGTCAATTTTATACAAAAAATGACTCAACTAAAGGAGCGTATTCCCCCTCCGCCCCTCTGGATCCGCCAATGTTTAAACAAAAAATTGGAAATATGGTAAAATCATAAAATTATTTTTTAAAGGAAATCAAATATTTTCTATGTAAACAAAACAGTAAATTTTTCCTACTTTTCTACACAAAAACCCTTTAATCACTTAAACAGTCGGTCGTCTAATAACTGTTTTCTCAATAGCGTACGCTTAGAAAAACTTACTGTAACCCGGCCCCTTCTTGATCTTACCGTACTCATAAACTGCGTAGGTGTATATTGGTCTAAAAACTCTTTCTCCTGTAAAAAGACGACAATTCTTTTGTATTTTGTGCATTCAAAACGGAAATGAGATAACTTATATGTTTAAAAAAATGACCAATGAATATACTAATTGCATTTAATTACAATGTTTGTACTCTAAATCTTATTAGATTGATGTCTGGTTCGGAATTTTTGTTCCTTTAAACCTTGATCCATACGATTAATAATTTTATTTGAAGTGGCTGTACAAAGTCAGAACCATTGGTCAGATTTTTTTTATAGAATTAGTAAGCAAAACGGATATGCTTTATATTGGGTCGCTAATTTCTGCGATGGATGTTTTTCTTAAATTTTTGTAATGGCTATCTCTATAGAATATACAACAACCGACGATCAAAAGCTTATTTTCCTTTATGGACCCCCAAGTAGTGCACCACATAGACTTTATTTCCCAACTCTACACACATTTCTTTTTTCCAGGGGTCTTAACAATTTACTGTTCCTTTGTTCTTGATCATTTTATGTTTGTTTTACTACAATTAAAACGTTCATCACCCTTTCATAACGTATTAAGTGTTGCAAGGTCGTAAACAACAAATTCACTTACCCATACACAAAAACAAAATAATCAAAATACAATAAATGGTCCTACTAACCATTAAGCATCCTAACAGACTTGTCTTTCCACACCCTTCTGAACCAGCCAGCAAAATCTTTACACCATCAAAACTGAAAAAAAGCATAATGTATAAAAAACTGAATTTTGATGTGTAATCCTTGATAAACTTATTCATTACAGGTCACTCCTGAAAATATCCAAGGATTTCATATGCAATCCCTTAAAATTTTCATCATAATAATCATATTACCCGATTTGCTTTCCTATTATTGACTTGTGTTGGAATTTAGGGTTGATTTTTTTTTATCATAACACGTTTTACAATGATCACTGATTGATTTAAAGACATAGAACCTATCAATTTCGCAATTTTTGATATTGAATAAAAAGTATATTGAAAATATGCTATCTTAAACTGTTGTCGGCTAAAATTGATTCAGTTTTCTTTTTTTTTACCAGTTTCGCTCGATTTCGTTTTCTTTCTTTAAAGATTTCGTTTGCTTATTTTACTGTTTACGTTTCCATCTTTATCGATATCGTTTTTGTTTCGCTCCGTTTCGTTTGGTTAATTTTTGTTTCTCGGTTTACCGGTACCCGCAAGTGTTTACATTCTATAATTAGTTTGTCCTCTTTTTTGACACTGCGTTTTTTTCTTCAGTTTTCCGTCGAAAAGAATACTTTCTGGCAGGTTTTTTTTAAAATTTATCAGTTTCTTCAAAGGTTTTACACATGTATTCTTCAAATAGTGTGAATTTCATTTTTTTTCAAAAATTGACGAAATGATAGGTTCTATGTCTTTAAGCGCCGCACATACAAGTTATTTTATTAAGACATTTCAAAACTTTTTATGGTATCGGAATACATAAGTGACTTACTTGAACCGTCCTCTCATATTTACAATTTTGTATCTCACATGTAAAGGTTAATATTAAGTATGTTTACTTTGTTGCTATGCTCTATCTTTTCAGGTATATAATATTGATTATTAATGTAAGTGAACGATAATTCCAACACAAATTTAACATATTGGTTTCAGACATTTAAACGTATTTTACGATCATTGACGCATACTCTAAAAGTTCAACCTTTCTTTTATGAAACTGTTAAAATGTAACAACTAAATCTTGTAAAATATATGATCAAATATAAAAACGATCGACATAATATATTTAATTCAAGCGAACTCTCCGACTTCAAGGAGCCCTTTGATCACTTATTTATTACATGTATTATGAACTGTATTTGAAAGAAGTAAATATAAATATGTATATATTTCTCCCGACTTATATATAAGAGTAATGATTACTTTTTCATGCACGACGCAAATTTCAATTGATGAGAAGAGGTCTAAGCACTCGCACCCGAACCCCAACCTCAAATGTTGTAGTATGGTGTAAGGTTAAGTTAAGTGGTGCAAATAGACCAACGGGTTGAATCCAATTAAAAGCAAACATTTGGCTTTAGTGCCGTGTGGAGGCCGTAGAAAGCTTCCCCGTGCTTCAGTTGTATGCTCTTATATATTTTCGAGTACTGGAATATGTGTTGGAAAGACACGTTTACATATTTCCAAAATTTGACAACATTTGGTTATTTCTTAAAAAATGATAAATTTATCTGTTTGGTCATTGTTGTAGTATTTTTGGCATCTGTTTTTTTTTATCAAATCTAATGTTCTACCGGTTTTCCAAGTTTTTTTTTTACTCCTAGAGTGTCTGATGAAGGTTAATCCAGAAAAGCGCTTCACACGCAGTGAAATTTTGCATTGTACATTTATCAAAATCATTTCAATATGTGGAATTTGTCTTTCTGGCACATATTCCATATTCTTTCGTTTTTAATATGATACTAAGTGAGGATCCAAGGAAAGGCGTTTTTGACGTAAGCCCCCCTCCCGCTTTGAAATTGACCGCAAAAAAAAAATCACAAAAGCCGCGTACATGTCGTAAAAAGAAATATATTTTTTTTAAAAATCGTGTTTCGGTTCGAAAAACAATAAGTGTTTACGCCTCTTTCTTAATTAATTATTGACTTGATTTCTAGGGTTAGCGTCAGAGATTTTATTTTTGTTTGTCTCACATTATATTGTTGACTCTTTGGAAATACTGACTCTGCTGCCATGTATTTGGTATTTTAGTTACCTACACGTAAACACACAGAATTATTAACGATAGTTATGGATACGGATATTATGTTCTCGTAACGAACCATAGGGCCTTGCTCCCGGCATTTGTGGCGAGAGTCAAAGTGCGACCAGATTAAAAAATCACCGACTGGCGAGAGTCTGGCTTGTCGCACTTTGACTCTTGATCCAAAAAAATGCCTACAGCTAGCTGAATTTTTCTAGCTGTTAGCATTTTTTTCTGTGGAACCCAAATGCATGGGAAATGCTGTTGTGAACGAAATAGCATTAGAACTTATCTAAGTGAAATGCTTTTGGATCAATTGACCTGAATTATCTGCACACTTCGCGTACCTTTTGATAGAAAGATACTCTTTAATATTTTCATTTATATATTTACACTGTTTGTATACATTCGATCTATCTATTGTGAACTACTATGTAAACAAATTAAATTTAAATCTCATAACACAATATTGTAGAAATTTAAATGGATTTAACTCTGACACAGTGTATGGATAAAACACGTCATCGATTATATTAGTTCAGTTCGTATTTACATAAATCCATTGTGTGATCCCATGGATCCACATAAATAACTTGTAGACAAACGATTTGAAGAAAATGGCGGATTCTTCTTAACAAGCAAGGTAAGTTGATATTGAACTAATGTCATTGTAAAACATATCTATGTTACCAAGTTCACAGTGTATAATATTAATCTTCAACCCAAGTAATCATCAATGTATCCTGGGGCGACTCTGCTTTCTAACTTGACCAGTAGTTAACGTTCGGAATTCGTTTGACGAAAACCAGTGATCCATATGTAGATGAGGAGTTCATTTAATCACGTAAATATACATGACACAATATGAATTAACGCTCGAAATATTTATAGTTGTGCCATGCTTTACATTTATTATCACATTTTTTTACGATTTAGGGACTGACAGCAGGGGATTTGAAGGAATGTAGGTGTTTTGTTCTGGTGAGACATTTTTTTTCGCACAGAGCACAGAAAAATATTAATTTTAGGCAAGCAGAGCGTCGCCTCATATAGTCGACAGATTTTGCTGGCCAAGCGTTGTTATTTAGTCTTGACGGAGTAATCTTTCTGCTACTGGTCTTGAAATATTCTAAATAAACATAAAATACAATTCTAAGATATCTCCATTTTTTATATAACTGACGACAAAGTCTATTAATTATCTTGCAACTATTCAATGATGGGAGACAGAATATATGTTACAGGTCAAATTGGAATCCAGGTGGATTCGGAATCCTCCTAATGCAAACTGGAATTATGATTGCCCTTGATTTAAATGGATGTCAAGCTGGTTACCTATTTCTTATTCCCTATTCGTTACCTATTCCCTGTTCGTTCTCTTTCATTTACTTATTCCTTTTTTGTTACCTAGTCGTTACTTATTCTCTTTTCCTATTCGTGACCTATTCTTTACTTATTCCCCATTCCTTACCTATTCGTTACTTATTCCCTATTTGTTTTCTATCCACTATTCGTTACTTATTTGTTTCTTATTTCATATTCTCTATTCGTTATATTTATTCCCCGTACCCTATCCTTTACCTTTTCGTTTTTATACCCTATTCGTTACCTTTTCGTTTTTATTCCAAAGTCAAAGTTCTTGGAAAACCCCTTATTGGAGTTAAAGCTACATGGCTATTTCAAAATATCCTTGCTTTCTTTTTTTCATCCTATAGATCCTTGCTTTCCTTTTTCATCCTATAGAACTAGAGCAGATAGAAAAACAATTGCTTATATTTTAAGCTTATTACAAAAAATGCATTCAGCGCATCAAAGCTTCTCGGGTAGAATATATAATATGACCCCTTAATGGGATTTTTACTTTTTAAAACAGCCTTTTGGTTTATAAAACGAAAGCAAAAAGACGGTTCTTTGACTTTAAAAAGAACTGTTTCTTTATCACATTTCCAACTCATCAAATAAACATGTTGAAAACATTCACAGATAAGTAAAAATGTTGTTTTTTCTATGATTTTACGAATGTCTACAATGCACTAAAGTTGTCAGATGACTCCGACTATATGCAGAGCTTGTGAAAAATCATAAACATAACTCGTTCCATTTTTTTGGTGGTGTAATGAAATTCACAGTAATCCATTAATTCATTGCGTTATGTCTAACTTTTGGTGAAGTATGCTCATCCGGGATCCATATCTAGGGATAATTTGTATGTGTACTTTTATAAAATTGTTAAGTACGTGATTGTATCACTAATTTATTGGTATCAAGTCATACAAACCACTTAAAAGTCCAAAAAACCACAACAATATTTCCAGACAGAACACCTCAACCTGAGTATATTGAAGCGCCCCAGGTTTTAAATATACCCTCCTATTAAAAAATCGTCCACTTGTCTGATTTCTTCCTATTTAATATGCATGTTTATGTTACAGCCATCATCATGACAACTACCTGTACCATCTGTGCTAAGTTAAAGAAGCAGACGACACCAGTCACGTGGTGCACCGTTTGTGCGGAGTCCTTTTGCCAACCGTGCGAGGATCATCATCGTGTAGCTGAATCATCAAAAGATCATACGACCATTTCATATAAAGATTACGAACAGCTCCCATCGATAATTCTAAGCACCAAAACAAAATGCACGGAACATCAAGAACTCTTTACGGTATTCTGCCGAAACCACGATCAGCCTATCTGTAAATTGTGCGTTAAGTCCTCTCACAAAAAATGCCGTGATATTCCGAGCATCAATGAAATAGTTCACAATGTCAAAACATCCGTTCTATTCGAGGACGCGATGGCCGATGTTGAACATGTGCGTAAAACGTTCTCTAATGTGGTTAAAAGTCGAAAAGCGAACATTAAGTCACTGAAAGATACGCGCAAGAGCATGCATGAACACATCGAAAAAATGTTTGATGAACTTATTAAGCAACTGAAAAAAGTTAAACAAAATACTGAAGCCGAAATAGATGAAGTTATAGGACAAGAGCAGGCAAAAATCTCTGATGTGTTAAGTACAGTAGAAACAAATGAACAAATGTTTGACAAGATTTTCAAACAACAAGACAAAGTCAAAATGTACGCGTCAAATGTGCAAACATTTCTCGGTCTAAAACAGATAGAGAATTTAGTATTCGAATCAGAACAAACCCTTCAGAAACTTTCCACTGGAAATAAACTCGATAATACAAACATATCTTTTGAAAAATATGAAACAATTGATGAAATTATCGGTAGTATGAAATCTTTTGGAGATGTAAAAGTCAGTACAACCCCATCAAATGTGCGAATTGATATCGGAAGGGCGCATGAAGCACAGAAAGAGGTACAAAGAACTACAGATATCATGGATATACAGCTCCAACTCCAGCAGTCGATCGAAATGGATAAAAAAGCATGGTACTATGACTGCTGCACATTATCTAATGGCATGATAGTATTTCCATATAACAAAACATATAAACTTAACATTCATAACGCCGACGGATCACACAAATCATCCATCAACTTTACAGACAAAGAAAGTGTCTTCAATGTAGCAGCCGTAGATGACAATCACGTTGCCGTCTCTCATCCCGAATCTAAAACAATTTCTATTATAAACACAAACAACAATAAGATTGTTAAAACTTTAAAAACAAATCATCAGCAATATGGGATATCCTATGATACATGTGATAATGGGAGTATATTCTTCTGTGTAAGTAGTAAAGGTATAATGAGAGTGAGTGTAGACAGTGATACTGTATATAATGTTGTGACTGATACAGATGTTAACGTGTTCTCACATGTATGTGTAAGGTATGATAGAGTATGCTATACCTGTCCTAATATATCCACTGTTACTGTACTGGATGGTCAGTACAATGTTATGTTCAAATTTAAAGACGAAGAGCTATTACAAAAACCATGGGGGGTCACTATTGACCCCTTGAGGAATATATATGTTTCTGGAGTAAGTCCTAATAATAATTTAGTACTGATTTCTTGCGATGGTAAGAATTGTAAACAGCTTTTGTGTGAAGATGATGGATTGTTTAATCCTACTGCTGTAGATTTTGAACCCCAAACAAGAAACTTGTTAATTGTCAACCAGTTTGGTTATGCTTGGAAATATTCTGTAATCTAAGTCATTACATGCATCTGTTGTTTTATGTTGACTACGAAATTCGTATTGTGTTGTTGTTTGTAAGATTTAATTTGTAGATAAGCAAGAACATGTTGCAACAAGCAGATATGTGTACTTTTTACAACTAACGATATTTATAGCTATGTTATAACCCGTTTTGTAATGAAACATTTTTTTCTTTAAAGAAACATTTTTTTCTTTAAAAAAATGTTACAATGTGTCCAGGGGAGGTTAATTACAATGAACTTATAGTTTGTAGCCATGTTAGCTGTTATAAATTCGATATTTGTAATATTCACAATGATCGAATGTTTTTAACTGAAAATGAAAATTTTCCTTTATGAGACAATTTTCAAACTATCAAAATTGATGTAGAAAACTACTAAAAGATAACTACTAAAGATAACTGACCTGTTAATTTCTTATATCAAACTTGGTGTTATAATATAATACGTGTATCAACAAGAAGCAGTTGACCAGGAACATTAAAGTTGTTTTGTAAAAAAAAAGTATAAATATTTTGTATCCGTTAAATGATTATAGGTAGTTAAATTATTGTGTGATGCAGACACCTTTGTAGCGTTATGTTTTTAATCACTGAAACACTTATATCACAGCCTAAAGCAACAAACACCATCTTACTTTAAGACATGCATGTGCATGTGTTTCTTTGTATAAATAAAGCTGCACTTTGGACACTTCAAAACAAAAGACAAAAAAGGCGAAGACACACCTTAAAAATGACTTGATACAGCTGGCATTTGGAACAAAGTGGTGGGTTAAACCAGGTTTTATGAGTCTAAACCTTCAAAACCAAATTTGTTTTTATTGATAGTTTTCTGTACCTAATTAGAATGACTCTGTTTACGTTAAAAGTACTAATGATGCTTTCGATGATGGGAGTCGAAAAAAATTAATGGCATAAAATGAAACGTAGTAGACAGCAAAGCACATAAACAAACGAAACTGTAAGAAAAGCAAATTACAAGCAAATTAACTTGTCACAATCAGACGAAAACTAAATCCAAACAGTATAATGATGTCAGCACAAAACAACAAAACACAAATAAAGTGCACAAGTATGTTTCGTTGTTTTTTCGTTGTTGTTGGTAAAAGTTGCGTTCGATTTGTTATAATTTTTGTGATTGGTTTGCCCCTTAAAGGCAAAAAGTCGTATTTTTGCCTAGGGAATGAAAACTATTGCAGATAGAGAAATTCTGTTGCTTACTTAGATGTTCAGCTCATTTACCTCTACAAAAGTCTCCAGATCGTCGAATTTGTCAGACGACCCCTTATAGGTGTTACCACCACTTAAATGCGAAAAGGGGTTTTTGGCCTATAGAACGAAACTATTGCAGAGAAAAAATGTTGCTTGCTTAAATCTTCAGCTTAATTAGCTCCACAAAAGCATTCATAGGGTTGAAGTTGTCAGATAACCCCTTCTAGGGATTACAGGCCCTTAATGAACTCGTTTAATGTTTTTGGCTTATAGCGAGCACAGCTCGTAGCGGAGAGCTCTACAACAAGTTTCCGCGACAAATTTGCCTATTGCAGATATTGATTTTTTTTCGTCCGGATATGCTTCTCACAATTTCACGTGCACACAGGTTCGACGTGAACTTGAAAATAATTACAAATTTTGCTAATCTCCTTCCAAAAAAATTCTTTGTAAATATAAAACGAGGGAAAAACTAGATAATGTGTCTATGAGCCACAGGATGGCCCTCCCGTTCTTGAAATATCATTGACCCTCAATGTGTATTACCTGGGATATGGACCTTTACCAAGAAATTGATCAAAAGTGTTCATGTGTAAAATATAGGTCGCTGTGACCTTATTTCTGATGGGTGGTGCCATGTACCAAGACTCATCGAGAAGTGAAATATTATTGACCCCTAACATGTAGTATTCAAGATATGGACCTTAACCAAGATAATAACCAAAGTCATTCATGCGTAAAATATAGGTCACAGTGACCTCATTTCTAGTGGATGGTGTCACTTTACCCAAGACACATCTAGTGGTGAAATATCATTGACCCCCAACATCTAGTATCCAAGTTATGGACCTTAACCAAGAACTTAACCGAAGTCGTTCATGCAAAAAATATAGATCACAGTAACCTAATTTTTATTGGGTGGTGTCATGTTACCCAAGACACATCTAGTGGTGAAATACCATTGACCATCAACATGTAGTATCTGAGATATGGACCTTAACCAAGAACTTAACAAAGTTCATTCACGCGTAAAATATAGGTCACAGTGACCTAATTTCTAGTGGGTGGCGTCACCTTACCTAAGTTACATCTAGTAGTGAAATATCATTGACCCCCAACATCTAGCATCCAAGTTATGGACCTTAATCAAGAACTTAACCGAAGTCATTCATGCGTAAAATATAGGTCACAGTGACCTATTTTTAGTGGATGGTGTCATCTTACCTAAGACACATCTAGTATTGAAATATCATGGACCCCCAACATCTAGTATCCAAGTTATGGACCTTAACCAAGAACTTAACCCAAGTCGTTCATGCATAAAATATAGGTCACAGTGACCTAATTTCTAGTGGGTGGTGTAGTCCTACCCAAGACCCATCTGGTGGTGAAATATCGTTGACCCCCAACATCTAGTATCCGAGTAATGGACCTTAACCAAGAACTTAACCAAATTGTTACGGACGGACGTACGTACGTACGTACGTACGGACGGATGGACAAGGGTAAAACTATATGTCCGATCCACATACGTGGTCGGGCCATAAATATTCTGATGACGATGAGTTACTTCATTTTCTAAGTATAACAAATTTTATAATTTTTTTTTTCTCATTCGCCCCAAATACCTTGTAGCAAACTGATCGTTCTAGAACATGAACTGGTTAAAATATAAATAAATACGATCAAAAACAGTGCATCAAAAGTTACCACGTCTTTTCGGGAAAGGGGTCCTCTAGATCTAATATTCTGAATTCTAAATGATTTCATTCCTCAATTGAGGCGTGCAACTCCGTCATATGAGGGTCCATCCTTGAAGTTTCATGGTATAGGGAGAGCTTTCATCAACTCAAAAGGTATGTTAAAATACATTGTAATATGTTCATTGACATCTAATTTGTTTGCTGTGGTCGCATTTAGGAAAAGCCTATCTCATATTATAATGCAAACTGTAGTAGATTAGGAAAAGTGGTTGCTTGCTTAAATGTTCATTCATTTAGCTCTTAACAAAAGTCTTTGTAGAGTCAAAGTTGTCAGACAACCCTAAAATAATATTTTGCACGTTTTCGGCCTACAGAATGAAAACTATTGCTGAAAGAGAAAAACTGTTGCTTTCTTAAATGTTCAGCTTATATAGCTATACAAAGTTCTTCATTGGGTTGACATCAAGACCAGGTGAATGATCCAGGCTCCTGGAAGCCTCTTATTATCATTGGTCAAATTTTCCTGGATACAAAGATTTAAGGGTCTGCAACACAAAATGAACACATATGAAAATCAATCTAAAATCACAGAAAAGAAAAGGAAAAAAATTAAATTATATGTCATTTGTTTATTGATAACCAAGAGGTGATTACAGTAGAAATCAAAGCGCTAAAGCGTTTAAAGGCAAGCGAAATATATAAGAACTATAACATGTGTAATAGATTTATTCTCTGTTAAAGTATATTGTTCAAAATGTTTGCGAAATATTAATTTTGGTGAGCAAAGAAAGGATCGTCATGCAGATGCCCTCAAATTCAAAGTTAATGAACATGACAGGTATCGTGTAAAAACGGTATCGATTGAAACACCCCTTCGATTAAAATGCACTCGTCCCAAAGATGTGTATTGTATAGTGAATTTATGAATGGAGAAGATATTGTCCTTGCATTGACCAATCAAATAACAGAAATATTTATACGAACAAATCAAGTAATAGATGAATACATAATGTATATTATATCGCCATTAACTAAATATTCCCACATGTAAGATGCAAAGTAATAAATAAAACTTGTGCCGGTCATATAAAATTCCAATAAAAATCGGAGATTTATAGAAGTGTATATCATGTTAACACATATTGAAAAGTAATATAAAAAATAAAGCATTTCATTCCAGACTGGATGCAGGAAAATCACTCCGTCTAGACTGAAAAAAAACGCGAAAATCATCACTACTCTATAGACTCCATAAGGCTTCGCTGGCGCTTGCCTAAAAAGCATTAAAAAAAGAAAAAGTTAACTTTGTGACTATAACGGTCATGAAAAGAACGTTAAAATTATTTTAAGTCTCTACTAAATAACATGATAATGTATCCTAAAATTACAATATATTACTTACATAACCGTTTATAAAACGAAAGACGAACCTTAGAAAACATGTAACAATACGTTTGTACAATCACGGACACTAAAATATCCCGGTACACATTTGAAACTCGCTGCCGAAGTGTTGGTGCCGGAGCGGGCTACATTTTGACATTCAACATTATTGTTTACAGGGTTCTATTGGTACCTCTGCTTCTTTCTAACAGTTAAGGCCCCTAAAATCCAAGACTTTTCAATGCCAAGGTTTTACAATCATGTTTAAGGATGGAAATATTAGAGAATATTCTGTTTTCTGATAATTCATTTCTGCCAATCATTTTACATGTACCAACGACCTTTAGATTTCCAAACTATCGAATTCTGTTTTTTTCAAGGATATTTCTATTGTTTTTTTCCATAATGATTTAAAGGGGTTTACAGGTTTATACTTAACAGAAATTGATATTAATTTGATACTTTTTCCTGATGAAAAAGCACAATAGATTCAATTAGAAGACATGACATAACCTTTGCATGTTAATACCAATTGTACTACTGTAGTGTATTTCAATAAAATAGCTTTAAGTCCAATTTAAAAGTTAAAAAATGGTTAAACATGTACGTTAGTTGCACTAATACCCCTACGTTTTTCTCATTTAACTCCAAATAAGTCTGGTTTGGGTTTTCAGCTCAAAACGCAACACATGCTCTTTTCCACTTGTTTTACTGGTTGCGCTAATGAGCTCATTCTTCTAGGGGTATTGTGATTTTCCGACGAACCAGTTTCTGTCCCATTTTCTTTCTGTTTTCTTTCGATTTCATTGCAGTAATTTTCTTTGATGATTGTCTTAAACATTTTTTCAATATCTACGGCACCAACACTTTTGTGTTGGGGAACACATCAAAGCTTTAAATTATCCGTATAAATTTCAAAATTGACTAACCCTAAGGTTCTTCCTACCCCAGACATAGGTTGATCATCTTAGTATTATTTTGGTTCCCCATTTTGGTAATTTTGGTTTTATTGTTCTATGCTCTTCATAATCATATAGGTTTTGGCATTTTCAATATTTTTGGTAGAGCGCCTCTGATGAGTCTTGAATAGACGAAACGCGCGTCAGGCGTAGCAAAATTTATTGTCTGGAACTTTGTTGTCTTTTTTATTTCGAACACACTTGAAGGTTAGCACTGCTGGTGGAGTTTTAATTCCCCGAGGTTAGCCCGCTCCGGCACCAACACTTTTGTGTTGGAGAACACATCAAAGTTTTAAATTATCCGTATAAATTTCAAAATTGTCTAACCCTAAGGGTCTTCCTACCCCAGACATAGGTTGATCATCTTAGTAATAATTTGGTTCCCCATTTTGGTAATTGTGGTTTAATGTTCTATGCTCTTCATAATCATATAGTGTTTGACATTTTCAATATTTTTGGTAGAGTGCCTCTGATGAGTCTTGAATAGACGAAACGCGCGTCAGGCGTAGCACAATTTATTTTCTGGAACTTTGTTGTCTTTTTTATTTCGAACACACATGAAGGTTAGCACTGCTGGTGGAGTTTTAATTCCCCGAGGTTAGCCCGCTCCGGCACCAACACTTTTGTGTTGGAGAACACATCAAAGTTTTAAATTATCCGTATAAATTTCAAAATTGTCTAACCCTAAGGTTCTTCCTACCCCAGACATAGGTTGATCATCTTAGTAATAATTTGGTTCCCCATTTTGGTAATTTTGGTTTTATTGTTCCATGCTCTTCATAATCATATAGTGTTTGGCATTTTCAATATTTTTGGTAGAGCGCCTCTGATGAGTCTTGAATAGACGAAACGCGCGTCAGGCGTAGCAAAATTTATTGTCTGGAACTTTGTTGTCTTTTTTATTTCGAACACACGTGAAGGTTAGCACTGCTGGTGGAGTTTTAATTCCCCGAGGTTAGCCCGCTCCGGCACCAACACTTTTGTGTTGGAGAACACATCAAAGTTTTAAATTATCCGTATAAATTTCAAAATTGTCTAACCCTAAGGTTCTTCCTACCCCAGACATAGGTTGATCATCTTAGTAATAATTTGGTTCCCCATTTTGGTAATTTTGGTTTTATTGTTCCATGCTCTTCATAATCATATAGTGTTTGGCATTTTCAATATTTTTGGTAGAGCGCCTCTGATGAGTCTTGAATAGACGAAACGCGCGTCAGGCGTAGCAAAATTTATTGTCTGGAACTTTGTTGTCTTTTTTATTTCGAACACACGTGAAGGTTAGCACTGCTGGTGGAGTTTTAATTCCCCGAGATTAGCCCGCTCCGGCACCAACACTTTTGTGTTGGAGAACACATCATCATGTTGTCTTCTTTATTTCTCCCGTCTTAGCTGAGGTAATAATCCTTCCTAATCTGCATAGTTCTACAAACAAGAGGCTCCCAGGAGCCTGAGTCGCTCACCTAACTTAAATGCCTAAACTATAAGCCTATTGACATTGAAAGAGTCATTAAGTAAAAGGTTTAACCAAATGCTGCATAATATATACTATAGATGTTATGCAACACTGCCAATTTGAAAGAACATATTGTGTTAACTTTCAACTGAACATATATGAAAATGGTCAATTTTGACGTTCTAAGGAAAAAAACTCCGAAAAGGAACAGTCCTACAGAATTGACCATCTACATTTTTTCAAGTTGAAGATCTAGATGTGCTTAACAACATGCAATCAATTTTTTTTTTAAATAACTTGATTAGTTTTTAAGATATTGAGCTTAAAAAGTGCAAAAAATAGGAAAAAGGGAAGTACTATGTAAACAATTAAATAAATTAGATTAATAATATTGACACATTCAAACAGAAAATGTACGTCTAATTTAACACTATAGCATAACTTATTTAAAACAAATTCAACTAACGCCGTGACTGGTTTGTGTTGCTTTATACATAAACGTATAGGTAAAAACGATAGCTTCGTTTCATCAAATAGTTTTCTAATTATACCGATCGATCGTATCAGTCAACATAGCGGATAGTCTCGATCACCCAGACGCTTATCAATAGATGATAAGAGTCTGGGACAGTCCCATTACCTATTTTGTTATGTGTACGTTCGGAGTACTTTCAGGCTTTATCATATTGTTCGACGAAAATCACTCAACCGTATGTTCAGAATTCTGTGTATATGGTTCAGTGATTTTATGCAAATGGAATAGCAAGATAGCTTCTCCAATTGATGTGATTTGTTCTCTTATAACATAATATTTCTTATTTTACAATAAAACATCCAATTTTACATTTTTGAAGTTGGTTTTGTTAACAATAAAACAAAAATTTTATCGTTAAATTGTACTCACGGGCGTCCACCTGGTTTTGGAAATTTTTTATGTTTATAAAAGTTAAAAATTGGGACATTCTTGATTACAGAACCATGCACGTTTGACCAATCCGATTCTCGATTTTGCAGAACCAGTTGTCAAAAACCAAGGAAGACCAATGAAACGTTGAGTTTTTAAAGTTGGTTCATTTCAGATTGAAATGAATCTTCCATGCTAAACACGTCATATACACACGTGGTAAAGGTAAAAAGATATAACGATCGCCACCTAGTGGTTACGAGAAATCAACAGGTGTTTTCCCAGACTCACTACCTTGGTAGTATGAGTTTGGGTTCGAGACTACATAGCGGATCGATAGCCCAGCTACCTATGGTATCCATCATCCGTCCGATCCGTCCGATCCGTCATCAATCAGTCAACAACCAGTCACCTATCATTCACCAATCCGTCATAAATCAGTAATCAATCAGGTCCAAACGCGTCATTAATCCGTCACCGATCAGTCATCGATCCGTAAAAGTGTTGGTTGTATGATCGGTTCATACTCAAAAACAAAATAATTAATATACAATAAATGGTCCTACGAACCATTAAGCATCCTAACAGACTTGTCTTTCCACACCCTTCTTAACCAGCCAGCGAAATCTTTACGCCATCAAAACTGAAAAAAAATCATAATAGTTTAACAAACTGAATTTCGATGTGTAATCCCTGACAAGCTTGTTAATAACAGGTCATCCCTGAAAATATCCAGGGATTTCATATGCAATCCCTGAAAATGTTTATCATGAGGGACCGACCATTTAACTTGTCAGGGGGGGGCTTGGTTTTTTCCTAAAAAATATTTTGAAAATGATTTTTGATGAAAAAAATATTTTGGCAGCAGAGAGTAAGAAAAAAAATATTCTAAAGAAGAATTTCTTCCATATAAAATAATGCTAATATTAAAAAAATATTCTGTCGCGACGCTTTCAAAAAATACAAATTCTGTCATGACGCATTCACAATTTTTTTTTTTTCCGCGAAAAAATTTTCTGGCCAAAACAAAAAACCAAGGCCCCCCTTCAAGTTAAATGGTCCGTCCCTAATTGCACATATTCCCCTACTTGCTTTCATATTATTGCCTTGTGTTGAAATTGAGGGTGTATGAAAACCATATAAATTAATAATAAGTTTAATATATTTGTGTTTATCATAAGACGTTATACGATGATCGCTGATTGATTTGATAGCCGCACATATACATTTTAAAACCGTTGATGGTATGAATACATTAGTGACTTATTTGAACTGTTCCCTCATATTTACAATTATATATTTCACATTTAAAGGTAAATATTAAGTATGTTTACTTTGTTACTATGCTCTATCTATTCAGGTATAGAATATTGATTAATAATGTAAGTGAACGATAATTCCAATACAAACATATTGGTTTTAGACATTTAAACGTATTTTACGATCATTGACGCATACTCTAAAAGTTCAACCTCTCATTTATGAAACTTTTAAATGTAACAACTAAACCGTGTAAAATATATGATCAAATATAAAAACGATCGACGTAATATATTCAATTCAAGCGAACTCACCGACTGCAAGGAGCCCTTTGATCACTTATTATCATGAACTGTATTTGAAAGGAGTAAATATAAATATATATATGTTACAGTCATTTTCTTAATTTAGGCATTTTGTTAAATGACTGAAAATTTTAGGCATTTTATAAAATGCCGACCGATTTTAGGCATTCTATAAAATGACTAAAATCTTCAGTCATTTAACAAAATGCCTGGAAAAATATTGAAAATTTTAATAAAATGCCTGAAATAAGCAAACAACTTCTTAATACCAAGAAAGACATTTTAAGTATGAATTAAGGTGGAATGTTAAATAAAAAGACCTTGTCCATAAAATGAAAATTCTGGCTATAAAATGTATTGCTAATATAAGGTTTAGAAAAATAGCCATAGCAACCCCAATTTCCCCGAATCCCTCATCTTGTCATTACGCTATAAGGGTCTCTCATATGAGATATTACGCCTATAAGGGATCGTCTGACAACTTTGACCATAAGGAGACTTTTGTAGAGCATAATGGGATGAAGGCTTAAGCTTTTCTCTATCTACCCTTCATTATATAGGGCAAAAACAAGAATAAAGCTTCTGTGTACCTTTTAAATATTTCTCCCGACTTATATCATATAAGAGTCATGATTACTTTCTTATGTACGAAGCACATTTCAATCTGATGAAAAGAGGTCTAAGACGTCTTAATATCGTACGCAAAATACCGCGTAAAAACATAGCTTGTCATCCAACCTCCATAGTCTCGCACCCGAACCCCAACCTCCAGACTTGTAGTATGGAGTAACGTTAAGGTGTGTGGCAAAAATCCAACGGGTCGAATCCAATTAAACGCAAACTTGTTTACTAGGTAAGGATCCAAGGAAAAACGTTTCGGACGTAAAATATGTTTTTTTTTCACAAAAGCCACGACAAAAAAAATAAAATAAAAATTTAGCGTTTCGGTTAAGAAAACAATAAGTGTTTACGTCCCCTTCTTAAATAATTAATGACCTGATGTAAAGGGCTATCATCAGAAATTTGATTTCTGTTTGATTCACGATATATTGTTGACTCTCTGGAAAAACAGACTTTGCTGCTATGTATTTGGTATTTTAGTCACCTACTTGTAAACGTGCAGAATTATTATCGATATTTTCGGATACGGATATTATGTTCTCGAAACGAACCACAGGGCCTTGCTCCCGGCATTTTTGGGGAGAGTCAAAGTGCGACCAGCTGAAAAATCACCGACTGGTTGGAGTCTAGCTTGTCGCACTTTGACACTCGACCCCAAAAAAAATGGCTACAGCTAGCTGATTTTTTCTAGCGGGTAGGATATTTTCTGTGGAACCCAAATGTCTGGGAATTGCCGTTGTGAACGAACTAGCATTAGAACTTATGTAAGTGAAATTCTCTTGGATCAATGGACCTGAATTATCTGCATAATTCGCGTACCTTTTTATGGAAAGATACTCTTTATATTTTCATTTATACATTAACACTGTTTTTATATATTCGATATATCTATTGTGAACTACTATATATGTAAACAAAATAAATTTAAATCTCATAACACAATAGTGTAGAAATTAAATGGATTTAACTCTGACACAGTGTATGGATAAAACACGTCATCGATTATATTAGTTCAGTTCGTATTTACATAAATCAAATGTGTGATCCCATGGATCCACATAAATAACTTGTAGACAAACGATTTGAAGAAAATTGCGGATTCTTCTTAACAAGCAAGGTAAGTTGATATTGAACTAATGTCATTGTAAAACATATCTATGTTACCAAGTTCACAGTGTATAATATTAATCTTCAACCCAAGTAATCATCAATGTATCCTGGGGCGACTCTGCTTTCTAACTTGACCAGTAAGTAACGTTCGGAATTCGTTCGACGAAAACCAGTGATCCAAATGTAGATGAAGAGTTCATTTAATCACGTATATATACATGAAACAATATGAATGAACGCTCGAAATATTTATAGTTGTGCCGTGATTTACATTTATTATCACAAATTTTAACGATTTAGGGACTGACCGTTTAACTTCCAGCAGGGAATTTGAAGGAATGTAGGCGTTTGGTTCTGGTGACACATTTTTGTTTTCGCACAGAGCACGGAAAAATATTAATTTTAGGCAAGCAGAGCGTCGCCTCATGTAGTCGACAGATTTTGCTGGCCAACCGTTGTTATTTAGTCTTGAGGGAGTAATCTTTCTGCTACTGGTCTTGAAATATTCTAAATATTGTTTATAAGTCTTCAAAATATGTAAACATAAAATACAATTCTAATATATCTCCCTTTTTTATATAACTGACGACAAAGTCTATTAATTATCTTGCAACTATTCATGATGGGAGACAGAATATATGTTACAGGTCAAATTGGAATCAAGGGGGATTCGGAATCCTCCTAATGCAAATTGGAATTATGATTGCCCTTGATTTAAATGGATGTCAAGCTGGTTACCTATTTCTTATTCCCTATTCGTTACCTATTCCCTGCTCGTTCTCTATTATTTACTTATTACTATTCATTTTAGTTACCAAGTCGTTACTTATTCTCTTTTTCTTTTCGTGACCTATTCTTTAATTATTCCCCAATCCTTATCTATTTGTTACTAATTCCCTATTCCCTATTTGTTTTATATTCCCTATTCGTAACCTATTTGTTTCTTATTTCATATTACATATTCGTTATTTATTCCTCATACCATATTCGTTACCTTTACGTTTTTATTCCAAAGTCAAAGTTCTTGGAAAACCCGTTATTAAAGTTATAGCTACATGGCTATTTCAAAATATCCTTGCTTTCTTTTTTTTCATCCTATAAATCATTGCTTGCTTTTTTTCATCCTATAGATCAGTGCTTTCTTTTTTTAATCCTATAGAACTAGAGCAGATGGAAAAAAAATTGTTCATATTTTAAGCTTCTTACAAAAATGCATTCAGCGCATCAAAATCTTCTTAGGTAGAATATGTAATATGACCCCTTAATGTTTTTTTTTAAAACAGCCTTTTGGTTTTTAAAACGCAAGTAAAAAGGCGGTTCTCTAAATTTAAAAAAAAAACTGTTTCTTGATCAAATTTCCAACTCATCGAATAAATATGTTAAAAACATTCACAGATAGGAAAAAATGTTGTTTTTTCTATGATTTTACGAATGTCTTCAATGGGCTAAAGGTGTCAGATGACTTCGACTATGTGCAGAGCTTGTGAAAAATCATTAACACAATTCGTTACATTTTTTGGTGGTGTGATGAAATTCACAGTAATCCGTTAAATCATTGCGTGATGTCTAATTTTTGGTGTAGTATTCTCATCCGGGATCCATATCGAGTGATAATTTTTATGTGTACTTTTATAAAATTATTAAGTACTTGATTTTATCACTTATTTATAGGTATCAAGTCATACAAACCACTTAAAAGTGGTCAAATTTTAACCACAACAATTTTTCCAGACAGAACGCCTCAACCTTAGTATATTGAATAGCACTCTTAAATCGCTGTTAATGATGGCGTATGCATAGAGGCATTTCTGATTTAAAACCAGCGTAGATCTATTTACTTTAATATATTGATTAGTAAGCGCCCCAGGTTTTAAATATACCCTCCTATTAATAAAACCATCCCCTTTTCTGATTTCTTCCTATTTAATATATACATGTATGTTTATGTTACAGCCATCAGAATGACATCTACCTGTTCCATTTGTGCTAGTCTTAAGAAAAGGACGACACCAATTACGTGGTGCGCCGAGTGTGGGGAGTCTTTTTGTCAACCGTGCGAGGATAAGCATCGTTTATCCGAATTATCAAAAGACCACATCACCATTTCATATAAAGATTATGAGCAGCTTCCATCAATAATTATGAGCTCAGGAACAAAATGCTCGAAACACCAAGAACTCTTCACGTTTTTTTGCAGGTACCACGATCAGCCTATCTGTAAAGTGTGTGTCATGTCGGGTCATACAAAATGCCATGATATCCAGAGTATCCATGATATCGTTCACAATGTCAAAACGTCCGTTCTGTTCGAGGAATTGATGGCTGATGTTGAACACGTGCGTAAAACGTTCACGAATGCGGTCAAAAGTCGAAAAGCGAACATGAAATCACTTGAAGATACGCGACAAATCATGCATAACAAACTTGGATTAATGTTTGATGAACTTATCAAGCAACTAACAAAGATAAAACAAAATACCGAAGCGGAAATAGATGAAGTTATAGGACAAGAGCAGGAAAAAGTATCTGAGGTGTTAGGTACAGTGGAAGCAAATGAACAAATGTTTGACAATATCTTCAAACAACAAGACAAAATCAAATTGTACTTGTCAAATTTGCAGACATTTCTTGGTCTAAAACAGATAGAAAATTTAGTTTTCGATTCAGAAAAAAGCCTTCAGAAACTTTCTATTGATAATAAGCTCGATGATACAATCATATCGTTTGAAAAATATGAAACAGTTGATCAAAGTATCAGGAGTTACCAAACAATTGGAGAGGTCATAGTCAGTAAAAGCCCGTCAAGTGTGCGAATTGATATTAGAAGAGTGCGAGAAGCGCAGAAAGAGTTACAAAGAACTTCTGATGTGCAGCTTTCACTTCAACAGAGGATCGATCTGGATAACAGTGGTATTTATTTTGGCTGTTGTACATTACCAAATGGCATGATGATATTTCCAGCTGACATAACACATAGAATAAACATTCATAATTCTGACGGGTCACAAAAATCCACCCTTAATTTCTCAGACAAAGACAGCGTCTTTGATGTAACCATGGTAGATGAAAATCATTTTGCCGCTTGTCATCCTGAATCTAAAACAATATCAATAATAAACACAAACAGTGGTCAAATTGTTAAAAAAATAAAATCAGAGCATGAACCATATGGAATATCTTACGATAATGGTAGTGTTTTTGTCTGTGTACCATCTGTACATAATAAAGCTATAATAAGAGTGAGTGTGGATAGTGAGAGAGAAGATAATGTTATTATTGATAGAGAAATTAGCATGTATTCACACATTTCTGTAAGGAAAGCTAGAGTATGTTATACTTGTCCAGATTTTTCCACTATAACTGTGCTGGATGGTCAGTTCAATGTCCTGTTTAAATTTAAGGATCAAGCCTTATTAAAAGAACCATTGGGAGTAACAATTGATCAAGATGCCAATATATATGTTAATGAATATAAAACTGATAAATTAATAATGATTTCTCCCAATGGTAAGAATTGTAAACAGCTCTTGAATGAGGACGATGATTTATTAAACCCTACTGCTTTAGATTTCGAACCCAAAACAAGAACTTTGTTAGTTGTAAATCAAAAAGGTCCTGCCTTTAAATATTATGTTAAGTAGGTTTTCACAAATGTTGACTGTACCACCAGAACGTATGTGTTTTGACACAGATTTAGTTTTTGTAAGAAATAAAAAATCATTTAATCATTACATTGTACTCTCGGGTGTCTATCTAGTTTTTGAAATTGTTTATGTTTTTGGGGACAAAACATATGAACATGATTCATTAAAGAACCATGCATGTTGGACTAATCCGATTCTTGATGTTACAGAATCAGTTATCAAACACGAAGAATGACCATTGAAACGTGGAGTTTTCAAAGCTGGTTTAATTTAGATTGAAATTAATCTTGTGTTCTAAACACGTCATATACACACGTTTTAAAGGTAAAATGATGTTGAAAATTACGCTAAGGGTTAATGTCGCCTTTTGTCGTGCGGTCGTTTTATTGTGACGCTTTTGTTTATGTAAATCAGTTGGTGAGAAAACCATAACCGCCCAAATTAAACACAACACAACCCTAACTTACACAAAAGTTACAACGAGTGCCACAAGAAATAAATAGTTGTTTTCCAAGACTCGTTAATTTACTTAGTTCGTTGGATATGATTTTTACAATTAAGGTATAGAATATTGATTATAAAGGTAAATTAGATGAACGTAAATACTAACATAACATATCATTATTGTTGTCTGGCATTTAAACGGATTTTACGATCTTTGATATTTAAAGAAAAATGACAACTTTTCACCATGTTCAAGCATGTTAGATATTGTAAAATAAAATAATAAACTAGCTATAGAATGCAAGCTAACTCTCCGAGGAACCCTTTGTAAAGAAGCCAAATATAATATATTCCTCTTGACCAAAATCCAAAAGCGATGATTTTTTTCATGTTCATCGATATCCCAATGTAAGAAGAGGACTTACATTGTGTAATCTAAAATTTAGGTACGTGTAGATATGCATCACAAAAATCAAATTACAAACCTTGAAGCAAAGCCAAGCAAAGGAACAGCGCTTTTTGTTGTTCTTTATCCTATGTTAATGGTGGACCTTCAACGTGGAGTGACACTTGCACCTCACTGCAAATTTAGAACGGCCTCTAGCACCTAAGACGTCATTGTTTTGTCCCCAATACCGCGACAGCAACACGTTAAAAAAAAGCATGCCTTCCAACCTTCACTGTTGTAGGAGTAGGTTTTGGGTGTGTTGCAAACAGAGAAAAATGTTGATTCCTAGATAAAAATAGTATTTGGTAGGTATAATCACACTTAAAATGCAGGTATAATCACACTTAAAAGGCACACACGGATAGATAACACCAATATATGTTTAAAACAATAAAATATGCCAAAATCCTCGAACATGTTCAGAAAAGATGTGAATCATATACAAACCACATCCGAATGCAAAGATAACTACAGATTTATGGGTGGATATAATTTATAATGGATAGACAGGGTAATTGTAAGAGATTTCTTTTTTTGCTTCGTAATATCTTGTGGATTCTTTTGAAATAACTTTTGCTGCTTTTTTAACTAATGCTGCTATATATTTGGTATTTTAAACACGACAGACAAACGTGTTACGTAAATAACAATATTTACTTATACGGATTACATGTTAAATTCTCAAACTGAGTTAACTAGTATTAAAATTATAATCGAAAAAGAATCGTTTAAAAGCAATGCATGTACCCAAATTTTCACCACACTTTGGAAACCTGTTTCTTGGTCACTCTAGTCTCACTAGACAGATACCCAAGCACACACGTTTCAATATAAAAATCCCACGAGTTACAGGTTCACTTTTATTTGATATATATACACTCATGTGAACAAACAAAATAGTACGATAGTAGAAATTTAAATGGATTTAACCTGACACAGTTTTTGGATAAATATCGTCATCACTTCCTGGTTAGTTGCTAGCCAGGTATATTGTGTACACAAACCATTCAAGGCAACATTGGTATGACACACAAGTGATACAACAATAAAGCACTATATTCTTGAACATAAATATTCATTATCGTTTAGAGCGACACCTTTCTATAACTTGATAATAAGGTGACGTTAAAAATACTTTCTTATTTTTACTACGTTCGTCGAAAACTCAAGACAACTCAAGACAACAATATAATCATGCAAAATGAAATGTAAATGGGTGCTGCTAAAGGACGGAACAGGCGACGGAAATGGAA
This sequence comes from Arcuatula senhousia, assembly GCA_963971305.1. Taxonomy (NCBI): domain Eukaryota; kingdom Metazoa; phylum Mollusca; class Bivalvia; order Mytilida; family Mytilidae; genus Arcuatula; species Arcuatula senhousia. The sequence goes on from OZ020306.1 coordinate 48,447,009, forward strand.
ACGTATAGCCGGAATGAACAATTTGATATAATATGATATATATAAATATATTATGAAAGTTTTAGTTTAACTTTGCAAATTTATGATCTTTTAATGTCGATAATGGTTTTTCACTTCTTGATACACTTTACTTCTTGCTGTTTAGATGTGATAATGATTAATTTAATTGTTATTTGACTATTTTTAAGTCTTCTGTGGTTGAATCCTTTAAAGGGGTTGGTAAAGGCTTATTTTGGTGCAACGTTAAAAACTTTTCGAAGTTTTTATTTTCCGTGTATTCGTGATTTTGATTTTTATTTCTCGTGTTTTTCGTATTGACATGGTTGTACGCGCTTCGTTTCTTAAAAAAAACCGAGAGACTGTCCTATTTGCACTAGACTTTACTAGTACAAGTGTAATCAACCGTATCATAAATGCCGTAACAAAAGAATGCAAAAGTGAAATTTTATCCCTGCACAGCATTTTAGGAAGTATGCCTACTCATTTAATTTCTTTACAAAATACTAAAGTCTATTGAATAATATGCCTTTTCTTTTTTTGACTAAACACTCGGTATTTTGCCAAAAGTAGGAAAACTCGGGAGGCTGTCCTATTTGCAAAGGACTTATAATAGTTGATGAAGTATGCACACATGCGTAATGAAACAAATTATAATGACACATCCATATTAAAGACAGCAATCAAAAAGATCATATATTTTCAAATAAGGATATCTTTTGGTGTACTGCACGTGTCTTGTACATATATATTCCTATACTTAACTGTTACTAATTACTTACAACTGCAAATATAGATAAAAGTTGTAGTTTTTATTAAAAAACTATAGAAACGAGACTATGAACTTAATAAATGAACTAAATATTCTGTAAAAATTGTGTTCGGCGTTTCCAAAAACTGCATTTGTCTATTGCCGTTTTCAAAGATAAACTGCCGTCTTCTTCTCCCTTCTATTGTTTTTTTTACTTTTTTCAAAATCATACACCGTTGAGAAAAAAGGACTTCAGCTAATTTTGCCAGTGTTCTACGTTGCCGGTGATGTCCCGTGTATAAACCAGACACGAATGCTAAACTCTGGCTTGTTTGAAATATACCGCTAATCTCTATCAATGTTGAAAACTGCATAGGGCTTCTCTGCTTAAAACAATTTGGTTCAACTTTAATATATTTCTAATTAACGAGAAACGTTTCAAAAGTACCTTTTAGTGACGAATCCAAACCTTTGTCTGGATTCTCTCAATTTTGATACATATCTTTATGTTACAGCCATCATCATGACAACTACCTGTACCATATGTGCTAAGCTAAAGAAGAAGACGACACCAGTCACGTGGTGCACCGTATGTGCGGAGTCATTTTGTCAACCGTGCGAGGATCATCATCGTGTAGCTGAATCATCAAAAGAACACACGATCATTTCATATAAAGATTACGAACAACTGCCATCGATAATTCTAAGCACCAAAACAAAATGTTTGGAACATCAAGAACTCCTTACGATATTCTGCCGAAACCACGATCAGCCCATCTGTAAATTGTGCGTTAAGTTCTCTGACAAAAAATGCCAGGATATTCCGAGCATCAATAAAATCGTTCACAATGTCAAAACGTCCGTTCTATTCGAGGACTCGATGGCCGATGTTGAACATGTGCGTAAAACGTTCTCTAATTTGGTCAAAAGTCGAAAAGCGAACATTAAGTCAATGAAAGATACACACAAGAGCATGCATGAACACATCGGAAAAATATTTGATGAACTTATCAAGCAACTGAAAAAGGTTAAACAAAATACTAAAGCCGAAATAGATGAAGTTATAGGACAAGAGCAGGCGAAAATCTCTGACGTGTTACGTACAGTAGAAACAAATGAACAAATGTTTGACAATATTTTCAAACAAGAAGACAAAATCAAAATGTACGCGTCAAACGTGCAAACATTTCTCGGTCTAAAACAGATAGAGGATTTAGTATTCGAATCAGAACAAACTCTTCAAAAACTTTCTGCTGATAATAATTGGATAATACAAACATAACTATTGAGAAATATGAAAAAATTGATGAAATTATCGGTAGCATGAAATCTTTTGGAGATGTCAAAGTCAGTACAACCCCATCAAATGTGCGAATAGATTTCGGACGGGTGCGGAAAGCTCAAAAAGAGGTACAGAGGACTACCGATATACAGCTACAACTCCAGCAGACGATCAAATTGAATGGTAAAGCATGGTACTATGGCTGCTGCACAGTACCTAATGGCATGATGATATTTCCTGCTGACAAAATACATAAATTATACATTCACAATTCCAACGGATCACCCAAATCCATTATCAACTTCACAGACAAAGAAGGAGTCTTCGATGTTACAGCAGTAGATGAAAATCACTTTGCCGTCTCTCATCCTATATCTAGAACAGTTTCTATAATAAACACTAAAGACAATAAGATTGTTAAAACTTTAAAAACAAACCATCAACCACTTGGGATATCCCATGATAATGATAGTATTTTTTCTGTGTGTATGATAAAGGTATAATGAGAGTGAGTGTAGAGAGTGAGAATGTAGATAATGTTGTGAATGATAAAGATGTTGGTGTGTACTCACATGTATGTGTTGGGTATGACAGAGTATGTTATACATGTCCTGAAACATCCACTGTAACTGTTCTGGATGGTCAGTACAATGTTATGTTTAAATCGAAGGATGAAAAATTATGTAAGAAACCTTTAGGGATCACTATTGACCCAGAGAAAAATTTATATGTTACTGGATATAACACTGGTAATTTAGTAGTTATTTCTTGCAATGGTAAGAAGAGTAAACAGTTCTTGAGTAGGGACGATGGCTTATCATTTCCTACTGCTGTAGATTTTGAACCAAAAACAAGAAACTTGTTAATTGTAAATCAGATTGGTCCTGCTTGGAAATATTTTGTAATCTGAGTCATTCATGTAACTGTTGTTTTATTTTTCGTTGACTAGGGAATTTTCATCGTGTCATCATATCTGAGATTTAATTTGAAGCTAAGCCAGAATATGTTGTAACAAGCAGACATATGTACATTTTAACACTAACTATACCCACTTATCTTATAAATAAGAAATATTTGTAATGATCTAAAAAAGAAATTTTCTCTAAAGACATTCTTCAAACAATCAAAATGTATAAAATTACTTAAGATAAATGGACTGTTAATTTCTTAAATTTATTTTAATTTGATGTTGAATGTACGCGTAAAAACAAGAAGCAGTTGACCAAGAAAATAGATTTTGTAAAAAATAAAGTAGTTTCTCATTTTTTGTGTCATTAAAGGAAGTGATTGTGTAAGACGGACGCCTTTGTAGTTTTGTGTTTGTTTTATGACTGAATCCGTTATATAACAGCCAAAAACACACAAATATCTCATTATACCTTGATATAGTTATAGTAAAAAGGTATTTAAATTTTGTATTTTATTTCAGAACACACGTATTCAAAAGTAACAGTGTCAATTTGATGGATAAGCGAAAGTTGCATGACATGTTGATTACAATGTGTTAGCAATTGCTCTTTTAAACTTTTCATTTAACAAACGGGAGTTGAAAAAGAAAAAAAAACTCAGAATACTTTAAAAAGAATAAGTTGCCTTTTCAGGACAATGTTTTAAAATAATTTTATTTTTCGCAACGACCTAACACTGTAGTGGAATTATGGAATTTGAACACCTTTTCCGTTATTTCATTTGTCTCATTTCGTTTCACGTGGTTAGTACGTATAAATTATGACAATTGTAAAAAAAATAAAAAGTCTTGCAGTAAACTAATAACAGTCATTCACGCAATGCTACATGCTTCTGTTAATGAAAAATTCTCTTAAATGTGTGTTTAAATTTCTTAACATATACATGTAGTCAGTAAAATTTATCTTTATAGTTTTCTTTCTTTCACATATTTATGATCTACTAGAAATTAGACAATTTATAAAAAGCAAATGGTTTGCAACATGTAACTTCATTCGTACTCACATAATTTTTTCTTGTACATTTTGGAAATACAATTTTGTATTATAAATTGTTTGATGTACATGTACATATATTTGATTTAAGTTATTTCAGTTGCAAAAAAAGCAAGGACTGCTCTCATACAAAATAGTCTGATTCAATCTTGTTTCGACGTGTGTGTTTTGTGTTTTTTCGTTGTTGTTGATAAAAGTTGCGTTCGATTTGTTATCATCTTGTGATGGGTTTTTTTCTGTGACTTTAATAAAGCATTACTTCGAACACTTCAATACAAAACACAAAACAACGGGTATGCACAAGCGAGAAAATGACGATATTCGTCATGACTTCAGACAAGCATTTGAAAAAAAATGGAGGGTTAAACCAGGTTTGGTTTGATTGGTGGTTATCTGTGGTTAATAAGAATGATCCTGTTTACGTTAAAACTACTGATGATGCTTTCAATGATGGAGGTCAGAAACATTAATGGCATAAAATGAAACGTAGTTGAAAGCAAAGCACATAAACAAACGAAACTGCAACTATAATCAAATTACAAGCAATCTTACTTGTAACAAGAAGAAGAAAACTAAAGCCCAGCAATATAATGATGGCAGCACAAAACAACGAAGCACAAATAAAGAACACAAATGCAATCACAATACAAACTCAATGATTTTTTTTTCGGTTTCGTTATTGTCTAGTACATGTTTTCTTCGAATAACTGTAATATAATAAAATTAAAGAAAGGAGACATGACGGATGATTAATTTTAAATGTCATATTAATAGAGTAGACCAAACAGGAGGTTCACACTGAAGAAATAAAAGAAAGTTACTAGTATAGTTTTCACTTCGTGCAATCATTTGAAAGAAGCAGAGATAATAATGAGCATCCGAATGTCAAAGTCCAAAAGGGCAAAGACAAAATCAGTAAACACAAACAAGGACAGGAAAGAAAAAAACAGGCAACATATAAAACCAGGAACACAAAAACTACTGATTATCAGTTAACAAAACGACCTCGTTATGAGAGTGAACTCAGGCGCCCCGGAAAAGTTAGCCGTTCCTGTCTGCTATAGCACACCCGTCGCGCTTTTTTTCATATAAAACATCTCATAGCTGGGAATACTTGAAATAGAATTATATTAATACATATTTAAAATGAAAATTACAAAATAGGAAATTTATTCTGCATTTCGTGTTATTGGGTGTGGATTTCTGACTTGCTTATACGTCTTCCAGTTAAAGGCATCATATCCAGTCAATTTAGCTCTTGCTGAGCGGAAGATTATTAATAAAAGAACAACAAAAATGGTGTCACATTCTGTAAAAACTGGGCGGTTCCCCAAGAATTTTTTTCTCATTTGAATATGCCAAAAAAAATTCGTAAAAAATCAAATTGCAATACACATGATACAATGTTGTCAATACAAATAACGTATAAATGATAGTGAATTCATTTGCTCGTGAAGGGTAAGCAATTCCTGCTTGATATAGCACACCTGTCACGCGTACGATACCCACGATCGATTTTGAGTGGGTCTTGTATAAAAAAGACGACAAGATATGTGTACGTCTGAGAAAGAAATCTTATCTTAGTCTACGAGTACAATTGTGTTACGAAATAGCCATCAATTGAAGAAGACGGAATGCTGCTAAATAAAGAACTTGGCGATTGAGGCGTAAAAGTCACCACGATTGCAATTGTCATAAATTCTTTGCATAAAACCTTTCTCGCATGTATATGTCAATTTCAAATTAAAACTTCGTAGAATGGTTGGTGTCCTAAGTCACAAGTTTATCATCAAAACAGAAGTAGTCTCAATATGGAAGATTGTTTGTGAACGTTAAAAAGGGAAACAGCAGTTTAAATTGTCAAGTCTACAAAATGACGAAACATAAAGAAAATTAAAGCATAAAACGCACTGTTATATAATAGCAGCAAGATATGCAAATATATGGATTGCATTTCTGGCTTCAACTTAAAAACGTTCGGGTGGATATGAAGAGAGCATAGCGGAATTTTATCTCTGCAATCACAATACAGCAACAGTAAAATTTCAAATCTAATTTATTTTCTTTGGACGTTAAACAAAACAAAAATCAAAATAATCGTATTAACAACATTTGTTAAGATGGCATTAAAATATTCAATAAAACAATAAAAAACCGAATTTGATACGATATTATAACAATCACAAAGATAATTGTTTTCGTTGCATATGTTTTACTTTTATTAATTTACGTTTAAAAATACTATCGATAATAATGCATGAACTGGGTTTTATTTTATATGTTTATCAAATTATTTCGGAACAATTTGCAACATAAGTGTCAATATGCATGCGTAAGAAAAATCGATCTCCCCTCTCGACACTTAATTATTTAACAAGCATTCAAAGTAACAAATAAAGTAACTGCTTCCATAATGACTTTTGAAAGGAATCAAATATTGTATATTGAAAATTTCGTTTATATTCTAAATATTTTTTTTGATTATAGAATCTTAATGAAATAAAAAAGAAACAAAAATATTAAAAATATGCTCTTCCTTCTTACAAAAAGTATATATCTGTAATGTCGATTATTCAAATGTTGGTAAAATTTTCCCATTTAAAACGAATACAGTGGACATCCATTAATAATAAACATGCAAAATGACATTGTAAAACAACAATGAAAATGATGCGATGGTAAATAAAATAAAGTGATACCCTTTTTTCTGTAAAAACATGAAATGATGATTTATTTCAACGGTGCAACCATTCGAATATGTTATGTGGAAAATTATAATATTTTTTATCTTAATTTCAAGTAAGATATGGATATTTATATCAAAAGTCTGCAGGAGAAAATTAAATATATATCCTGTTGTGCCTTTAAATCCTTAAATCTTACACTAGTACAATAAAGAGTTCATCAAAAGGATCAAAATGTAAATACAAGCTTATAAAGCAATGCAGATACAATATAAATTAAGTAAAGTTGCTAATAACATGGACTCCTTGTAAAACAAACAATTACAACTATAACTCACTAAGGCTTTGTTGTCTCTGGGTCACGCTTTTTTTTTTCTACGAAGATACATCCGGTCCGTTATGTAAAACTAGATCTCCTATCATCAAAAGCTATGTTTATTTGTAATATACAAAAATGTGAAATTCCTAACGTCAGTTCATCTCCGGTGAACACTATATTGAAATCTTTGACATACAAGCTAACAATGATTCCAGCTACATCCGATTTAAAAAATAATTTAAAACATAAAAGCGTAGGACATATGTCTACAAAATCATTGTTCTGGCTTAACAACGGCATAGCACTGCGCATCATAAAAGAACATTAATCATTTCGAAATTATAGCACTTTATAATGTATTCCCAGAATGATTAACCACAACAATTCATCACGGGGAAGTGTGGATTTCATGGTCTTTAACTAATTTATAAAAATACATCTAACATCTCAGCCGTTTGTTCTTCGACGTTCCTGCTTTCTAAACATATTTGATAGCTTTTTAGCTAGAACTGTCTTATGTCTCGTGTCTGTTAACGTTTTTGAATTTAGTTTTGATTGGTTTACGATATTCAAAGGTTTTGCATATTGTAAAAGTTCTTGAAGCGTAGTTTTTGCTCTTCCAGTTAAATGTATTGGTATATCTGGAAGCTGCTTTAATGCATGGATATTATATGCAGGCTTTGGTAAAAACTTTTTCGATGTCTGTCCTAAATCCACTTTAAAATTTTGGTATGAGGCTGTTGGTGACGGTGACGGCTTTGTTGAATTCTTTGCTGGAGTTGTTTGATTGTGTTTACCAGTCATCCATAACAACAGAACGTAATGGAGCGTGGCAGACTCCACCTCTATATCACGTGATTGAGTTAACCCGCCTAAATAATTGTCTTTTGGATACTAAAAAAAGACAGAAGAAAGAAAGAATAAGATTTAAAATAAAGAGAGAAATATTAGAAAGGGTATCGTTAAAAAACTCATCTGTTATTAAAATCAAGTTTGAAATAAGGTGTCATCAATGAACAAAGTGACACATTTATGTAAATCAATGATCTCTATCTACAGCTGTAGAACAAAAATTACATTTTTTCGAAAGTATAATCTTTTCATTTAAAGACAAAGAACAAAAAAAAAACCTGTCAAAGTACTACTACATAGCTATATACCAAAATTAAAGGTAAAATCACTTTTTTTTAAATAAAATAAAATGACATAAAAACTTAAGTATGCCAATAGTTTGATAAACATTTCAATGCCTCTGTTAGTCGAAACTGTTATTGAAAGTACTAACAGTTACCACACACATCTGTTCACATCTACGCAGCAATACACAAATACAAAAGCACATTTAACACAAATCATTACAAACATTGATAAAACACTAAAGACATAGACCGGTTTTTTGTTTGTTTAGATATTAACTACTCATAAAATCGTATAGCCTTTTAAAACAAAACATTTTCTTTACATTTTCTGCAAAATGTTTCGTTAATAAAACTTTAATGATATAAAGTCATCTGTTTAGTTGTCAAAGGTCCATATATTAAACAAAGATTGTGGATAAATTATACACGAGACGATCACGATAAAATGTAAAAAGCCACACAGAGCGGTCACAGCTAATTTAAGGCAGTTCTTTTATTCTTAGATGGCAGTCAGTAGTCACAGAAAGACCCCATTTTTTCTACCTTACACTTTAATTCCAACTTCTATAATCAACAGTCGTACGTTCAAGTTTGACACATCAAAATTGTTGTTATACCAAAAGCAAATTTATGTGCATAAATATATTATGTTAAAGTGTTAATAACTTAATAACTTAATAGTTTAATATTAAGTTGTTAAGTTGTTGATGTTATGCATCGTTTGAGCATAGTTCTTTTCTTCAAATGCATCGTCATTATTATTCAGAATTAAAAAGTGGAATGATTTTAACGTACGATTGAAATATTTTTTTTTAATAAATTCATAGACATGATCAAAATTACTTTTTGTTTCAAGGTAGTCGGAAGTTAATAATAATTCAATTACAGAAAAGGGAGATTGTAGATACCATTAAATCATTAAGGAATGATAGAGCTTGTAGTAATGGTATGATTTTATTAGCACACAAAAAGAACTAAAACAATAGAACCTTCGGGCAGTTTATAATCCATTTCTACAAACAATGCATGTAGTTTTGTCCTTATCTTGTTCTTTTAGAATTAACCCTATTTCACAATGATCCTAAAACTTTTAAGTAGTAATGTATTTGAACTAACCATAAATGTTAAGTTATCAAAAAATAAACAGGATCACGTACAACGAAAACAACATACAAGCCATAAATTAGAGCTGCTGCATATATTGAAATTTGATATTTTGACGTTTTTTTAAGCCCAGAAAAGTACTTGATAAGTACATTTAATCTACTCTGTGGATGAGCGAGGGAAATAAAGTTCCCTTAAACAACAAAAGATTGTTGAATAAATTGTGATATAGGTTAATAACAGCATTGACACGTTAGTATATACAGACACATCACATAAATACACATAAAACATTACAATGATATTGCACATTCATATATGGATTTTAAGAATGCATGGATTTCGAGTTAAATGTATAATATATTAGGATTTCACACATCACATCAAGTTAGTAATTAATTAGCTAGCCAAACAAGCATAAATAAGCAATGTAATTACTGCTGTTGTAATCTTTTTCCCCAAAGTTGTTGTAGACGGTGCTAGAGTTGTAGTTGATGGTGTAGATGGCGCTGCTGATGTCGACGACGGAAGATTTTGTTGACATGATATTGCATTAGTATTAACATCATCATCGTCGTCGTCATCGTCACTGTCTGGTAACCAGTCACCACATTTCGGGAATCTTTTTGGAGGTTTTGGCATTTGGTCACTTTCTCCCACTTGTATTATCATTGCCATTCCCATCTCAAGATGAAATGCTATGTGACAATGAAACATCCAAAAACCTAGGGAAAAAAAATTAAATTATTATAACTGGCTTTGATTGAGGAAAACTAGTGAAATTAATATAATATCTATCGACATAACATTAAAAAAACTAGTCTGTATTACCTTGATCACTTTAATGATTTGAGCATACGCATGATTTTTTATATATCATCTATTAAGTAATAAATGACAACGTATAATTAATACAACTTTGCAGGATAATATAAAAATATATTTACAAAGACGACAAAATAATGGAACTGGGATGACGAATTTCAAAGACATATCAAGGTGAATACACCCTGTGGATTCATTTATTTTCGTGCATGCCAATTTTCGTGGTTTGATGAAAAGCATCAGTTCGTAGATTCCTTAATTCATGGTTTTGAAAACTGAAGCATATTGATCAAAAATAAATTTACTTTTCGTGGGGCATTAATTTACGTTGATAATTGCCAATCACGAAAACCACGAAATTATTGATATCCAACGAACAATAATGAAACCACAGTATAATTGATCATAAATTAGTACATGCTTTCAAATGCGTACTAGTTGGTGTGTATTATAATAAGCATGATTTTGAAGATTGGTTAATGCTACAATGTCTTAATCGTATTTTAACTATCTACCTGCATTTTTGGCCTTGAATCTTATTATCGTGTAGCCTCCATCTGGAACTGTCACTGTGTCTTTTATGACAGCCCTTTGTCGCTTACGTTTTATTTGGCCCATTGCATCCAGTATCTTAACATATTCAACTGTTGTTGATGTATTTAGCTAAAATTAAGAAAAAAACACACGTCATGCATTTTAAGAATGAGGTTCACAATTTAAATGAACATAAATTAATTTGTATCAGGAAAAAGTAAATACAATGATAGCAGCACTTTTCTTTTCTTAATTGTTGACATATCTGTGTTGAAATTGTCTGTTTATATTAAGTACATTTCTAAATGTCTACCTTTTCCATAGCTATAACTCTAAAACTATGTCCGTGTAAATGCATTGGGTGGTTGTTGTTCATACGCTTTCCTTCATCAACCAAGACTATTTCTACAACCTCGCCCAGTTGAACTTTAAGTCTGTGAGTACATTCACAAAATTCCTTTGAACAGTCCTTATCATCAAAAGAAGTTTCATCACAAAAGAGTTTCTACAAAAAAATACAATGTATGAAAAACCAATGAAACAGCTTTTATACGAATTTTCATTAAATATAAATTCACTGGATTCCTAAATCCTCTTGAGGTTAAATGGAGTGTCTTTGTTTTACATGAGTTTTTCTTTTATTGTCTGGAACTTTGTTGTAATTTGTATGACACAGTCTAGTTTTAAAACGACTGCAAAGCATGTGTACAAATATATCATGATATAAATATCCAAATTATTTTTCCAATTATGTATACCAGTTTTTAAAGAACCAAAACTATACAAATATGTGGAAATTGTGTAAAGTACATTTAAGGTATATTTCATTTTGTTTTTAAAGTTAACAATTTCCTTCAGTTTCTGTTTTAGGTTAGAAATTGTCTCCGTTGTACAAAAAAATGTCCTAATGGTTTGCAAATTTTATCATATTAATAAAGATCTTTATAACTTTACATTACATATGATAGTTTGTTATCTTAATTGATTCCTCACCTCTATTCGTTTAGAATTTTGACTCAAAGGAGGAGAAGGAGGCAATTTGAAAGTGATATGGTTCAGTTGAGGCGATAGCATATGTTGACTATGTATTCCATGACCATGTTTGTTTAACATTGTGTTTAAAGGGTAAAATGTCTTGTCATGAAATCTTGGGTTCTCCACCATATTAAAGTCCATTGCAACGTAAAATTTTCTATCAGGAATCGGTTTCATTATGTCATCTTCGTCTGGCACGTAGGAATCGAGTTGATCAACAGTGATGAACCCTCTTGATGGACCAACATTCAATGGATTCAGCATCTTAAAAAAGAACAACAACAAAAAAACGATATTAGAAATGTCGTTATAAAACTAAAATATCTTTAACGAATTTGTGTTTACGAATAATATTAGGATTAAAGTGTTATACTATTACTTACATTAGTCATAAACATATGATATCGAAGATAGCTAGCAAAAGTAACAAAATCAAAATGTGCAATTCATTTTTTGTATAAAAAAGGAAAATTCCACCAAATGTGATTTGTTGTGTTACAATGTGTGTCATTCATTTCATAAAAAAAAATCGGGAAATTTTATCCAGAGGTGACGAATTTTCATATCATTTTTAATCGCAATTGTCTGTATTAGATACAGACAAAACATACATTGTTTTAGTTTTAAACGATAAAGCGTCTTTATTTGTATATATTAATGCATTTAAGATGTAAATATCACCTATATATAAGTTAGACTTTCGTCTCTGCGGTCAAAACTATTAAATCATGAATGAAAAAAGAATACCTTGATATTGAAAGGGGTTATGTAACAATTATGTTGTGTACTTTTAAAGTCATGTTATTTATAAGTGACAAATTAAACAAGTTAAGTTATATATACAAAAACATGACAGAATAACAGTGTTATTTTTTTTGCAGCAAGTAAAAAGGATCTTCGAGTGAACATATATTCACCACGGTCTCAACATCTTTTTGCTTTTCCTTGAATTTTGTACATACATGTAGAATTTGAAAAAAAAAACTTTTTTATATCGCTTATTAAAAAAGCAAATAAACCTTACCAAACCGGGTCTATTTCCGCTTTGATAATTAGGAGCTTCTAAAGGTAATGCAATGGCTGCACCTTCGTATGATAAAAAGGCATTTTCACTGACAGACTTATAGTCCGGTCCACACTCAGCAAGTCCACGTGCTCTAAGCCAGTAATTCCGAATGGGTTGGTCTGCATGGATAATAAAGTCATACCTCTCACCAGCGAAGATAGTAAAGGACTCAACAGTTATTGGACTAAAAGGTGAACCGTCAGTAGTTATCATTGTCAGACTATGGTGATCAATGGAGAATTGTATAGGACAGTTAGCAATTCCGTTACTAATTATTCGGAACCGATACCGTTTCCCCGGCATGACTCTAAAAATTGCATGGGGCGTATGTCGTGCATCGAGATCAGTCATGGTGTGGACGCTATTTTCCATATGATGAATAGTCAGGTCTGCGTTTTCTGAGCTGCGTTTATGCATAATATGCTCAAACATCTGATCGACATGACTCATCTCCATGGTTTTAGTAGTTGTCAGAGTATCCATGATCATGTCTTCAGGTAGAGTGGTTTCTTTGTGTACCCCATGACCACTATGCATGTCGGGCATTTCACTAAATTCTTTGACGGTACCTCGACCTATAAATAGATGAAATATAGAAGTAACTATTGTACTTAGGTATGTTCGCTGCTATTATTGAAAATAAGTAGGTTTCAAATTTGATACCTTTAAAGAAAAGATAATAGGTTAATGCCCGTGCTACCGTTTTTTATGATATTTGGCATTTTTATCTGACCTTTTCATTGGTTTAGTATAAGCACTTTTTAGCTGTTAAAACCCATCAAAAAAATAAATAGTATTTGATATAACTATGTTAATTACTCCTGTATGATGCATTACAGACATCGATAAAAAATAGGCGGTTCATGGGTGAAAAAATTTACCCTACTTTGATGGTAAAAACTGATAGAAATCCCAAAACTTGACCAGCAAGCATCCTTACATTACTGAAATTGACCATTCGGTAATTGACGCATATCAAAATGTAATTTACATGCAGTAACAAAATTGTGATCAATATTTCAAATAAATCATTCGATACAGAAAACAGAAAGTAGTTATTGCTGATACAAATTTAAACAAAAGGAATCACTAATAAAATAATGTGGCTTACATCATTATGAAATGTGGTTAACATATAGTGTTCTATAATAGCATAAACTATATTTCTGCGGTGTTTTCTCTTTGGGTTGAGCATGTTGTGATGAAACTTGATAAAAAAATGTCCCTTAAGACATTGTTGTTATACTGTTTTAGCATCAGAATCATTTTTAAAAGCAATGTTACCATTTATGAGTATAGAAGTAGGTGCATGATCTTTCATGGCATGATGTCCTGCAGCAAAACTAGCTGCTCCCATGTTCTTCATCCAGTCATTCAGCATTATGGTGTGTTCTCTGAGATCTTCATCGTAAAGGACGGAATGAGGGTCTTTTGAGCGCGGTTGACGTATGACAAATGATCCAAATATGCCATCAGTTCTCTGCAAGCCAGCATGGGCATGCCAGAAATGTGTCCCTGGATCATTTGCCTTAAACCTTGACAAAAAAGTAAAGGTAAGAAAATCATATATTTATTAAAAAGTCTATTTATTATAAATGACAAACACCAGGGGGTGCCATAAAGCACCGTCTCTTGGTACCATCTGCTGACAGATTACATTATCAATATCTAGTTTGTCTGCTTTTGGTACAAGGGTGGCATTACCCGTGTCTTGCAGCCTATTCCACAATGGAACAATTCAACAAAAGTACCTCTAGTACCTATTATTATAAAGTGACAAATCATTTATGAAAAGACAGATTCCTCTCGTCCTGGCTGTACCTGGGTCTATATACTAACACATTAACTATCATAGATAATATTTATTATTTATTGTTATACACATTTTATATGCACTGTAATATGCCCCCCTGTGGGCCCATTCTTATGGATAATAAAATATTCTTCTTCTTTTTCTAAATGCCTTTCCGTGAATCGTGAATTTTTTATCATTACTCTTATGTCAGTTGGTATAAAACTTTATCTTTTTGTTGTTGAAAAGCTTTCTCCTTTTATAAATAATCAAGTTTTATGCCGGCCTTCGAAAGAAAAGGGATAAATAGTGTTCAGGTGTGTTCATTTGTCCGTCCAAAATCCTTAAAATCTCAAAATCTTCCTAAATGCCAATTGCTACATCAATCATACTGGTATAGTGAGTGCACCTAGTACTGCTTAGCACAGTGCATGCTTCAGATGCTAAATTCGACCTATATTTTCCGCTTGGATGACTTATAACAGAAGAATGGTTCAAGTCTAATCCCGCTTACTGACGAGTGCCACACCAACCCTATAGGTATGGTGGGTGCACCTAGTGATGCTTATCACAATGCATTTTTCGGGTGCTGGATATTTGTATTTGACCCATATTTTCAAAGATGATATCCTATAAAAGAATGGTGAAATACCATTCCCGCTTACTTGATTGATTTTCAGTTATTTTTGTGTTTCCATGTTTTACATGTTGTCTTTTTTTGTCTCGTTCTTGTTGGTGTTTTCTGGTTTTGTGTCTGCCCTTTCGGACTTATATTAGTATGGTAGATGTACATATGCATGCTTCAGATGCTGGCTGACCTATATTTTTTGTCTGAGTTAACACTTCCGAAAAAATGGTTGAAGTCAATTCCTGCTTACTGACAAGTGCTACTTTTACTGCATGAATTGACACTTAAAATTTCGAAAAATTAATTTCCGCTTAGTGATTATAATGAGTTACGAGGTGAGCTTTGTAATTGATAGATTTACCTAGCTGTTTGATAAATATAAAGGCGGAACACCGTGTATAGTCAACACATTTTCTCGTTTCCAAAACGATTAAATCATGACAATATTTTTTCCAACGACGATGCAATTTAAACCATAGACTTGCTCACTTACAGTTGATACTCTCTATTTGCATTGGTTTATTTTAAATGTATATATTGAATGTATAATTTGTATTATCAACTTACTTGTACTGAAACGATGTATGTTGGTGAATTGGGCACTGGGTTAGCATGCTAACACCATCCATGTGTGGTGTACCTTCTTGAAGAACGCCATGCCAATGAAGTGAAACACCCTCTCCATTTTCTAGCATATTCTTTACCGTTACGATAACCGTGTCTCCTTGACAAACCTAAAAATTTGTATATATTTTTTCTTTAAAAATGCATTGCACCTGAATTAAATTAGAAAAATATTGTTTTGATGTTAATAAAAGAAAAGTATTGGTGTAATACAAGAATTTATTGATTACCTTTTTTAAAAACAAACGCGACGGTTTGGTTGCAACGAGGAGAAATAGCTTACCCATTAGAAAATGCTGAGTTCAATTTTGTTTCGACTTTTGTTTGGTGAGGGTGTTTTGTGTTTGTATGTGTTGATTAGTTTTGTCTTTGCCCTTTCAGAATTTTGACCTTCGAATGCACAATTGGTCTCGGCACTTACTATTGTCTCCATGCATAATAGTGATATCTTTGCTGCTTTTGATTATACACAACTACTTATCGTTTGGTTTGTCCATTACTATGCTTTTTTAAAAATATCGTTGATCAGATAAGCGATTAAAAACATCTGTAATAATGATTTCATCCTCGAAACTTTTTACTGAAACAATTCATAAGCGGGTTATCGTTTAAGTGACGTCTTTCAGTTCATTGAATTTGTGCGAGAAAGCAAAAATGCCGTTTCTTATGCTGATCTTGTTAAAAGTTAATATTTCTATATTCAAACTAACATGAATGGATGGACCGGGTAACATCCGGTTTACTGTTATAATACCACGTGACACACCATCAGCTGATACACAATGTGGGCGGAGACAGTCGGTTATGTTGTAAGGACAGTCGAAACATGCCTGTGTGAGTGTGTAATAGTACTCGACAGTAAAATGGTACTTGCACTCCATAGGTTCAGATTTGTCATCGCATTCTCTTGCACATGGATGATTGTAATAATCTATGAAATAAATATGACTTTATAAAGGATATTGTTTACAAAGAAACATAGTCGTTTCGAAATGTGCATTATAAGGATATTTTAATTTACACAATGTTATCTCGTAAAATATAACGATTTCCTGTCAAAAGTGACAGTTTGTTACTGCTAAGAACAATTTAAAGGTTAAATAATTAAAGTTTTCACAATAATGCGAAAACGTGGCTCCAACATATTGAATCAACGAATTTACCAATATTTTTTTTAAGTTTTTGGTCATTGAAATTTCCTCTTGTTAAATCCTAAATCCTGACCACGATGATTTTTCCTTGTACATGTACTGCACATTGTCGATATCATCGATGTTTAATTTAATTTAGCTGTTAAAAGTCAGCTTTTGTATTTGTATTTCAAAACGTCTCTATGTACACGTCAATTAGAGGTGCTCAAAAAGTTAAAATAGAATAGTGATCTATAATCACAAAAATATATCGTTAACTTCAAAATAGTAGTAAATAAGGATACAAAAGGTAAATAAAACTAACGGGTTACAAGAAGCTGGTTCTCCCGAGAAGCAAATCTAAGAAATACAAATGACAACAAAGTTCCAGACAATAAATTTTGCTACGCCTGACGCGCGTTTCGTCTTTTCAAGACTCATCAGAGGCGCTCTACCAAAAATATTAAAAAGCCAAACACTATATGATTATGAAGAGCATAGAACAGTTAAACCAAAAATACCAAATTGGGGAACCAAATTAATACTAAGATGATCAACCTATGTCTGGGGTAGGACGACCCTTAGGGTTTAGACAGTTTTGAAATTTAAACGGATAATTTAAAGCTTTGATGTATTCTCCAACACAAAAGTGTTGATGCCGGAGCGGGCTAACCTCGGGGAATTAAAACTCCACCAGCAGTGCTAACCTTCACGTGTGTTCGAAATACAAATGACAACAAAGTTCCAGACAATAAATGTTGCTACGCCTGATTCGCGTTTCGTCTTTTCAAGACTCATCAGAGGCGCTCTACCAAAAATATTAAAAAGCCAAACACTATATGATTATGAAGAGCATAGAACAGTTAAACCAAAAATACCAAATTGGGGAACCAAATTAATACTAAGATGATCAACCTATGTCTGGGGTAGGACGACCCTTAGGGTTTAGACAGTTTTGAAATTTAAACGGATAATTTAAAGCTTTGATGTATTCTCCAACACAAAAGTGTTGATGCCGGAGCGGGCTAACCTCAGGGAATTAAAACTCCACCAGCAGTGCTAACCTTCACGTGTGTTCGAAATTGATGATAACAGAAATAAAATCAAAGAAATCATTATTTGTCATATAATATATGTTGCTTGTGAAGCTTTTCCCACAAATGTATGCATGTAAACCAAACCAACGACAATTTCTAAGAACTTATTCTACGAATGTATATAATTTAAAGCTTATGACTCCAAATACGCATCATTTGGACGGCAAGGGACTGACATTCGATAATCAGGTTGTCATGTTCCCCATCAACATACTTTCTGTCAAAGTATCATGTATAACAAATTTGCTATGACAATTGTTGACCTTAAAATCTAACCTCAGTATCTTTTGCGATATAAAAGGTCATTCTATCTGTCCATTTTGTTCATGTAAACATAACAAAAATGACTTCAAAGTGAAGAGCAAAAAGTTGCAAATTCTGAAAATGAATTTCCCTTTTTTTAGTAAAAATATGAATTGAAAATATTATGTAAATGTTGAAGAATAAAAACGTTTCATTTTTTTTATTTTAGTTCTTACGACATGACTTAAAGACGTTTAATTACCTAAATTGCTACAAAGATCAAATTTATATATGACAGACTAATTGCCAAGCTTGATGGAAAACCTATGATAAATCATTTTAATATTTGATTTTTACATACAAATACTTTTGTTAAATGGATTCAACGAATCTAGATATTCTGCAGAATTTGACAATGAACTAGTGTGATAATTGAACATATATATTGGTAGAGCTCCCTCAAAGTTAAAATATGAGGAAAAAAACAAAGGCAAATTATATTATATTTTTTAGCCAAACAATCAAAACAATAATAAAAAAGTAACTGCTAAAACAACGTATTTATTGTAAAAATATGCCAAACAGGACGTCCTTGAAGTACATCTCGAATTAACAGAATAACTAGACTTACCTTCAAGTTGGGACTGTAATGTTGGTTGTACAAAGAATGAGACAATTGCCAAAATCACCGGTATTTTCATCATAACTACATGAAAAAGAGAGAAATCCGACTCAAAAACAAATACTCAAACAAAACAATTTACACACGAATTAAAGCATTATCTTTGCTTATCTTAATGCTGTGTTTAGAAAAACAAAATTCATGCTCGCATATCTACAATGAAGAAGTAGTCCCTGAAATACCTTAAAGTCATAACACATTTAAAAATCGTTGTATCATTGTTGCTGATGCTACAAATATGTATATTCATGTAGCTGACCTCATCAAAACATACTAAATATATACACATTCTATTTAAGGAAACAAAACATGAACTTGATAAGCTTGAGATGTTTCATTGTATAATAATAGTTTCTTATCCCTTGGTCGAGTAAACGTCTTCAAGATATGTTTATTCATTACTGTAAAACATAACGCTAACAACATGAACAAGAAATGTAAAATTAAATTGATTTTGGATGCTGACAAAAAAATATTAAAAACATTTATTATAAGTAATCTCTGACAATTTATTTGCTTCAAATCTCAGATGCATACAGTAGCAACCACAATCTAATTTTATGATGACTGGAAAAATTCATATTTTATTTAAAGACATCTTCGTTTTATTATTATTTAAAAAACGCTGTGGTTGTTTTACATTCGTTTTAGGAAAAAAAATAAATGTTCAGTAATCTTAATTGAAAACATAAAAAAATAGAGCATGATGTAAAATATTTGAATTACGTCGATATTGAACAATGAATATTTTTAAACAAAATTAAAATTAATAATTTCTAGAAATGTTTGATCCAAAAGATTAAAAAAAAAAAAAAAACTAAGATGCTAGTCCTTTGGAAGGGACGAAAAAAGGTTGTACCGTGTATGCGGAGAGCAATACCCCATGCACGTTAAAGATCCCTTTGTAGATTTCGATAAGAGTAGGATCAATCGGGGCTGCCACAAAGGCCACACTCGCAAACAGCTACCTGGAGAGGGATTTACATAAGCATCAAGCTTGTTTCCCAATCCAGGTTAAATAAATATGTCTAAATTAACATGACTGTCATTTATGTATTATTTTTGAAATTTTTATACATGTAAAATTCAGCCCGTTTTATTAACACAAATCATACAACGTAACATGTATATATTAACTTATTAAAACATGAAAAAGTTTGACTAAACTGGCATATATTTGTAAAGCAAAATCTAGGACAGGAATCGTAAGAGAAACAAATTATATGGGTCATGCGATTCGACAAGGTCTACCTGTAGGTCACCTGTTATTAGTATTCAATCATCTTACATGACAAAAACAAATTATTTTGTCATTATACATTATTGTATATTATCTGAACACTCTGTGAGTAGTAAATCATAAATGATAGACATCAACATTTCTATAAAATAAACCAGGAATACTTGGAATTTGAATATATAAGTGTCAATTCGGTATTTACAAAAGATTAATTCAAAGTGATCACTTAATATACGGTACAAATGTTTTACATAAAAAGAACAAAGTACAGAATGTTGGCATGAATTCTTGAACTCATCAAAGGTATACACTTTGAAAATCAAAGGAAACTAAATGTACATGTAATATATTCTTAACGGATTCAATTGTTTTTACTTTTTCGTATAAATTGAATAAGAAACGAAAATCTAGTATCAAGTTGACTTTTAAAAAAATCATTTAAGATAGTAAAATGACAGTTTTGATATTATCAAATCTGAATTAAATCAAAGGGAGGTGCATATAATATATAATGCAAAGGATTTATTTGAGTTCTCTGATTTTTTTTAAAGTAATCGGTGACGCTTAAATTAAAAATAAGAATTTAAAAACCTGTTTTTACTTTATGCTTAAACATCTAAAACATTAATCTAATTTTTTTTATCTTTCAGATAGCAGATAGCGCTCGCAAAGGAAATGTGTTTTTTATATTAATGTTAATGTTAATGTTTAATAACTTTTAACAACTAAAATAATGAATAAAAATTATTTAAACCCCCAAAATGAACTTATTATGGCTTTAAACAAAGTCCGTTTTACTTTTGATTACAACATTAAATATTCAGTAAATTACAAATTGCTACACATGTACTTGTGCATGAACAAACTACTTCATTTGTAGTACATGACATGCCAATCAAAAAAGCCCTCTATGGAAAGATAATTTCATACAAAGAATATAAATATGTACAGTGACTAATTCTATTCTTTATAAAAGTGATAGAATGTTAAAATGAAATAATCTGAAATAATGAGAAATTATTAAGTAAATAAATAGTTCAATTAAGCCCACACAGACAACCGTACATGTATTATGAAAAACGGTACAGACTACCAACTGCTGATAAACAATGCACAAATGTAAAATTAAATATATATTGTCAGTGATTTTAACAAATCAAAACATGGAAAAATAACTACATCCCTTTGGGATTACATAATTTGACTTAAAGGTTACATAGTGTAGTTTAAAACTTGATTTCAAAAAGTATACTCATACACATTTGGTGCTCTTGTTGCATTTGTTTAGCATGCTTCAAGCTACATCTAACATGCACATATTTCAAACCTTGTCATTTCTGAAAGGTTTCATAAGTGGTCAGGCAATCAAATGTCACATCAAAACTTATCATGTAACGGCCTTTTTGAGGTAAGCTTTGTGAGTAAACATCAAGCTCCAGAGTTCACCTTTTATACTTTTAGCAATGAAATCAAACAATTTTTCAATTGTCTTTTCTATAGGCATTTATGAAATGTTGATTAACTGTTTTTTTTTACACAGATGACAGAAATAACCAGACTTCTCTAGCAATGGATGGAGAAAATACGATAGCTAATTCGTGCCAAATAAAAAAAATGTAAAAAAAAATATATATAGATTTATTGTACGATTTACAAATTCCTTGGTACGATTCAAAAATTCGTTTCGACGTTTGAATCAATCAAGATTCCGTTTGAATAATTTAAAATTTCATAACGATATAATCTTATCAGTAAAAATGTTAACGACGCATAAATTCAATCAATATACTTAAAGATGCATAGTGAATATCGACAAGAATAAGCTGTCGCAGCTAAAAAGTTCATCAAGGACAGGTAGCATATATAATTCTTCTTTTGTTTGAATCAATTGTAAGTCCAACTGATTGATTCAAATCACACTATAGTAAATACTAGCGAATCTAATAACTTATTGTACCGTGTAGATGACCAAAAATAACAAATTTTTAGATGTAAACACAAAATGTAACATACCCAAAAAACAAAATATAGCATGTAACTCCTTCCATTACTGCTTTTTCCCAGGACAGAATTGACCACCTAGTGTTCTAGTTATTTTGAAAAGGAGACCTTTCTTAGTGTCTGTAAATTATATTAAACCTTGACTGTTTGCAAACTCTATTGTACGAACAGAGGTTTTGACAAGATGGTTATCACTAATTACTTGTTGTGCACAACTGTCTCTATTGATAAAAATGTTAACCATTTAAATAAACAAAACAAAATATAATATGTTAAAACGCGGTTTTTATATTGTGTATATGGGACAACGATTTTTTTAATCTAGAAGCAATCATAGGCAAATATATAAACATATTCGTTTTAGCTCAATGTGATAACAATATTCTTGTAATATAGTTTTGTGTGAATTTCTGAATTTTCTTATCGCTTTTGATGATTTGCAAGTCTTTTTTTCCCATTTAACATCTTAATTCATTTAGATTATGACACGTTCAACATGTTAATTTAAAAGTATTATATAATAATGAAACTAAGAAATGATAACATGATTAATTATAATTAATCATGACCACAAAGGTAAAGTTTATGAATGAAAGCTACAATGGCACATGTTAAGTGGCAATGACACTTTAAAACTATCAAAAAAAACAAACTATAAGTTTTTGAAACAACATAAAATTGTGCCCGATGATTAAATAAAAATAAAAACAGACAAAAAATCTTAAGTAAAAATATAATTATAATGGAAAGTACAAAATAGTATGATCATCAGATGGTTTTTAAAAAAATCCAACAAAAGAGATCAGACAGGGCTATCCTCTTTGATACAGTGTATTTACATAAAGACATGTAGCTATCATCCTTTGTATGTATGCAATGTTTAAGGTTTGATATTTTGGTGGACCCAGTACCTAAGAACTTTAATTTTAGATAGTGATGCTATTCTTCTACAGTAAAACAAAAAAATTAAAACATACAATATCAAAACAGAAATACGCCATATCGGATACAGTTTCATAGTCAATACTTGAAAAAAAAAATATTAGCTAAGATTGTTTTTATTTTTTTTTTTTTGCGAACGGAAAGTGTTTTTTTTAAAGAGCAAAATTTCACCTCAAGTGTTTTGAAATTTTACAGTCGTGTTTTGATGTCTTGCAACATTAAAATAAGCTTATAACGTTAGATGGACTGAACATCGAATAAAATGATAATAATGTTATAAAAATAGAAATATAATGGGACTTACTCTAAGTTTAATTCTGTTTTCGCTTGTGACCAAATTTCATGACTTAATTTTCAGTTTCCGGTCTAATCAAAATTAATCTCTAACTTAAAACTTTAGTCCCAAATCAACCACGTCCATGATGTTTTCACTGCGGTAGAGGATGTTAAACGTCTTGTAAACTATGTCCGTTACAACTTTAAATATTCAATTTGTCATGTTAAGAAATAAAGTAGCAAATAAAGAAAGCAATTCGTCACTTGCGATGTTTTGAGTTGTCGACATGTCCAGCATTCACACACGATGAAACGTTTAATATATCTTGTGGTTTTTGTTGTTAAATATTGTTGTTGTTTATTTATTGAAATAAACTTTAACCCTGTCTTAAAAGACCTTTTAATGTTCCCCATACATCTGTTTAAAAGATTTGCATATTCACATATGTTTAAATAACGCACCATCATATAATGAAATAGCTTTAGGTCATATTGTCATCATTAAAATATGCGGAAATGTCACCAATGATATTTTATATACCACTTTTCTCTGTTTTGTAAGTTTTGGAACAAAAATTTGCAGTGTCATATTACATTGAAGAACAAAGATCTTAAGTTTGTTAACGATCTTACATGTGTGGATTTTTCTGTCTGCATGATATTTTTTACCATAATTGAAAAATAATGTAATGAAAGTGACTTTTGTTTGCACACGCACTTTTTTTTTTAATTCACAAAATTAACTATGAATATTACTTAAAAGAGATACTCAAATAAAACAATTTGAACAAGTCATGTAATCAATTGGGTCATGTTAAGCTTATTCTATGAATGGGTGTTCTATTGATAATGATATATAGGTTTAGAAAAGAAGCCCCCCAAAAATGGAAGTTGGAATCATCATAAACAACGTGTTAGACAAAAGTGGTACATTTATACGCTGAATCCAACACAATGGACAAAACTACGGGCCGGGATGATCGAATTCATACGTTCAAGAAGAAAAGGCAAATGAGGAAATGACATACTAAACAAATGAAAGATAATAATGGTTCTGCCTTTGTACTGGTATATGTATTTCAAAAGATATGGTCTGTTAACGTATGTTTAAATGCATGTGAAATCAGATGCTTTGGTAGGGAAAGCAGTTTCTGTTGTTAAAAAATGTTTATTAAAATTAAAGGCATGACAAAAATCCTATTTAGTTAAATAATGTAAATCATGTCAATAACTGACATTTGATTAAAGAACAAATCAAAACCTGCAATATCTTTGTTAAAGGAACAAGCTTTGAGATGCCAACAAAAAAGAAGTATGAAAGGGGCAATCTGTCGAAGGTCAAAGAAGGTCCAGGCTAATCGGAAATCAACACATACAAAAACCACACAATTGTAAAAAACGCAATCAGCTCCATGAACTCATATCGAAGCCAAAGGGAATCACACACCGGAACGGTAAATTCTAGAATGCATCTGTATATTCAACAGATCGACTATGGAAATTATGGTGGTTTTTTTTTTCATTCGACTAAAGATATTGCTATTTTAATTCTTTTTCAAATATTAAGAAATTGATACAAAATCATAATAAGTAATTTATTTACACGCTTCCATAACGACGTGCTCTTCGAGTACAGCTTGAGTCTCATTTTACTTCAACTTGTAATAGAGCTTTGTACGCATAGTCTTAGTTTATGTTATTAAAATATAAAAACAATAGTCAATAATTTTATACTACCTTTTGTAGGCATTCGACATTACACACTACACTTTTTTTAAAGTATTGATGCTTTATATATAGGTCTACTTTTATTTGTTAATGGAAATAAATAAAATGACGTCGACGGAAATATTGAATAAATTAATCATGGAAGCAAATCGGATTTGAGAGAAAGGTGACTCGGAAATGACACGATTGTCAAAGATACTGTTAATACGCCAATCAGGTCATCAATCGTTTTCATAGGACATTATCGGTTATTCCTAACTTTTTTTTAGTAGAAAAGTCTTACTTTGGGGTATTACCGGCTATCGTTAACGCTGGAAATCTTTAAACGGTTAAAAATTACGTTATATGACTTTAACAAAGATAAGAACAATGGGAGAATATGAAAGACAACAGTTTGTCATTAGACTGCTGCCTACCATTTTCTACTGTTTTACTTTGTTAAAAATCTTTCAAAGTATGTTTATCGGACGGTCTTGATATTTTCACACCGGTGATACCCAGTGATTACATCACTGCCTCGCTTTGTTCTTTGAGGCAGTCAATCTATCTCATGGCGAAGCGTCTATCGGTGTTGAAAGACGCTCCCTCTGGTGTTATATAGTGAAGGGCGTTATGCATGGTTGAAAATCAAACGTTGGCGATTATTGGCTTTGATATAAGTTGTCGTTTAAAACTAATAATTTCAAGAAATTATAAAGACGCGATTTACTGCCTACACGAAGATATAACAGGAACAAAATAAAAGGTTGCATCTAATTTTTCGGTGACTTTTAAATGCAACCTTCCTAAGTTCTTATTTCAAAGTGACGTAATGCTGAATTGAAATTTGTATTTTATATTATAGTAGGCGTTTTAAAGTAAATATATTAGATTTTTATGCAAATCGGTTCACTTTTAAAACTTTAATTTTTTAAATATTAATCTATCACTTTCATGTCAGAGCTCACTGTCATTTAATTTAGTAACTTCATTTAATTTTTAGAAACAAGATAAATCACTTTGATTATAATTATGATCTCTCATTGTAAGTTCTTAGACGATCATTCTTTAATATAATTGAATGATTGCAACTACATTATCAAATTCTATTTATATCGAGTTATTGACATTTGATAGAAGACCACAAACCACAAAGACTACCACTAAACATGATATACTGGCTCAAATACCATAAATAGTTATTGCTTTTGCATGTAATAGGGTCATCAATTATGTATAATTATTATTTTACACGTACACAATAACTTAACGTGAAAAAATGAATACTTTTAAGCTAGAAAACAGCTACGGTTAGCACCCATGTCATAATGAATGCCTGGGTCGTCAGTGGCACATCATGTTGGAATAAATGGCATGTTCTTTGCCCGTTGAAAAACCCTGCTGAAGGTCTAATTAAGAAAAACGGTAAAGAAATATGTAATCAGTGTACGCCATACAACCAAGATGAAGAAACGGCAATTTAAAAAATCACATTGGAAAACAGCCAGCAGTCTTCAACATAACCAGAAGTCGCTTTTTGCCGTCTTACATTGGCCCAAGACTAAAAATACAATACAAAAGATTCAAAACTAATCTCCCTAAATTATCAACGAAAGATATTTTTAGAAATGGCACCAAAACAAAATGACCAGGACAGACAAAAGCTTTAACAAGGATCCCTGGTTTAGGACAGACATATAAAATGTGGCAGGGTTAAACTAGTTGTTGGGCCCAATCTCCCCCTATTGCTTATCTTATACAAAGCACAAAAATAAAACACTCTAAAAATCAACTCGATAAAAGTTTAAATAGTTTAATTCACCAAGAGAGAACCTGAGACAAGAGCACTATAAGAGAACAACGAGGCGTAGAGTACCTCTTTAGAGAACACTCGCACTGATAGTTAGCTAAGAAGCATTTATCGACTGCAAATAAAAACAAGACTTCAAACAACTAATGAATAAGTGTTATATAATCCCATAAAACTGACATATTTGATCGATGTAATGTTTTGAAACAATACAAAGGTTTAAGAGTTCCCATGCAGGGGGTTAAATTGTCCGGTCCTACAGTCAAAACTCCCATCCACGATTGGCATTGTGTCCGCATCATCCCCCAAACTTCATTATCATTTCGTGTTCATTTAATCATCCTTTTCATGTAAACCTCCCTGATATAGCAAAATTTTTGCTGATATGTAGTAAAGCAATAACTACTAGAAAATAATGAGATGTGGATACACCCCAAGCACGGGGATACTTTTAACAGCATCCACACGGCACAAAGGACAAACTCTGCAAAAAAATAGAAAGTAATGAGATGTGGAATAAGTGTACGCGACACAACCTACATAATAAGCGGAAATTTAGAAACCACAATAAAAGTACTGTAGTAAAATATAGTCAAATTGGTTGGAAAATAATGTGAGCTCTCTAATGTACAAGTATACCATCATTGAAATATATAACAGCATACACCCCAAGCACGTAGTAATTTATTTACTTTAATCTATTCAAATAAGTGTGTCACATCAGAGATCGAAAGTATGGCAACTGGGCAAAATACAAATGGAGTAAATTGTGCATGGCACAAAACCACATCCAATAATATGAACAAAAACAAATGTAAGGAACATGGCACAATGATAAAATGAACAAAAGCAAATGTAAGGAACATGGCACAATGATAAAATGAACAAAGGCAAATGTAAGGAACATGGCTTTATCAATATTTCACATGAAAGCTTTCACAGACATGTTCTTGCAAATTGCAAGACGTGTATTAAAAAACTGTTGCAAATGAACAAACAATATATCTGGCTATACATTTGTAAAAACAAGTAACTATTTGATTAGCATATTATTTTTTATAAACCTCTTTACCGTACATATATGTAGGACTACCAATATTAGATTGGCACGTTTGTTTTTATTCGCAATCTAATTTATATCATACAGGGGAATATACTTTGACCGCTGGGAAACTGAACAGGGAAGGGGTAGAGGACAGGGAAAGAAAAAAAAACCTCTCTGTAGCTGAACGTGTCATACAAATGTTATAAAGAGTGTTATTTTAACAAAAACAAAGACTACATGTCCTATAAAACAGGTACGATTTTACGGCAAGAAACATAATTACATAATATGCTTCCGATGCTTACAGTTAGTTTGAGCTGATCCTATGTCTATGCGTGTGTGCCTTAGGGTTTAACACCCTTTTTGTCGCACTTTGGCCATAAAATGCGGTCAGTTTTAATGGTGTTGGAAACCGGAGTACCTGAGGGAAATTCAAATCACCCACTTCGGGCATGTAGCTTTTCCTAAATTCCTCAGTATCGTTACACAAGTGTGGCATTAATGCAAATGTACTTACATGAAAAAGGCATAATTGTACAAAATCCCACAAAGATGCGGAAAACTAATTTTACAATTTTGATTAGGACAGACGGATCTGAAGAGATGTCCAGTATGACGTGATATTATTTTCAGCATTTTCATTGCATGACTCGAGAAAACTTGAACATCATAAAGTCATTGAATAAAACCCCACAAAGATGCGGAAAACATATTTTACTATGTTGATATGACAGATTGATCTGAAGAGATGTCCAGTATGACGTGATATTACTTTCAGTATTTTCATTGCATGACCCGAGGAACGCAAGCAAGTTTGAACTTGAACGTGATAAAATCATTAAATAAAATCCCACAAAGATGCGGAAAACATACAGAGATGTTTAGTATGAAGTGAGCATATTTTCAGCATGTTCAGTGCGAGACTCGACGAACGCGAGCAAGTTTGAACTTCAACATGATAAAGGCGTTTTATAAAATCACACAAAGAAGCAGCAATTATATTTTACAATTTTGTTTAGGCCAGATTGACGTGAAGAAATGTTCGGTATGACGTGATATAATTTCCACCATTTTCAGTGTGAGACTCGACGAACGCAAGCAAGCTTGGACTTGAACAATAGTTCCTTGATGTTAGTCGGACCTGACAGAAAATTTTTGGTCCATCATATTTTGAGTCTCGTGATAGACATTTGGCAGATTTTCTCTCGCTGTATTACAAATTCTTAATAACAAACCACTGGTCGGTTCAAATAATATACTTCCGGACACTTGACACGTTTAAGACGAACAAGCACGCAATGTTGCTGTTAGCGATAGATGGATGGAAATGAGATCTTGTATAATGCATATTGCAAGGAGGAAGATTTTGTCAACTGTGAAAAATGGAAAACCGAAAAATAATGCATAACAAAATTTCGAACGCAAAGACGATGTTAGTGTTACTTATGAAAAAACGCCGTAATCTTAGATATCTATTACTGATACTTATTTCGAAAAACACCCAAACCATTATTGTTATATATCAAAATAAAGGTAAGATAATAGACACTTAAAAAATGCAACAAAGAATGAGCCTTACCATAAAAACCCATGTAACGCGTTACAAAAATTAGCATAGTGTCATGAATTTCTGTTCCTTAAATGGGACCAAATGAATATACAAGCTTTAAATTCTGAAATAAACTTTATATATCAATATGTTTTACGATGTTATAAACGAAAACAATTCAAGCCTTGTAAAAAGAAAGTAAAACGGCAAATAATTCTTACCTTTTTTATGTAACGTTATTTTGTTTTAAAAGTCTAATTAAAAGTTTGAAAATAAACAAATTTGTACTCGGAGACAGGAACTTTATAAAACTTAAAATCAATCATGT
Source organism: Arcuatula senhousia (assembly GCA_963971305.1). NCBI lineage: Eukaryota > Metazoa > Mollusca > Bivalvia > Mytilida > Mytilidae > Arcuatula > Arcuatula senhousia. The sequence goes on from OZ020306.1 coordinate 48,476,800, forward strand.
GACTGAACATTTACTGAAATTTACAAATTTGTCACAATTTTAGTCATACACATCCGATTTTTTAAAAACTTTGGCCAAAATAAAAATCAGAGACGAATGTCCAGTGGTAAGTTTTACGTTAAATTCCGACTGTAACCGATATTGTCGATCGTTTTCATATATTATTTCAAAATTGAATGCCATTTTGAATGGAAATTCAAAATGTGCATTTTCCCAAGATTAACATGCATGTTTGCACATGAAGATATCACAAAAAATACGCTTTTACTGTTAATTTACAAAAATCAGACATGAATGTCCAGTCGATTTTCCACCGCATTAAATAACGTCCTCTTTTCATCAGTCGACGTTTTAGCGTAACGTCTTGAGTATCACAAATATCTTGCGGAACGTCAAAACGTTCAGAAAAGAGCTGCAGGTTCCTGTACCATGGCTATTGACCATGTGCAGTACAAAAAGGAAACATGACATTGGGAACGAGACACAAAATACCAGTTTTCAACAAAAAATAACTTGGTTATGCTGCATTTGCATATTTCAAGAAAACCTGTACGGGTTTCGGGTGGCCAATAGGCACGCAGCAGCGCTAAACTTGTCGGTAAAGTCAATTAAAGAGCTCTCAGAAACATGGCATCGGGTCAAGCAGCTTTACCCACAAAGCTACTGGGATGTGTGTCCAAGGTGGTTGAATGGGACAGACAAGACCTGTCATAAAGAATGCCGGACTCGTCAGGCTATAAGGCAGAAAACTTGACCGCAAATCATAGTGGTGCACCGTGTTTTGAAAAAAAGTTCCTCGCTTGTTAAAGAAAGAATTTTTCTGCAGGTCTCGGTAAGAGTGGGTCACAAAGGAACTCCATGCTATTTATATATCAAGCAGTATTCTCCAAGGATTAAGTAGCATTTGAGTCAAAATATCGAATTTTAATAGACAGTCGGGGAATTTCGAACACTTAAAATCGGACCATACAAGTCAAACCACAAGGCTTGTAATAACCTATTCGTGTGCTTCTATCATTCAAAATACCAAATACCAAAAGTAAGTTTCATTAAACATTATATTAATATACAAAAATAAAAAAGCAAGTTAGTTTTTTTTTCATAAAATAATTATATATACAAAAACTACAGTACCTTGCATCGCAAATCAATAAATTCATCAGTTATGGCATTTAATTTAATCTTAAATTATATATATTTGGAATTTCATTATGTAATTGACATACAACAATGACATTAGATGATCCTATCTAATATTTTACATTGTATATTCAATTAGATTACATCATTGATCTAATTTTACAATATAGATATTGTTTCTGATTTTGCTAATGTCAACATTTTTCCAAGAAAAATCTAATACAGAACTTTTGTTTTTTGTCTTATCTGTGTGGTAGCATTGTGCAATTATGCAACTCCATCGATATTAGAAAAGGTACTTTTTGATAGGGTTACAAGCATAAAAATCAAATTTTCGCATTTGTAATTTAATTAAGTTTTGTAGAATCGAAATGGACCCTTTGATTGTCCTTTGATAACGCGAGTCTTCCTATGGCAAGCTTTCAATATTTAACGCGATTGTTTTTGCAATAATTCCGAGTTCCCTTTGGTTTTACATGGAACATGTTTCGATCTCAAGAGGTGAAGTTGGAGTTGGTTTTGGTAAGTCATAACAAATAATCTCTATTGATCCTGCCAAGAAAAATGCAAAACAAGCTAGAATATTGCTCTGTCTAGTTCTCTAATTTTGTGAAAAAATTATCGTATCGAAAATCTTTACACAAACCATTTTTAAGTGAACTCATCTTACCAGAAAATACAATATAGTTCTTACAGATCATTTGAAATTTCTTTACATAAGTGACATAGAAAGAGTCATTCCGTGTCAATAGTCTGGAATGTAACAAACTTGGACTTGCCAATTTTAAAAGTTGTTGGTCTAGATCTGTAATTTGCTGAAAAGAATTAGTGTTTAATTTTTGTGGTTAATGTATGAAAGGACAAAGATGATAAGTTGAATTAATGTACGTGACACAAACATCAAAACAGCCAATATTATTTTGAAGAATCTTATCATTATCATGTGTTGCTATCTGGAACATAAAATTATACCCACGCTTTGTCTAAACATCGGATTTATGATTTTAATCAATAAAAACCCCATAAAACCTATATGCAACGTTATAATTTTTGCTCTAATCTCAAAGTGCACTTACTTAAATTCTACCCTCAGGAAACATATAACGACATATCAGAAAATGATTTGCAAATTTATTAAGACTTTTATACAAATGCATACCCTGCAGCTGTGTGTCACAGCGTTTAAAAGTGTTATATGAAACAGATATCATCAGGACCTCGAGTACACTGTGACTCAAACACTATTAAAACAAAAGATGACCGACCCGATACGGGCTTCTGTTGTTTTAAAAAGACCCTTCGGCATTATGTCTGATTTTATGTACATGAAAGCTATTTTTTTGTTTTAGTGTACACTTTTAGATATAAAAAATTGCTTGGATTTACAACTTTTCATTTTGACTTTTTAATAGAATAGAATTTAAGAAAAGAATCAGGGGCGGATTAAGGATTTTGATTAAGTGGGGGGGGGGAGGGGTAATAAAAAATTGTTGGTTTTCGCGATTTTTATAAGCTTTTTTTCGTGAACTTTGTGCAAAAATTCACATATTTTGGACGCGTATGTCCGGTACGCCTTTCCTTGAATCCGCGCCTCAGGATGTGAACCCCGTTCTGTATATACTCAGTCATTGACTTTCAGAATGATACACCTTTGAAATGTTCAAAATGCAAAATTTGAAAAAAAAACTAATTCCGCCATGTCGCCTTAAAATATTCGGTCCTTCTTCATTTATTTCTCTGTCTTTTCCTCATTTCTTCTATTATTTTGGGTATTTTTTTATCCTCTGTCCCTATTTAGATTTTTCGTATTTTGAATGTAAAGACGACTTAATTTAATCCATGTCATTTAAAAAATAATTAGGATGTCTACTTTAAGTTATAAATTTTATATTATTCAATTAGATATAGAGTAAAATCCAATTAAGATGTTCATTTAATTCACGGTATGAATTTACGCTTTCTTACAAAAGCGTGCATCTCCATTTATTGCAAATCTAAACTCAATTGACTCTCAAGGAGATCTAGAGCATTAGCAGAATTACTATATTGATTTCATTTTGCCATTCCGTAATTATCATGTACAGAAAGAGGAAAATTGGAGATTTTTCTATATGTCTTCTATTTTTCTTAAGATAATTGAATGAAACATTAAACTTAAGATTTGCTTATCTCGCTTTGTCTTTTGGGCAATACATCCACTACAGATATTAGTTTGGCTTTTTTTTTATTCCAGAATTTAAATTCACAGTGAGATGTTTTATATAATTACGCATCATGTTTTTGCCTTCTGCATTTCCATTTCGAATTGATAGGCAGGTCTTTTATTGTAGAATATTCCAAAGAACAACCTTATATATTAAGGAGATACATGTACATGTATTTCAAATAATCTCAATACATTGATGTATAATAATGACGTATAATAGAATCATCAATTGATTATGAATTTCCTTTTTTCTTTTCTTTTTTTGCGAACATCTTTTACAGAACGCAAACAATTTGTTTCATCTTGATGCATACAATTTGAAACCCTCTGAGCCATGTGCAAAATTTCTAAAATTTCGTAATTTATAACTGTAAGGTGCTTTATAAACAGCTAGACGGACAAATAAATTCAACTTACCGAATGTCATCTTTTAACAAGGTTCCGTAAAATTTATCTAGTTCCAAAATCCGATCTATAATTTAAAGCCTTTAACTTAAAAGGAAGTCCATCATTCAGAAAAACCGGCGTTTCAAATCAGACCCGTCAAACCGCATGTTCTTCTGGCGACCATCAACGAGAACAACAGAAAAGTGTAATTTCTTGTAATTTTCACACTTGAATTGCTCAATTATTGATGCGTGCAAAATGATCATCGGATGACAATAAAATCAGTAATATGGTTATTATAAAATGATAAAGTGATCAGATTTTTATTTATCTGTGACCCAGGTTTGACACATATAGTCAGACTGGTTATAAAAAGACAATTTCTTTATACTAACGGACAAGGCCACTGAAAATTGAATGTTTCTTAAGAGAGTATACCTAACACTTTGGCTAAAATAAATTTGTGTCGTTTAATTCTATTGAAATTTTGCAAAAATATGAACTAAAATGAAATAAATTTAATTGCAAAATCTCGACAAAATCTATCCATAGGTTTCTTGTGAAAATTTTCAACGTTAATAAGGATGCATCTCGGGTTAGGATCTCACCAATCACTATCAAAACTATTTCAAAGAACCCAATAAACGTGATCATTTGATTTTATTAAAAATTTGGGTTTGCATGAACAACTGTTGTCGTCTCTTATGTATCCTTGTCCATTGTAATGTCCTTAATGTGCTAAAAAATAGCAAATTCCTTAGCCTTTCATATAGTTTTGTTTTTAGCACTCTGTTAGAAATTTTGTTATTTCATATTAAATGTATGCTCTTCAAGTTGTATTCATTTGGACTATCAGCGTTTGGTTTGAGCGCCTCTGATGAGTCTTTAATACATGTAGAGGAAACGCGCATCAGAAGTTGTTTCAAGATAATTTTTATAAGTTGATATAATATAGAATGGATATGGTGAGCTGCAAAGTTAGAAAGGGGTGTCCGTGTGCCAACAGTGATAAAAATCATTTTTAAAGCCGTTGACACCGGAAAATCCAGCATGGGGTTGAGCTGGAATCGAACCCATACTCGGTCATCTATGGCAACTTCGCCTGCACTGTGTCCAGCGCCCTAGACCACTAGACCACCTAGGCTAGATAAAAATCTAGCTTTCGGTTGCCTAGTTAAGCCTCCTCGTAGACAATCTAAGGTTGTAACACAGTAAACGATGAACATTAGGTGGGTAGGGAGAGAATTGGTCGCAACTGGTATAGTAATATAAGCATAGATATGATAAATGGTGTTGCGTACAGCTCTGTAAAGTAATTGATATAATATAGAATGGATATGGTGAGCTGCAAAGTTAGAAAGGGGTGTCCGTGTGCCAACAGTGACGAAAATCATCTTTTTAAAGCCGTTGACACCGGAAAATCCAGCATGGGGTTGAGCTGGAATCGAATTTTTATAAGTTGTTCTTTAATTTGTCTCAGATTGTTATTTGCAAAAGCGTTGTGATTTGTGTTAGAACCTGCCATTAAGACTAAGATAACAATGGAATGGGCAGGTTTAACCTAGAACGATAAAAAAATATTTAACCAAGGTACACTAAATGAAGGATGCCTGTATACCAGGTAAAGACTTTGCGATTTCTTTTTTTTCATATATCTTCCTTCCTTTGCTTTTTCTTAACATTTTTAGTTTCATTGTTTAGTTACATGTTTAAAGGACTTTCCATCATAAGATTGCTAAAGCAACTAGACAGGGGCCCCTGGTTTAGGATGCATGTCAAATCGTCGGACCAAGTGGATGCCTGTCTTGGGCGTTTAAATGATATCTGAATTGTGTATATTCTAACTCTCTAAACCTCTAGCTGAATCCATTAAATTTCTGACATTTTATAAGGAGTGATGGTAAGCACATAATTATGTGTACTCCTTTTTGAAATTTGTAAAGAAATCAAGTGTTTTTGCGTTTCTTGAATTGAGTATAAAAAGAGCCGATGGTGTATGGTAAACGCTTCGAGCTAATGACACATGTGAGTGAGTTGGTGTTTTACGCTCGTGCAACGCTATGTAGGTAGGTTATTTACGAGCGATGAACATGAAAGGGATGAGAAAATGAACATGGCATGCTGATGATAAATGAAGCATGGGAATGGAGTGGGAAACAATGGACCTGTAAATTTTGAAGAACCACAGGAAAAGGTGAGAGATTGGTAAGGGCAAAAACATTTAGCCTATGTGGTGCACTATTTGGCGGTCCACAAAGGGGTCTTTTACGTGCATGAAGCGTGGCACTCTCCAAACACGTTGGCCCACGATGGTGAAGGAAGAAAAAAGGCTGTCTCGTGGTTAGGACAGCAATATCACATTCTTGTTAAAGAACCCCTGCATTGTGGAGAACTCGATAAGTGTAGGCTCGATGGTGGCAGTTAAAAATGCCACAATGCTAAACTGCAACTTGATAGCATAAAGTTTATTTTCTAATCCAGGATTAGTAATTTTAAACGTCCAATTTCTAAATTAGAACTACCGGACAAGGTTGACAGTATAAAAATGTTCATAATTTTCACTTTCGGCATTTTTTATCAGATCATATATCGATCAATACATGTGCATGTAAATCAACTGATATCAAGTTTAAAATAGAAATAAGATTAATGGAGTCTTCTTTAAGAATATTTTATTTCTAAATTGACAATATGAAAAATGTCCGACCTCATTTATATACATATATACATGTAAATATATTCAATAAATTTACATGCATGGTCATATTAATAGATATGTCAGAACCCAGACAGAACTGGCAATTTTAACGAGGTCATACGGTCAAAGTCGAACAAGATTGTTATACATGTACATATTCTTGGCTTCAAGATACAGTTGAGGGATGTCGCCTTATTTGACCATAATTGATTCAGCATCAGTCAACATAAAGATTATAAAGATAATATATTTTTCATGAATAAGGCACTTGAAGGTCCTCGTCGTAACCTTAAAAAATATTTGAAAGTTTCAAAAAGACCTCAAAAGGGATTATGTTGAGAGGTTTCGTGAAGTAGAGCAAGTTGGTGTTTACGCTCTTTTAACGCTATATGGGTTATTTTAAGGCGATGGACAAGTGAACATGAAATGATAATGAAAAATGAAGTGTGGAGATGGGGTGGGAAACAATGGAACAGCGAATTTTGAAAACCCAAGTAAAAGGGGGAGAGTTGGGTAGGGGCTGAAAAGTAAGCCCTTGGCGTTCCTCAAAGGGCTTTTTAACGTGCATGAAGCGTGGAACTCTCAACACACATTGGCGCACTATGGTCAGCGACCAGGGTGTCAGTTTTATAGACCTGGCAACCCTCGCGTACGAGGGCCAGCCTATTCAGCCACTTAGGGTACACACCTGGTCGCTCTGAGCACTGACCCGACGTCAAAGTCCAAATACCCTTAGTCGCCTCTTACGAAAAGCCAGGCTCTGCTGTGGGCCTATTCGCACCCGGACTCCGCACGGGATAGCTGGTTGCAAAAACAAATAGTAAATGATTAATAAAATACAAAATGCATTCATTAAAACACATCTGAGGGTCTCGTGAATTGTTACTTAAAAAGAGAACCGCAAGCTCCATGTATAAGTTACAAAAACTTTGCAAAGATAAACATTACTTACAATCGATTAGTGCGAAAGAAATTGATGCCCATTAAAGTCATTGCGATTAAAATTTGTTCAATCTGTTATTTGTCGTACAAGAGGTATTTCCCGTCAACCATTTAAGAGATGAACCATTTAATTTGAAGGGCCGGGGTGTGCTTAGAATTTTTTTTTCCTTGTCACGATATAAAATTTGTATTCATTATCAGCATTATTCCTTCTTCAGAGCAATTTTTCTTTACCTCTGCTGTCAGAATTTTTTTTTCATCAAAAATCAAATTCAAAATATTTTTGTTTTGGTTGATCCCTTACCATCTCTCAAAATAAAATACTTTTTTGAAATTTCTTAAAACTTTGCACCTAAAGTTGACAGAGACCAATTGAAACGATCCCATTAGCAGTGCCCGAAAAAGAGGGTCATTAGAGAAACATATCTCTCATTTTTCAGTGGCAATAAAATTTGATTTTTTTTTTCAAAAGGTGATCACTCACTCACTCACTCACTTAATATTCAAGCAGCATCGCACCATATCCGGTCAATTGTAACGTCATCCGGTCATTGTTTCGTCTTAACCTATTTTCTGTCTTCCTTCTCATATCAATCAATGTCTCTATTTTGTCAGTAGTTCAAACGTATGCAACATAAATCAAAATTGCACATATATTATAATGAATTCCACGTGTTTGCCGATTTTGGAGACAAAGTGTATTAATAGCATACAAATCATCATAGATATGTCATGTTTTAATTTATAACCTACAAATCACTGGTCAGTGTGATTTATTAGGTGAGAAATTGTGAAAGTTTTATGTGACGAAGAACACCATAATTTCACATAAAAATTACATATATGCAGTGGTCATTGATATCTCATGTAAGGATATCGTAAGGTCATATCAGAATGCATATTGGATTAAAATTTTCACGCGTTCTTGTTTAATATGAGGCAGGTTTAACCTGTGACGCTCCCGAAGTTAAAACGTATCTAAAATTATCTTATAAGCATAAATTATTGTTGAAAATATTTATAATGCGATATCTATTCTAAAAAATATATTCGAAAATAAAAAAACAAACTACCTTTTCTCATGGGTCATATATGCGCTTGATGACGTTCCAAATTTTTAAAGCAAAAAGCGTTAAAATGACACAGAAAGTTCGGGAAAGCAAGCGTGATTTACCGGATGTTGAAGGAAAATTCAGCCCATAGTACAACTAAAATATTGACATTTCTACCATTTTCGCTTCCTTCGGGAGCGTATAATACAATTAGTGTCATATTCACAAGGTTGGGAGGAGTTTATTTTTCTCGGTCTTTTATGTAGGATTTAAAGAAGAAGTCCGAAATATAATTGACCTATGACCACCCCGGTCAATAAAATAGATTAATACCTTCATTAACTAGACCTTGGAAAGTTGAGGATATTGAATTGTTCACTTTAATTTATTTGATGGGACAAATTTGTTAAGGCATGATAAAACTTTTAACGAGGACTATAACACATGATTTTTGGGACAAATCAAAATACAACAAATTTCAAGGAAATAAATTTCAGTTTTGCCTATTTAATAAGTCTCTTTGAAGTGCGCTTCACCATGCAAAAATATGAAAAAAATACCAAAACAATATATGAATATGAATAGCATAGAACGATTAAACTAAAATCAGCCTAGTTTGAACCAAAATTATAATTGAGATCACCCAATGGCTGGTGTGGAAAGAAGCTCAAAGTTTGGACAACTTTGAAGTGTACATAGCTTTGTTGTGTTATTCTACAAAAGTGTTAGAATTTTAAAAACGTATATGCTAAAAATGAAAAACTTATTTTGACCACGCTTGGCAAGGTCACGCCGGAACAAATATACAAAATGTTAATTCATTTAAGGTTTGCTTTTATTTTGCGATTCGAATGGATTCTGTTTAGTCCGGCGCAGAAAAAAATTTTGAAATTGTTTACTCACATCCGGTTTCTAAGCTTGTTATTTATCTAACACGAGTTAAGAGATTTGTTCATGTCGAATGATTTAGATATCCCGGAGTATTTGTCTGTTATTGTACTTTCACTTTCTAGTTTATGTTTAAGTAAAATTTTTACCATTTTTTTGTGAACTCATTACTTTGAGTGAGGATGAGGAATTACATTTGTACAAGGTGTTGACAAATAATTATGTCTTTCCCCACTTTTGTGGGGAAGCATATTGATTTTGTCGTGTATGTCCGTCCGTCTGTCCGTCACAAAGTTTGTCAGCGCAACTCCACTGAAACTATAGAACCAAATTCAACAAAACTTAGCATATAGGAAGGACACCATACGTAGTTGTGCATATAACCAGGAAATTTTGATCCTAAAATATTTGGTGGGAGTAATGGCCCTTTGAACTTATAAATTTGCTGAAAATTCTTATTTATCATCTTGTCAGCGCAACTCCTCTGAACTTACTGAACCGAATTCAACAAAACTTTGTATATAGGAAGGACACCATACTTAGTTGTGCATATAACCAGGAAATTTTGATCCTTAAATTTTTGGTGGGAGTAATTGCCCTTTGAACTTAGAAATTTGCTGAAAATCCTTATTTATCATCTTGTCAGCGCAACTCCTCTGAAACTACTGAACCGAATTCATCAAATATTGGTATATAGGAAGGACAATATATGTAGCTGTGCACATTACCAGGAAATTTGGATCTTCAAATTTGTGTGGGAGTTATGGCTCTTTGAAATTAGAAATTTGCTTAAAATCCTTATTTATCATCTTGTCAGCGCAAGTCCTCTGAAACTGCTGAACCGAATTCAATGAAACTTGATATATAGGAAGAACACCATTTGTAGTTGTGCACATGACCAGGAAATTTTTATCCTCCAATTTCGTGAAAGTAATGGCCCTTTGAACTTTTTGGGGAAACGGGTGTAGTCAGCGTTTTTGCAGGCAAAAACAAACTTTAATTTTAATTAGAGGTCTATCACAGACTGTACAGTGATGTTTAATCTATATTTGAATAACAATAGTCAAATTAGATGCATTGGTCCAATCGGTGATCTTGCAGCCATACACAGGACACTTTAAGAGATTCACGCTTTTACAAAATGTATAAATATAGAGTAAAAAAAAAACATATCAAACAGGTACTAAATATAAGCAATCCCGTGTATATGAACGGTTTTAGAGAGCGTCCTTGAAGAATGCTTGACTGACGACAGACATCCATTATGCATGGCCTGATCTAGAATTTTTAGACAATGTATAAAGATAAGAATTATCATCATGTAATGACAAAACTACCGGAACCTGGAAAATCAACCTAAAATGTCCGACAGAAAATTTATAACAAATCAAAGCAGATATATCGGATTTATCCGTTAGGGTTACAATTTCCCTTTTATTTTATTGCTTTTGATAATGAACTAGAATAGTTCTAAAACCTCAGGGATTTGAATTGTCGGGAGTTGTCAGGAGCTGTCAGAAACTGTCAGAAACTGTCAGAAGCTGTCAGGGCTTAGAACTGTCAGGGCGAATAACAGGTTAGAGATGTTAGGACGTAAGACAGCTTAGAACTGTCAGGGCTTAGAACAGTTTTAAATATGCCATGGGTCAGAACTGTACGGAACCGTTCTATGACAGGACAAGGGTAATCATAATCTGTCCTTGAACTGTCAGCAGAACAGAATTAGAACAGATTCCTGACAGTTCCAAAAAGATGTTAGAACTGGTCTTAACTGTAAGTCTAATGGCGCCAAATCTCCCTCATCCTTTGCGACCTTTTGGTCCGGTAGTAATTACTTAAACACATTACGCTTATGAGACATAATATGGATATAGAGGTAATCATCACAGTACAACCAACAGCCTAAGAGTAATTAAAACAGCTGCGAACTCTTCTGACATACTTGTAATAATTTATTGCCATGCTGTGCTTCGATTCCCAGTCCTCGACTTTCATTAAAACATGTAAACAATGTAATAGAAATAATAATAAAATGTTAACCATAGAAATATTTCAACATTTTTAGCCGCGATAATCGCTGTAGCGATTAGCCACGGTTATAGGTACGATAGCCTTTCAGTAAAAGACAAACATGAAGCTGACAGTCGTGTTGTATTAACCCACATCAATACATACTCGTAATATAGTTCCTTTCCCAAAAACCTTACTGATGGGTATTTATAGTCGTGATTTTAGGGAAATGCCCCTCTGCAGCGACTATTAAACAGTTCAAAAGACTCGCTATGTGCCATGGGTCGTCCAGCACATGACACAACACTGCAAGTGTTAGCTGCTCCAGAGTATCCTTTGTTGTCGCTGGAGCAGGGCCCGTCTTCCACCACGGGGATGTACTGGTTGGAATTCTGAAAGACTCCCAATAACCAATTACTACTCAACTTTTCTACTAAATAAAAAAAACCTTTAAAATGTGTGTAATGTGTTGATTATACCGGTTACCAGTACTTTTGTAAAGCAAAATAGTGTCCTATGAAATTTTGTCCACCCTGCCATACACTGAAAAATCTAGAGGACAAGATTTCATATCTCTTAAGCGTTTTATTCCGTCCTTGGACTTCATCATAGGAGTGAATGCCACTCAAGACAATATTTCACAGCGGACACTATTTAATGTTACACTTTCAATATCGTTGAGGTATACCCCTTTCGAAATAAAGGTACAACAATGTACTTCGTTTGATGTTTAGAACAATTGTAAAAAAAAAGATCGGTCGCAGTGACAAAATTACGGAAGACGATAAGGAAACAAAATATTTCGAAAATACAACGCTAATCACATGTGGGGCGACATGTACTAATAATATTACGATATGTGCATCAATACAGATCCATTTAAGAAAAAGAAAGCTTCTAAGAGTCACGTACTGAAGAAAAATTCCCGTTCTAATAATAACAGCCAATTGAAAGAGTTTTTCTTTATTTTCTATTCATCTCACATTTAAGCTTTGATTACATGTTATTCTCCACTTCCTGATAATCATCTATATATGGTTTGAAATACTACTGTTCCAACCAATCAAGTAATTATAGAAAAATAACAGTTACAAGGAAAATAACACAATTGTCGTTTCTTTATTAGTGAATAAAGAGGGGAATTAGTATATCTTAAAATGATAAACTTTATAGCGTGTCTGGAGTATTCTTAGTGGTAAAAATATTTACCACGGCGTTATTTGCTAAACTACGAAAATAAATCATAAATATATTTCATGCAACAAAACAAAGCAACAAGCTCGCCATATCTTCATAATTAATAACTATACACGTTCTTCATATAAATATTTGAGCTGATGATTCGCATGTTCTTTAATATGTATGATTCGATTCCAATCAAAGAAAAATAGCTCTTGTACATTTGATTAATCGAACATTAAAAAAAAGTAGTCGCACAGGCATGTTTGACAGGGAATATATCTAAGTTTAAGAACTGCGCTTATTTTATTTCTTTTTATTTGAAATCATTTTAAATTCATTTCTTTTGCATCTATGTTATAATATAATTATGTTTTAAGCAATGGTAGAAAACCGTTCTATTTAGCTGACGAAATAGCTACAACTATACGCTTTTTGATAAGCTACAAGGTTTTGGTCATATTATTAAACAATTTCTAAAATAGACATTAAAAATGCGGACCTGTACTACATATAACATTCAAAATTACAAGTCGTTGTCAAGAAACCTTCACTTTAAAATGAATATCATGCCGTAAACATTTATATATAAACTGATGTACAAATCATAAAAATAGCAACACATCTCAAAATACTAACATAATTTCCCCCTCATGTGACATTTCAACCTTTGAAGAGTATGTATTAATATCACATGATCATGATCAACAATTAAACTCCGTTTCATCGTGTTTCAATTCATCAATATAATTCCTAGCATCTTCTACAATAGTTATCTCCCCTGCATCATCGTCGTCATCATCAGCCGGGTGTACGCCAGGGCGGCGCTCTTGTACCTGTAAATTTTGAACTTTTGTCTTCAAAGATTGTTTCCCTTTATCATCTTCAACGTCAGATTCTTCTGACTCCTTTTCTTTTTCCTCTTCTCGTTTAACAAGGTGGTTTCTTAATCCTTCACATGGAACCTTTTGATAGAGAGCCGTCCGGAACTGCTTGTTTGTGAAAACATAGACCAGTGGGTTCCAAACTGATCCGGTTTTGGCAAAAATTGATGGTACCGTTGCGACTATCAGTGGTAAATCCCCAAATCCAAAAGCGACCCAAAAAGAAGCGATTGCATACGGTGTCCAGGCAAAAAGGAATACTCCTATAATAAAAAAAAGAAAATGAAAGATTATGAATATGAAGTGTATAGAGCAACAAATTAAAAAAATATATATCAAAATTATGACTATGACCAACGTATACCGTATAGCAGCTTATTTTCGAGGGGGTAAATTCTCGCAGTTTTTGTGTCATAAGGCATGTGAAAAAAAATGCTGGTTTTATTTTCGCGGTTTGTGAATGCATTTGTATATATGATTTCTAAATGATGGATATTTTTGCGGGATTTATTTTCGAGAATTCCCTCGACCCGCGAAAATAAGTGAAAATTTAACCACCGCAAAAATAGCCTGCTATACGATATCTGGTGAAGGAAGAACGGTTACTTTAGGACCATTTTGAAATTAATTAGACAACTTCTTGAAATGTGTTCTTTAATACAAAAGTGGCAAGTTTCTTTGATAAAGATCCCGTTCTAGTTTATACATGAGTAATCTCTGCAATAGAAAATAATGAGATGTGTAATAATTGTACGGGGCACGGCCTACAATATGGCAGCAATTCAGAAAAACCACAATGAAAGAACACCACGCGTCCACATAATGGACAGAGAATATATATTTCGAGTTGGGAATAAAAAAGTCAGACTCCTACCTAAAGCTACTTACAAAATATCAAAAGCCTGAGATTAATAGTTGCTGAGAAATCTGTGACGATAATTTTTAACCCTTAAATTAAGTGGAAAAAATCCAAGTCGGCTCGTTTAACAGGAAGTAGCTGATCGATAGACCTGAAAATGTATCCCACCATATGGGATCCCTACCTGAAGCTACATACCAAATATCAAAAGCCTACAATTAATAGTTGCTAAGAAATCTGTGACGAAAATTTTCAACCCTGAAAATTAAGTGAAAAAAATCTGGTTCGTTTAACAGGAAGTAGCTGATGGATGGACCTGAAAATGTATCCCACCATATGGGACCCCTACCTGAAGCTACATACCAAATATTAGAAGCCTACAATTAATAGTTGCTCAAAAATCTGTAACGAAAATTTTCAGGGTTCAGGTTCAACCCTGGAAATTTAGTTAAAAAAATCTAAGTCAGCTTGTTAAAAGGGAAGAAGATGATCGACAGACCTGAAAACAAATCCCACCATATGGGACACCTACCCGAAGCTATATACCTAAATCAAATATCTACAATTAATAGTTGCTGAGAAATCTGTTACGAAAATTTTCAACCCTGAAAATTTAGTGAAAAAAGTTTAAGTCGGCTCGTTAAACAGTAAGTAGATAATCGACAGACCTGAAAACGCATCTCACCATATGGGATCCCCACCTAAAGCTACAAACCAAATATCAAAAGCATAGGATTAATAATAGCTGAGATATCTGTTACGAAAATTTTGATCACGGACAGACGGACGGACGGACGGACCAGTCAAAAACATAATACCCTTCGCAACTTTGTTGCGTGGGGTATAATTAATGGTACTCTTAATGCGTTTTACGACTTCGTATTTTCTAATTAATTTAGATTCTCTTAATCTATTATAAGTTGAATTTAAAATATTAATTCCAAATTTTTGTCACAAGCTAGTTTCGATCTTTGAACCGGAAGCATTACATGTATCAAGGTTTACTAAAGTTAGATTCATTGAATTTAGTTGCTTTAAATTCAGACGCGTAGCCCTATTTACTTTACCCACCTATCATCGCTGCTATTGTTTTAGCCATCTTCTTCTCTATTCTTAAGTTTCTCTTGGCAATTCTACTCTTTTTATCGAAGGCGGTGTTGCGGGACATAGTGCGAATCTGTAACAAAGTTCAAGAGTAAACTGCAGACAAGATATTGTACCGACAAATTAATATCAGTAGAGTATTTAATTTTGTCTTTTTAAGATGCTGTCCATGTAGAAATTAGGCAAAAGCCTACAGAATCTGGCACATGAAGAATTTTATCCCAGAAAATGTGTTGTTTTAATATATTATTGAACCCGTATGCAAAACAAAAATCATAAGGATTCGTTTGAAAGCAACATGGATGACTTGTGATTCACCCTTAAAGTTCATGAACAAAGCAACCAAATTTTGCAAATATGCAAGAGTTATCCCCCTTTTCTGCATATTTTCAATCATATATAAGTAAACACTTTATTAAACCAAAAATCTGCATTTGTTTTGGGGAATGGATGTAAACCTGATGTGAAATCAATGAAAATTTTTGAAAAAAACAAAATTTGTCATGGCCAGCTAATGCCTGGGTTTTGCTCGGACAGCCTCTTTGAAACTATTTACACACTTTAAAAAATAGATAGTGTTCGGCCTTAACAATTTCATTTAACATAAGAGTAAAAAATAGCGGGAATTAAAATCTAAAAATATTGTTGAGGCTTGTTTATGGTATATTGGGATATGGGATATTTACACATTTTCTTTGTGGGATACGGGATATTTGAGGCAAAACTTATTGGGATATGGGATATTTTTGTCATTTTTATTTACAGGGATATGGGATACTGGAAAAAACACTTTTTGGGATACAGGATATTTGATGAAAAATTTATTGGGATATGGGATATTGGTACCCCCCCCCCCTAAACAAGCCCCATTGTTTTGTGTAATGATAGCAGTTTCTGACATTGCGTCACCCATAGTCTTAGCCCTGGCTGGTCGCTGATCTGAAATCCTATCGTGTTTCTGCCAATGCTCATGATGCTTACGCAGTAATTGTTTTGACAATTAAGAGTTGTTCAAATTTTAATCTAGCAGGACAACTGAAGCCTCTTTATTCATATACATATTATTGATATTATGTTGTGAAACACCGTTTTGTAATATATATAAGTGTCCTAGGGTTTTTTTTCCTGAAATAATTATAATTTGAATCTGATTTTTGTTGAAATCTATTTTGACAGCAGAGGTTAAAAAATATTCTCAAAAATGATTTTTGCCGTTTAGATTAATGCCAAAACTGAAACCAATATTTTGTTGTGATGCTTTTAAAATTGAATATCTGGCCTTGCTTTGGGCTAAAAGCATTTTCTGACAAAAAAAAAGCCCCTCAAAATTTCAAGCAAAATGGTGAGGCCCTTACCAATTTTTATCTTATCATAATTGTAAAATACTATTACTCACAAAATCACTCACCGTCATGAAGACATAGTAATAGCTATACACCATGATGAAGATTGGCAGGATAAAGCAAAATATAAAAATCGCCACATTATAACTAAAGGCTGAGGAATCGTTAGGGTCATACGACACTTCGCATGCTATTCCAGCTTCAATATAAACGTAAGAGCTCCATCCGAAAAGCGGAAAGGCACTCCAAAGTATCCCGAAGAAGTAACACAGGAAGAGTGAAAGGCCGACAACTCGGTAGTTAATCTTGGAGGCCTGTAGTGGTTTAGCAATAACGATATACCGATCTACGGATATAGCCGACAAAATATACATATTGCTCAATCCTAAAACGTAGACTGAAAGTCCATGGAAAATACAGCCGCTCCAACCCCAAAGCCATACATGGGCCATTGACGAGGAGGCTGGTGGTGGAATACCCACTGTACACATGAGAAAGTCGCAAACTAGAAGCCCTATAATAAAAACATTTGTTGGCGATCGAAGATGCTTGTTTGTAAAGAAAACGTAAAGAGCCGTTCCATTAAAGAAGCCTCCAAGTGCACATGCAATCCATAGATATATTCCTATTATTGTTAGTGTTATTGGTGCCAGTGTTTCTTTAGTAACTGCATTCGAGATTGTAGACGCATTTTCCATTTTTAATCTTTCTGAAAAATAGGTATAATAAAGTTAGGTTATAATGCTCCTTTATAACATATTTTCACAGTATTCAAGTATTCTATATCTACTACATTTGCCCGAACATTTCTTTTGAAAAAACTGTAGCAAGTCAAGAATATTGCGGTTTTGCTTTCTCTGTTGTGTAAAAAAACCTGCAGTCGTCTGATTTCTAGTATTCTTAAAAGAAAAGGCATTCCTTCATATGATATTATTCCTTCGAATTCTTAGACAAAGCAAACACACTCTTGTGTACATGTACCAAACTTAAAAAAAATAAGGGATTTTGTTGTTTAATTTCTTTATATTTTACTTAAAATAAAATAAGAAAGTCGAACCGGTGTCCAGGTAATATTCACTAAATATTATGGAGCTTAAAACTTCGGATTTTAATCACAGACTGAGAGAAGCTGGTTTTCTTTTTTAGTTAAATATACTTAATTAAACGTTCGAATTACATTAAGACTAATTTCTCTTTGTTGTTTTATAAATGTACCTCCTGCAAACACCTTTTTAATTTTTTTTTCAGGTTGTTGACTGTAATTTGAAATGTCAAACTTAAAGAGTTGTCTGACACGAGTTTACCAACACATATATATAACTGAAAATTTCTTATCATTTTAATTTTTGTTTGAACTACCTTAGTCAAATATTTAAGGTAAAGTATTTTCTTTTCATATTTCATGATTTCGATCTTCAAATATTTTAATTCAAGTGCTGTTGATATGGGATACTCCTTGAAAAATGCATAAAAGCATATTCAAATTAAATGTTTTAGACCCACTTTGGTTAAGCAGTTAGTAAGTTACTTTTTTGACTCAGCAGCATGAATTCGGCAATGTAAAGAAAGGGCGATAAAATAGCGGGAAATTTTCGCGAGGTTCTAATTTTCGCTAAATTCGCGACCATGTCTCCGTCGCGAAAAGTAGAACCCGCAAAAATAGAATCAACATAAATTTGTACTGAGAATATAATTAAATCGCGAAAATAAATGTCCGCGTATATAACAACTTAGTCATTTGGAATGAAATCGCGAAATTTGCACGCCTCGAAAATTACCCGCTATACGGTAAATATGAAATGAATATGAAGAAGAGGAAAGACAAGTTTTTACTAGTACTAAAATGAGAGGAATGTGTAGATGTGTACGGTCATCGAAACTTGCAGCTGAATACCTTAACGTGCAAGAAACTTGACACTCTTCCCTGTACGATGCACCGCAATGGTTGTCTTTAGGTTCTGACGACCCCGGCATTCTTTTTGATAAGGCTGCCCCATTCAACCATCCGGGGTTCATATCTAAACTCGCTTCAGTTTTTGGGCAAAGCGGTCTAAGTGCTCTTTAGTGGACTATTCCCGTCAAAATTATCGCGGCTGCAGCCTTTTTGCCATGGAACCTACACAGGTCACCGCTTGAGTATTTTAGATATAGTCTTGTTTATTGTTTTGATACGACAATATACGAAAAAATGAAATGACAAAAGAAACGGTAAATAAAGAAACAAGATATGTTTATACAAGTTTTTTTCCCATATTAAGCATCGTTCCTTTTTTCCCATGGTTTGCATTGTTTAAACAGATAATTAAGCATTTGTTAAAAAGAGAAATAAAATCTTACCAACTTAGTTCCACTGTACAAATGTATACTCTCTTGTCTCATGTGTCTGTGATATTAAGAATCTTTTCCTTCCTTCATAATATATTTTCGTGTCAAGCAAGCTTGCGATTTCAATTATATTAACAATAGATAATTAATGAATATTTTCCATTTGTATAATAAGTTTGATGAAATAAAAATATATACAATCAAAAAAGAATCAACGACAAGCTAGTTTATTGCATTTTGTCATTCAACGTTAAAAGATTAAACATAAAAAAGAAAAGTATTTTGAATCTTGTCACTTCACAAAAGTATTAGTACTTTCAGGATCTTTTAAAAATGCTGTTCTGGCTTAACCTACAAAAAGATACCGTTTTCCGCAATGTCACGGCCGTCATTCGGTATCGTGAGTTTTTGACTCGTGAAGGAATCGACAACGGCGGCAAAGTATAGAAAGCTGCTCGTGGAGGGAGGAGGCGACGGTTCGTGGTGGAGCATAAACTATAATTTTTCTGAAAGTTGATTTATTTCACTCAATATCAAAGTTATTTAAAGAAAAATAAAGGAAATAAAACTGTCTCACAAAATTATTGTTTTTACTCTGTAGAATGGGAAAAAAGTACACGAAAAAGCTTTACCAATTTTGAGAATTAATTAAAGGCGTTACTGCACCCTATAATTTTGGGGGTTATAAAAAGGACATTTTTTATACAAATATGTATTAAATTGCAAAAAAATGAAGTTTTAAGCATATCATTATATCCAAAACAATTTTTGCCGCATCTTGACAGTTAATATGAATCGAAAAGTTATTAAAATGTAATAAAATTTCATTTTTTCCAAAAAAAGATGCTGTTATTGCTCGTGAAGAATGCGGCGACGATTTATCGCTCGTGAAGTAGCATGCGTGACCAGTAAAAATGGCCTCAAAATAGTTAGATCAAACAATAAATCGGCCATTTAGTAGGCACAAAAAGTAAATCCAAATTAAAAAAAAATATATAGATACGGTTATTCCGGTAATCTACAGATCATAAGTGGTCAATCTCTAATAATTTAGATACAATACGGACCAAAACTTGGAGAAAGATTATAGACAAATATATAAATATGTTGAAAAAATTAAAATAAAATTCATAAATGAACATTTTCTTCAATATGTGCAGCCAAACATTCATTTACATATCGCCGTTTGTAAAAGTGCTTACTATTGTAGTTATCATTACATGTATGTTCTTCATTGTATATTCAGTGAAATCTCAAGGCAAAAGATCTACTTTGCGGAAATGATTGACTAGACCTTTTTACTGTCTTATCGCTCATCACAGTTTTATATTGGATCAGTTTAAGTTAATAGTACATGATTGGGCCCGACGCGAGTTTAGCCAATGAAAAACTTATCAACACAACATACCCATATCAGAAAGGTGAGTTAGATGGTACATCACCTCGATTTTTTATTGTGAATCTCTATGGTTATTTATACATGTTTTAAAACAATTAATGGGAATGAAAATGTTAAAACAATTATTGGGTAGAGTTGAACATTCTTGTTAAAGATCAATTTAGTACTTTGGGAGCAATATTAACCATTTGATATTTACTTTAAATGTAAATTTCAATTTTAAACTTGTATCACTTTTTAAGCATTACAACGATCATTATTGGTCCATCATCAACTAGTGTTATTGTCTCATCTTCGACTATTGTGGATGTTTCATCTTCTACTGGTGTTACTGTTTCATCTTCGACTTGCGTGGCTGTTTCATCTTCAACTGGTGTTACTGTCTCGTCTTCGACTGGTGTTGTGGTCGTCGTCCCATTTTCTCCTGGTGTTGGTGTTTGTACCTTTCTTCTCTTTATTGCCCAATGTCTCTTTCTGTTGTCATAATTATTGCTCTTTCTTCTTTTCATGATCTACAGTTATAAAAATATGACAATAAATACCCAAGCGAACTTGTTAAAAAATATATAAGTATTATATGCAATATCATTTAGGTTATGATTGAATCTAGTGCCGGTACAAAGTTTTGATAATTGATAAATTCCTCCATCACGAGCATAATTCACGAGCAAAAAAATACGGTACACCATTCATCACGAGTCGATTTTTTGGTACCGAGCATATTTTTCTTAGCTTATTAATACATTTTTTCTTTAAATCATTATAGTGGTGTGGAATATGTAAGAACAAAAGATGCTGCACACGCACATACCAAATTTGTAACGTTTTATGCAAAAGGCAACCCACAATTCGTAGAATAACATGTTTGTTTACAGAAAGAATGATGACGAAATATTCGCCTTGAATGAGTTTGAAGAAAGTAATGCATTTTTATTTTTATTTTTTGTTGGCTTTTGTTCATAATGTTCATTAATTTTGTGAGACATATTTGTTTTTCGAATATTTGGTATATAAATATAAGAAAATTAGAATAATAGACCGACTTTTTATTTAAAATGTCCGAATTCCTCCACCACGAACCGTCGCCTCCTCCCTCCACGAGCAGCTTTCTATACTTTGCCGCCGTTGTCGATTCCTTCACGAGTCAAAAACTCACGATACCGAATGACGGCCGTGAATGTGCATTAACATCGTGATTACCCACGTACCTACAAATTGGACTTTTCTAGGGGTGTAGGTAATCATCGAGTTCGAGTCAGAGTTAGAGTTTGAGTTAAAGTTCGAGAACCTTGTAAGGTACTAATTAATATTAATAATGCGGTTGCAGATAAAACCCCGACTACAATGGAAATATATTTACATCGGATGTTTATTTTTTTTTCTTTAAAAAAAACAAATTCGGACATCTATTAAAATGCTTCTGACGCAAAAATTCTAACACAGTGTTATGTTAGGGAGCAACCATTTGATTTTTTGGGGGGACGGAACGGGGGAGGTGGGGTTATGATGAATTTGAAATAAAAGACAGGATGCCAACGCCAAAAATCAGGAAATTAAAAGCTGGACGGTTCTCAATTAAAAAAAGGCAGGATGGTGTTTCCTTCTGAAAAAGATTATGTTCAGTTAAAAATTAAAAATAAAAAATGTGCGCTAAACAAAAATTCTGGGCTTCGGTTTTTCAAAAATAAAAAGGCGGGACAAAGAAAATATCCATGCACCCCATAAAAATCAAATGGTCGTTCCCTTACTGTTCGATTGTTGTTGTCTTCATTCAAGAAACTTGATTGAAAACAAGTAAATCTTTGAGCTTTTGCTCACAAGTGATACGCCCGCTCCCAAAATAATGCCTTGCGTTAAAAAGTATTCGGTAAAGTATAACAGGAGATATACATAGGATAAGTTACATAAAAAAAACAAACATTTACGTCATACAGTTGCTTAGAAAATTACGGAAGGACGAACGAAAGAACGGACGGGTGGACAAGGATAAAACAGGAAACCCCCTCTTCTTCGATGCGACGCCTGACTGACCTGGAAACTGGGAGGCACGTTACTAATTATCATAATAAAGCTGTGTACCAAATTTGAAATCAATTCCTTCAGCAGATACCGTGAAATCATTTAGGACAAATTGTCCTATTTTTGACCCTTAAAATGTCTAAGTTCGCTAAAAAACAGAGAGTAGATGCGCGACAGTCCTGAAAGGGGGCACGGTACAACTCAAGGACGTACGGACAGACAGACAGACGGACAATGTGATTGCAATATAGCCCCCTCTCTTACAAGTGGGGGTAATATATTATCAGATATTCAAAGACAAAAGACGGGGATTCCGCCGTATTGGTCCAGTACTGAAGAATATGTATACCAAGTTTGTATAATACCCCCGCTTGTAAATTGAGCGGGAGATTGCCATATTGATACATATTTGCTTCTTGTCCACAGTCTTTGTGACATTACGTAAATATGTACATTTATCATGTTTATTGGTTTTTAATCATATCTACACACATATTTATAAATGAGTATATTGCAAGGCGAAAACCTTAAACAGTTTAAAAGAAGCAGAGGTTCCAATGAGGTATCCGAATTTCAAAAGTCAGAAAGGGCAGAGACAAAAACCAGTAAACACCAAGAAGTGTTATGTTTGACAACATTCATGTAATTGCGCTAAAGTAAATATCCAACTCGAACTCTTACTCGATCTGTAACTCGAACTCTAACTCTAACTCGAACTCGAGTTGTAACTCGATTATTGCCATAAAAATCACTGTTTCGAGTTAGCTCAGATTTCAACTCTAACTCGACAAATAACTCGAGTCGTAACTCGAACTTTAACTCGAACTCGATGATTACCTACACCCCTTTTCTAGGTATCCTATCTTTTGCTGAAATGTCTTCTAAAACGCATCTTGTAGGTCTTATTTTGTTGAATTTAAGTTTTGAATTATAAAATGGCGAATGTCGGGCGGCAGATGAGGGTGAATAAATTTGCGTAACAGTTTTTTCAGCAACTTCTAATCACAACCACTTGATATTTGGTATGCAACATCGTGGTGTGTTCCCATTATGTAGGATTTGATTGCTGGTCTGTTGCACACCTATTACCTGTTTAACGATATCCGGCAATTTAGGACGAGCCTAAAAAACCATTAAGTGAAGAATGCTTCAATCATTTTTGATGTTTTGATCGCTAGTGATAATTCGGAATAATTTATGTAAAAAGTGAGAGGATAAAAAGTTATTGATTAAAAACTGCAGTCAAAATTATACAGAATATCTTCCAAAAGAATTTTTTTTTAAGTGGGGGTGATATTGGAAGTTAAAAGTGGCATAATATTGCTTTTCCTGTGACACAGTCATTTAAAAGATGATCTTTTTAGCCCACCATATTTTATCATATACGTCCCTGTCAAGACCGGGATCTTTATCAAAGTTTATATTTGTACCAGTCGTCTTAGTTGTTCTTTGTACCAAATGGGGTCTCCTTATGGCAGTTTCAGAAATGCATTAAATCATATCGTATTTTCTCGTGTATGTCCAATTTAAGAAGGACGAGTAGCGACCATTGGTCTGCAAATTTCTTTTTTTAAAATTGTCGCAAATGTTTAAGATCGTGTAGCAAACTTTTCTACCACATCTCGTTATCTTTTATTTAAGTACTATAATTGAGTTTTATGCCGTTTTTGATGCGTTGAATGTATTTTCTTAGGATCAGAGTTTGACCGGGAAAATATAATTGTAAAAGGATATACATGTAGTTAAAAGCGCAGATTTGTTAAATTTCATTATTTCTAGATCGTATTCAATAAAACAAGGGGTTGCACTATTAAAGTCGTGCTAAGCATACCCCCACTCGACCATTCAGAAAACAGGAAGTAGATAACCAACTGACCGGGATAGGAGAGGCACGGTACAAATCATCATGCTTAAGCTGTATACCAAATTTGATATCAATCCCTTCTGTAGAAGCCGAGAAATCTGTTACGAAAAATTGTCTATTTTTGACCCATAAAAAGTCTAAGTCGGCCCGGAAAACAGGAAGTAGATTATGGACTGACCTGGAAAGAGGAGGCACGGTATAACTCATCATGCTGAAGCTGTGTACCAAATTTGAAACATATCCATCCTGTAGAAGCCGAAATAACTGTTACGAAAAAAATCACATTTTAATTTGTTTACCCTAAAAAAGTCTAAGTCGGCTCAGAAAACAAGTAGTAGATGATGGACTGACCTGGAAAAAGGAGGCATTGTTTAACTCATCATGCTGAAGCTGTGTACCAAATTTAAATCAAATCCATCCAGTAGAAGCAGAGAATATGAACCGGACGGACAGACGGACAGACAAGGTGATTGCAATATAGCCCCCTCTCTTACGAGTGGGGGTATAATAAAATTGAATTTCAATATGCATTTATTGATATGGTGCCATAACATACAAAACATAGTAAAGGTCAACTACCACAGTATAAGCTGTTAAAAGATAAAATATAATGTCATACATCTTTAGATCGTTATATAAGTATAGAAATGTTTTGGGTTTTTTTTCAAAGCGTTAAGTATCATCTTTTTGTACTAATTGTACTAAAACAACGAGCATATTGTTGAAAAAATTGATTGCCGGAAACATTTTTTTGTCTTTGAAAATTTTGAGTGTCTGCAAACATTAAAACCATTAGTCTTATTCCGGCTCCAAACAAAAATTATTCAAAAAAATAAGAGAACATGCTATAACTAAAGCAAACAGCACCAAGTATTATATATGAAATGTATTATTCGACCATGAAACTTTTGATAGCAGACATAGAGGAGCTTTTGCAAAACAATTTAACATAAGAACTTTTTCCTCACTATGTGTAGCCTTAGCCTTGTAAGCGCTCAAAGTTTTATTCTAACTTTTTTACATTTGGTGACAAGTGACATCTTATACTACCGTGCTTTGGTTTTTATGTCTGGGAAAGTGCAATACTCTGATTCTGTTGGATCTTCGATAGAAATGTCGTTATTCCGATGTTTAATGACTTGTCATAACAGTGATAAATGCATGACGCTTTTTTATCAGTCTTCAACGGGGAAATGTATTCTTCATTCAAAAACATTCAAATATCAAGACCCAAGTCGGACCGAAAATGGTTGGAAAATGTATCTGTACAAATATGGTAAGGTTAAGTCGATGAAGAATTCATTTTCAGGTTTAACATGTAATCTCGTTATCACTTGTTTTTTTTTTTGCTATACGACATAAATAATTCTATTGCTACGGTAATAGCATATTAATGAAGAAATGTGCGGACTTAGTTGCAAATTTAATGATACTATGTATAACAGTATAAATAGCTAAAACAGACTTTAAACACAAAAACACCAATAAGTTCAAATAAGGCAGAAAAATACAGCTAACTTATGACGATCAAATACCAAAAACGATTATTAAACGGTTATTTTGGTTTGGTTATGCTGTGTATCGAATTTTCTTCAAGAAATAATCTCTTATCAGCAGCGTATGAATCAATACATTGGAAGATCAAAAATCTATCAAAAAGTATTGAGCAAAAAGTACACAAAACTTAAAACTGAACAGGGAAGCCAAGATCAGCATCAATATCCAACATGTGCAGCACAAGGAAAGATTCGTGTTTTAAACAATTTTGAATTTAACAAACAGAAATATCAATCATGACAAAAGTATAAGAGTTTTTTGGTTAATCTGTGTCAGACATGTCTGACGACCAGGCTTGTGATTACCGTTGAGGACCTCTTGTCCATCAGTAGCGGTTATCCACCTAGTGGTTTCAAATTACAAATACCAAAACGGCTATAAAATGGTTAATTTGGTTTGGCTGTTTAAATTGATATTTCAAGAAGTAACCTCTCATCAGTAGTGGAAAATGATTGTACCATTTTTTCAATAACGGTAATAAAAAATTACCGAACTTGGAGGATAAATCTTAAAGTCCAAAAGAAAAGACAATTAACAGTTAAAGATCACAATGGTCCTGACTCTTTACATCGATTTCAAATGAAATGATGGGTAAAACCAGGATTTATGGCGCGCCAAACCTCTTCCTTCCATTGCTATCTTAGGGTTCGGTATATGTTATAACACAACAACGCAACACAGTTGTAAAGACACAATAAGGATCATAATATGATTTCCACAGTACATCAATCATCTAAACACTAATCAAAATAATAACTAACCGATACGTTAAACTTAATTTTGAATTTGTCCACCAGTGGCTGATAACGAAGGTATAATTTTATTTAGCTTTTCTATTCAAATAAAATTAAATAGTTTTTATTTTTTTTTCATAATATATTAACGGTTATCATTAACATTAAAATGTACAAAGGGGGTGTCGGATTTAAAATTGATGTGTTTGACTTTTTTTACATCAGTCAATTGATGATTCTCAGCTAGCTGTAAGTAATAGCGAGTGTTCCATAGAGTGTCCATCTACCGTCCGTGCATTTTTTTTGTCTTTTGTCTAAGGATCTCTCTAGTGGAATTGAACTTTGATAGATTTGATTTCTATTGTGTGTTTATTTTTTGTGTTTTGTCTCAGAATATTAAGAGGAGTAGGTTGGATAAACTAGTTAAATTCCGCCCCATTTTATAAGTGCCTCTTCTAAGCCAGTAATCGTTGACAAAGCTTTTGTTTGTTCTTGTGTTTTGATGCTTTCTGTTCCTTGTTTAAGAAGGGGGGTCTATCTGTGACTATTTCAGGACTAAATTAGAATTATATGCATTTCAATAAGACTATGGCCCAATTGAAGCACGGCGAGCAGCGCCTACTGACCTCCTTAAAAAGCTGATGTCGGTTGTCCGTTGTGTTTTTTTCTTCTTCTAAATTACTGCTTGTTTTGTGAGCTGTGTTGCGTAGAATTAATAATCATCTTATTATTTCTAGTTCATAAAAATATTCGAAATTTAGATTAAAAATTGTCAAGTTCGCCACTTTAATTATTTGATACCTTGTTTTGAAAAAAACTAAAAAAAAACATTTGCTTTTAGAATCAATAGGGAAATTAGTGTTTTCGTCTATCTTGCTATGTGTTGATGTTTATTAAAATTTGTTTAAGCCCCTGTCACACTACGCCACGATCACCACGACTCTACTACGATCTGTGCATTTTATAGATCGTAGCGCGGTCGCGGCACAATCGGCTTGATTTTGACATTTTCAAGATGTGAAATAATGCTACGACGACTAAACTACGACGATACTACGATTTCACTACGACCTGACACCGATCTCATCATGACTAAACCACGACCTTATTACGACCACTGCGTTCTTACTGCGACCTTACTACGACTATCCCGATTGCACCACGACCTAACTAAGATTTCACCACGACTATACTGCGATTAAACTAAGACCTTACTACGAGTTGAAAAGACGAATACACAAATAATCTAATTAATATACTAATAATTTATTTTTAATTTCTTTATTTATTTTATTATTTCAAATAATATCCGAAAATGCATACATTTGTTATATTCATTGTCTTAATATCATACGTTCCTGCCACGGTACAGACCTTGCCGGGCTGTTGAAGTAAAGCTTTAAGTACTCTTTGTTTTTTTGCAATAATTGTGTCTCTATTTGGTCCAACAACATTTTCAACTTCATGCATGTTTGCATTGGTTCTCCAAAGTCCTGGAACCAAATTATGCAGATCGTCCTCTGTATCTAAAAGCGCATTTTGAAGTGTTGGATATCTAATTCTCATCAAATTGTGAAGACAAATACATGACTCTGTTACAACACTCACAATGTCCGGACCCTGCACCATTGTTGTCAGCAAGACCTGCCATCGCTGTGCCAAAATCCCAAATGCATTCTCCACTACACGTGTCCCTCTTGAAATTCTGTAATTTGTAATTGCTTGTTCCCTTGTCATACCTCTAATAGAGTATGGTTTCATCAGGTATGACCTCAGATAAAATGCATCATCGCCTAAAATGAAATAGGGGATGTCACGGTCATCATTCGGCAGCGGATCGGGATCTGGAAAACCAATGGTCCCATCTTCTAAACATTCTTTTAACTCTGATGCGTTAAATATCTGGGCGTCAGACATAGAGTCGTACCCACCTAGATCTATCCATAAAAACTTTTAGTCAGCATCTACCAGTGCAAGTAGAACCACAGAAAAGAACCCTTTGTAGTTATGGTACAACGACCCGGTTTTCGGTGGACATCTAATGGCAATGTGTTTTCCATCTAATGCTCCACATGCATGTGGGATGTTCCATCTTGTAACAATTTGTTCTGCAATGGCCTTCCATTCCTCTGGTTCTGTTGGACAGGAAATTACCTCATCCTTGTACTCCTGGACGATTTCTCTGCATACTTCGGGAATGAATGTACATATAGTATTTCTTGGGACTCTAAAGTCATACTGAAGAGTGGAATACCTGTCACCAGAAGCTAAATGCCTAATGGTAATTGCTAGTTTGAGACCTGGTTCTAAAGCCTTTCGAAATCGGGTATCATTCTTTTTGATGCTAGGACCAACCCTGTTCAGCAACTGATCAAACATGTTTGGAGACATCCTCATGAAGTTAAAGAATGATTGTTCATCATCCATCCTCAGTTCATTCATAAGTTGATCAGAATGTCCAAACTGTAGTCTTCTGTCAGCTCACAGCCAAGGGCGTACCCAACAGGACCTGCGTTGTCTAATCTTCCGCATTTTTCGTCTTCGTCTTCTTAGTAGGACATGAGATATGGTTACCTGGTCGTTAAGGTATAAATAATTCATATTTGCATCTCCACGATAACCAATGGACAGATTTTGTATGCTGTATATATACCCCAGTTGCATCGTGGTAAGGTCGTTGTGTCATCTCAGTGCGCTCGTATTAAAGTCGGCATGATCGTAGAAAGGTCGCACTAGGGTCTTCAATGCCGTAGTGCAGTCCTGCTATGGTCGTAATAGAATCGTAGGCAAGTCGTAGTAGAATCGGGGGGTCGTAGTGAGATCGTAAAAGCACCTCGACGCGGTCGTAGTGTAGTCGTATCTATATTCACCACGATCCCAAACCGATGCTACCACGACCTGTCAGATCTCACTAGGAGTCTACGACGATCACAATACGACCCCACTACGACCAAATATGACCACGACTGTGCTACGATTTTTTTGAGCATGTTCAAAATTCTTCCACGACAATCACGACAATCAAGACCTTACTACGACCGAAATGCGACCCTACTACGATGGCCCCGATCGCACTACGATCTCCGCTTTTTGCTAGGTCGTAGTACGATCGTGGCCTAGTGTGATGGGGGTATTAGACGTCGCGCACAATGTTCATACCATCGTTCAAAGCGTCAACCAAGTTTAATGAAAATTGCTCTTTTAAAAATTTCCGGAAACATAACAAATAAGAAGCTTATATCAAATTAAAGTGTAGATTCTGTAGAATATTTTTGATAAGTCTTTTCAAAATCATTTTACACAGAAAACATGGGCGTTTTGAGAAAATTGAAAAGACGCCATTTTCATGCTGTAGACGCGTAACAAAATCAACCAAACATTTTGGAATTTCTAGCTTTAACTTTTTTTTTTAATTTGAGTTATACTTGCCATATTTTATAAACAGATACTTGTCGACAAACTAAAAATGTTTTTGGCTTAGTTAAATCGACATTAAGGATGCTCGCTGGTCTTGTTTTGGTATTTCTGTCATATTTTCGGAATCCTCTGGATTTTACCATCAAAATAGGGTTAAAAATTTTGCCCACGAACGCCCTATTTTCTTGTTATTAATGTATTTAATATGTCATAAAGAGGTAATAGACAAAGTTTTATCAAATCCTATTTATTCTGTCGTGGGTTTCAACAGCGAAATAGTGCTAATGCAAAACCTACGAAAAAGTCAGAGAAAACCTTTTCCCTCGAAAACTTTAACGTCAATTATCTTGAAAACGAGGTCACGAACCTATCATTTTTTGTTGTTGCTTATTTTATACCTTTTACTAATATCTTTTAATTCAAGGCATAAAATTTGAAACCTATTTATTTTCAATAATAGTAGCGAACATCCTTAAGCGCATTTTTGTTATGATCGCCATTTTTCCTCTTAAAAAGGATGTAGATGCTGCGAAAAATGACCCACAAAATTATTTTCGACAACGATTTTATTTATTTAACATATAAAACCAACAACAATTGTTCTGATCTTAAAAGTACAAAACATTTAGACATTTTTCTTGATACTTAGACCATTTTTGGACTTCTTATATGTGAATTTTCTTGGGCAGGCGCGGAAAACAAAGTGATAGGAAAATGTCACAAAAACGAAAAATGACGTTTTTAAGTTTTTAAGTCTATGAACTATATAATTTTATCAGGTGAAGTCGAATGCTATTATTTTTGCCTTTAAGATATATTTTCTGCAAGCGTTTTCCTTTTCATATAAGAAATTTAAAATAATCTAAGTGGTTCCTTCTTGTAAAGATCTCGGTTTTAGTACAAACGAGACAAATGTCACACGACGTAAAAATGGCCGTTTTGGGCGTCGGAAAGTTTTTTTGTCAAACTTCTCATAAATCCAATAAATTGACAAACAAATAAAACTCATTTTTGCTTATATTTTTCGAATGTGCATTTACTCAAGTAGACGCATCTTAAAAATTGAAGATATACTACTTTATATTTTAACGCACTTGCATTTTTTCGATTTCTTACACAAATGTCACATTTCCGAGAAGCAAGGCAAAATACTACTATTTTTACGTTTTCTTTAATGTTTGAGACAATGTATCTTTGATTTACAGTTCTGGATTAAAATTTTAAAACAATTTATAAAATGTGCATTTTGTCAACTTCTTGTAGAACTAGTTTCGGAATTTTATGATAAAAGTTATTAAGACCATAGGATTTTCACGATTTCGCACTTACAACTGTAAATGTCACGCTTGCTCTTTTTTGACGTTTTTCAATATTTAAAACGACGTAATCATACACGTTGAGCATACTGTCTGCGTTTACTTTATTATTTTTCATCCCCTTTGATGTGGACATACTGGTGTGTGTTTATACTTTACTTTATTACTGCAACTGGAGACTAGTACAGTCATGGCATACATTATAAAACAATGACATTGACATACATGAATAATAACACATTGACATAGAGAATATGAAACAAACATATAGTTAGTAATATAAACATTTTATATTTAATATTGGAACTATAAACTATGGTCTCCCTTCCTCAGTTCTAATGACCGATCTATAAAAGAGACAACAATCCCAATTTCTTCAGGTGTTGACGGGTTAAGAATTTTTATTAGTTTTTCATTATTGTTAATAAGATCAAAATTTGGATACCAATTTAAAAGGTTTCTGAGAAATGTATCCCTTTCTTTTTTATTAATATACAATCTAAAAAGAAATGTTGCTCATCATCTAAAGCATTACAGGTTTCACATAGTCTCAAATGTCTGGGAATTTTTAGATATCTACCAGTTTCAATAAATAATTGATGGTCACTAATTCTAAACTTTGTTATGTTTTGACGTACTTTTTTATTTGGATGTTTTAAGTAAAACTCCATTTTATTTTTTGTTACTTTAATACTTTTATATAAGAACAACTTATTGTCTTCTGTTAAATTTTCTATTTTGCTAATAGTTATTCTTTTATAATATTCAGTCACATTGTCTTTAATTATTTTTTTTAACATTACCTAATTTCTTTATTGGATCCCAGTTTGCTAACTGATGATTTTGTAAATTATTTTCTTCCAAAATATTTTTTGCAAAAGTGTTCCAAGAATATGTTCCCTCAACATCAAGCTTTTCTGTTAGTTGAAAAGCTTCCTTTAGTATTGGATTAATATTATTGCTATAGAGTCTAGCAAGATATGATATGGCTTGTATTTTTACAAAGGATTCAACAGGAAGTCTATCAAGTTCAGCTCTAGTTGCTAAATTTGAGGAACTTCTCTTAGTTCCAAGTGTATTTTTACAAAAACTTAGATGTAGCTCCTCAAAAGGTGTTTTATCTATAAACTTATTGGGATCTACCTCTAAATTGTTCTTGTGAGCTCTAAGTTTGGCTCTATAATATTTCAAATAATGGTCCATGAAGCTTATTTCAGCATTATAAGTTAAAATAGGATGAATGAGTGTATCAAATATATTGCATGAAACTTTAACAGGAATTTGACTTAAGTCTGATGTGTACCCCTTCACAGTAAAAAGTACTTTTCTGGCCTTATTTGTCATATCCACAGTACTTTTTATTAGACTACCATTGCTATTTATAAAGCATCCCAGGTATCTAAATTCCTTTACGTTCTGAATAGGAATATTTTTATACTCTGTGAATGAAGTTGGTATATTTACAGGTTTATTTTGAAAAATCATAGTTTTAGTTTTACCGGCATTTACAGTAATAATTGCCATTTATCACAATATTCTGAGAGATTTTTTAAACTATTTTGCAGGCCTTCTTTGCTCTCTGATAGAATGATAAGGTCATCTGCAAACAGAAAGCTTCCAAGTTTTGAATTTAATAGTGTTAAATGTTCACAAGTAGCGTTAGAGAACATGTCACTTAAGTCATTAATAAAAATGTTAAATAAAGTGGGACTAATATAGTCTCCTTGTCTCACTCCTTTATCTATTTTGAATGGACTTGAAATAAGGTTTTTGGTGTTTTAAAGAGCCCAAGGTATTCTTAAACTGATTTTTAATTATATTGTACATATTTTGTCCAATTCCCAGGTTTTTAAGCTTATAAAGAAGGCCATTTCTCCAAAGGGAGTCAAAGGCCTTTTGTAAGTCAACAAAACATACATAAAACTTTTTTTTTATTTTTATGAAGATATTTATTTATTAGAGATTTAAGATTAAAAAGACTATCAGAAGTCCTATGATTACTTCTGAATCCAAATTGGGAATTATTATATTTGTTTTCCATAAATTTGGTTAGCCTTGCATTAAGAATAGCACTAAAAACTTTTGAGAGGCAACTCATATATATATATAAAAAACAAAAGTTAAATATAATTGATTTTTTGACACAGAAATATATCTTATGTTTATCATTAATAAAGAAAGAAAACTTATAAATAAATACGTAATTACTAGTATTATATAATAAAACAAGAAAAAACAAATATGAAACGTTGGAATGGGAAAAAAACATACTTAAAAATAACATATTATATCGGAAGAAGCAAACGGAATTATATTAGCACAATCTCATTTGTTTGTACAACGTCTTTGACGACATTACGGAAAGTGGTACCAATATCGTGCGCGACGTCATTGCATTTGTTTAACGAAAACTAAAGCACACCCGTCACGTTGCCAAAGATCGATGTAATGTTGGTCAAATCCGGAATCGATGACATTACCAAACTCTATGTCATTGTTCATCTGAGGGATAGAAATCCAATATTTATCTACAAACGCATGATGTATTATAGACCTTACAAATCCTGCCGACGAGGGCCACCCTATTCCGCCACCTAGGGTACACACTTGGTCGCTCTGTGGGCTGGGAACTAACCCGATGTCAGAATCCCAAGCTCGCCTCTTACGGCAAGTTATGCTCTGCTGTGGGCCTATTTGCCTCCCGGGCACCGCACGGAATCATTATGTTATTTATTTTAAGCAAAACATTTGTAAAATTATAAAAAAAATTTAGAATTCTGACGACTTAAATCAGATTTCACAAACAATCTTATCTGTTGCCCGACTTATTTAGGACGTTTCCAAAAGTATAGTTTTGCATGCTGAACCAGCTCCATATTTTTTTTCGTGAACGTACGTGCTCTTTATTTATTATGGTCAACTTTGGAATTTTCTCCTAAGCTAGGCCTGTTTCTAGCACGATTTCGTAACTTGCCAATACAAAGGATTGTGTACATGTGAATACGTACATCTTCCTAAGAATAGAATGCATGAGCTACACTGTACACTAGAAGGAAAGTTTAATATTATAGTCATGATAGTAGTACACTTTGCAAAACGTTATATGTTGTGGGTAAACATATGACTCTATGGCGACCCTTTCTTTAAACCTATTTTGCCTGCAGGTTTTCTTATTTTCTTGAGACCTACAACAAATTTGGCATGACAAACTAAAAAACAAAAATACAAATATCATTAAAAATACGACCCAAAACCCAGCCTTGCACTTTTATTCATAGTCAGGTGAATATGGATGCGCGTTGTGAAAAATAATATAGTTCTTATTTTATAGCTAACAGCAGTAGGATTCCATCATTATCGGCATCTTGACCTGTGCTACAATTTTAACCCACCAAGCAACATAGATTATGAAGGAAACATTAAGACAACCTGTCAGTCGTACGGCGGGGAGCTACTTAAAATCGACTCACAAGAGCGTCAAACGTATATGGAACATATTCTTGGTATTCGTTTATTATATTTTTTTTCAAAATAATTTAGAAAAAAACGTGTAACAATGGGCTAATCAAGTATCGAAAGTCTGAAAATGTTGAGACAAAATTGAAAGACGCAAAAAGACTATAGACCACCCCCCCCCCTTTTCTTATATATCACAGCATAATACAACATAAATGCAATCGGTACCGCAATATAAATTCAATCCAAAGAGAGAGTGAATTTAGTTGATCCAAAAGGATGAACAGTTTCTGCTTGGAAAAGCACATGCGTTACGTTACATTGCCAAACAACTTTCAAATCTGTTAGAGAATGAACATAGTAAGCCTTTAATCAGTATAAACCCCGTCTTTGGGTGTACAAGTTTATTCTGTGTTCCAAACATTTTTCGAATGAAAACAAAACTGCGTAACATCAACATTATCAGTTTGTTTGTCAGAAGTGACGCTTTATTAAAGAAATTATCGTATTTTTCACATTCCCTGAAATAAAGAATCAGTTGTTATCTGTAAACTCCACGGACAAATCATCTTATATATATATCTTTATTACCAAAGTAAATAACTATAGGTTTACAATTCAAAATTACAATTTTAACAAAGTCTTTACAAAATATAGTAATGAAAGTCAGAAGGCAGTGATACAATATTAATACAATTTGAATTTCAACAGTTCTTCCCTTAATTTAAATGCTCTGCATATGAATTTTCCCAAATTACACAGCTCTTTAACATTATTAACGCTCATTAGTTGAATAAACTTATACATCGATGGTTTTCTCCAATAGTAGGGTTTAATCAAATTAACTCTAAGACCATGATAAACTTTACATTTCAAAATAAAGTGCATTTCATCTTCAATTTCTAAATTACATAAAGAACAAAGTCTTAAATGTCTTGGAATGCCCAAAAATCTTCCAGACTCAATAAAAAGATTATGACTACATAAACGAATCTTCGTAATACATGTTTTATAAATATTTGGAATACCTTTTACTAAATAAAATTGCAAGCATAAGTTATCTACCATATATTGATAATTATAACATTTCACACTATTTCTTAGTAAGCTATCACACTCTTGTTTAAAATTATCTAATAGACGTTGCCTAATACTAGCAAGTGATGAAGCACAAAAGCTTTTTTGATGACAAAACACTAAATGATTAATCCAAATATCACCGAGTCCTATTTTATATAATTCGTTTTTAATAGAATATAACCAGTTACTCTTGTTACCAGGACAACGACTAAGTTCATCATATAACATCATATAACAACTTTTTAAAATACAATTTTGTGTGTTTAATACTTTAAACCAATATTTGTACATGCTATATAACCTATGTAGTAATAAAGGCCTACGACCTAATTCATAGTATACCATCACATTATTTGTAGATGATTTAACATGTAAAATATTCTTACAATAATCAACATGTACTTTTTCAATAGCAGCAGCTTTATGTGCGCCCCATACCTCACAACCATAACTAAGTATACTATAAACATACGTATCAAACAATGACAATTGAGTAGGAAAGTTTAAATACATAGAACCTAAATTTTTACGTAAAGCAAAAACAGCTTTTCTACCTTGTTCAGATAATTTCTTCTGTAAAAAATTATATTTTCCAGTATAAAATAAAGTAACTCCTAAATATGTAAAGTTATCAACAACTTCTACCCCATGACCATTTAACCACCACTTTTCATTGTCATTTACTTGACCACCATTTCTAAAAATTACAATTTTTGTTTTAGAAATATTAACACTTAATGCCCACTTCTTAGTATAATCAGATAGTGTATCAAGCATATCCTGTAAACCTGATATAGTTTCAGAAAAAATGACCATATCATCAGCGTACATTAATAAAAATAAGTTCAGCTCTTTCACTTCAACAGGTACAGAATTACTATTTATAAATGCCATCTCACAGTCGTTAACATAAAAAGAAAATAGTATAGGTGACAAAACTTCACCTTGCATCAGCCCTACTTCATTGCTAAAATAACTTGAATTAAATCCATCAACTTGTACACATGTTTTAACATTAGAGTACATATTTTTTAAAACATTCAAAAGGTTACCACGTATACCAATAAATGCAATTTTATACCATAAATTAAAGCGATTAACAGTATCAAAGGCTTTGGTAATAATCGATAAAACAGCAATACAAGCGTCTTTTATGAGACAATGACTTAAAAATAATTGAAGTTAGAGAAAAAATTGCATCAACAGTACTATGACCAGGCCTGAAAGCGAACTGCGAATCTGATACACTATTCGTCGAGTCTGCCCAATTCATAAGTCGTTGATTCAAGATGGACGTGAACAATTTACCAAAGTTACTCACTAAGCTAATACCCCTATAATTGTTCGGATCCTCAGTACTACCGCGTTTGAAAATCGGAACTAAAATAGCAGTTGTCCGTGCAATCGGGAAAATCCCTGTCTGTAATACACCATTAAACACTCTAGACAATATTGGAAGAAATAATTCTTTAAATTCTATAAAATATTCGTTCAAAATACAGTCAATACCGTGGCTCTTGTTTCGTTTTAAGTTACGTATCGCTAGCAGAATTTCTTCCTCCGAAATGATTTTGTCTAATTCCTCGTAAACACAATCGTCATCCAAATTATCTAGAACTGGAACATCGGCTTCGGCAGGATTTGCTACATTTCTGAAGTGTTCAAAAAAGTCATTGAGTGAAATATTGTTAGTAGTTTCCCTTTTCCTTCTAAATTTTGAGTAAAACACCTTAGGATTGTTAATTCTCAACTGGTCCATCATGTTTCCTTCATTCCGCATATACTCGCGTTTTAAACGACGCTCCAGGGTCTTATATTCCTTTTTCGCATTAATTAGAGACAAATGGTGTTCATTAGATTTTTCCTTGTTAAACAAGTTTAGAGCATTGATGTAAATACGGTAAAGATCCTTACAACGCTGTGTAAACCAAGGTTTATCCGTCGGTATATATCGACTTTTAGTAAAACTTCTTGATTTAAGTTCAAAAAACGGCGACATAATACTTTCAAGTTCACTCGTAAAGTTCATAAGGGTCGAGTCTAATGTCTGTTGGTTCGCTAGCCAGTCTAATATCTAGTGGTATTCAATTATCTCCCCTGCAGAAAACAGCTAATGTGTTTTTAAATTTTCAACGATGACAACAACGATGGCGACGGCATATAAACAATCTTCAATTTTCATTTATTACGCATGGATTTGACTACTATCATATACGTTGGACATGTTATGTTATTAACGAATCTTTTCTGTTGCGTAAACAGTTGGTTATAAGGTCAACAAAAGTGCATATTTTAACAAATCGAGTGAAACTTATTGGCCGTTGGAAAAAAATAAAATGTCAACTCAACCTTCAAAAAATCACACAAGGCGTAATACCTGCAGTACATTTTCGAAACTTGTGGGAAAGTTAGGTTATTACCTTTTCTTTCGACAGATATTAGTTTGAAAATTATATTTTACTGTTATCATATAACGATCCATTTGAATTCAATGTGTAACTATGAAAAACTTTCAAGGGACACAACCAAGTTCTATCTTTAATAAATTATAAACATGATAAATGGGAGGCATTCCTATTTTTAAAACGGATGACTGAATATTGAATTGGACATTTACTCCAATACAATGCAAATTCACATACTGTTGATCCCAATTTACGGAAACCGGTCAAAAAGGTAAACATGTTCTATGACATAATCGAATTCAACAGGTAAATCGTGTACTTTTAAAAAGAAGGTTGTCAAGACGGACTAGAAAAATAGGTCTTTTTCTTAATTTTATTTTGGCTTTACCTCTTGCAGTACATGTCTGAAAATTTGCAGATGGGAAGATATACATTTAAACAAATAGCGTGATTTTTTTCAATTTTTTATATAAAAGTTAAAGTTGTGCGATCCATTTCAGTTTGCACCGTATGCATTTCATAAATATCCACATAATAACATGCATTAAAATGCAATCTGTTACTTTTAAAAACTCTTTTTAATTCAAAAAAGTTTATTTTATCAGCATAACTTAAAATTGGAAGAAATTTTGTACTAAAAAGAACTTTTGATTCACTTGACAACCAGGATAAACATTCGAATTGACTTTCCTATCTTTTCCGATGAAGAGCTCACATTCTATTGTTTAAATACCACCGGTTTTCGGACTGTAGCCAAGTGTTACGATCCGCTATCTCTCATCTGTGAAGATGTAACAGATCGTAACCCTCGGCTAGCGAAGATGCGGACAAATTGATGCTACTCATTTATAATTATGAAGGGTTGACAGTTGAAAAGGTGAAGTCATCACGGATAAAAGTCTTCGTTGAGTATCTATTTCAAGATGTAAAAAGGAGCAAGTTGGTTATTTGTTCATCTGTTTATATTTTGTCTTCTTTTTCATTAAGTAGGCCCATAGATGACAATGTATATAAATTCCGAGATATGTGTACCATTCTTTAAAAAAAAGCAACATTTAATCAACTTGCCAACCGTGGTTTAAAGACATAGAACCTATCATTTTGGCAATTTTTAAAAAATACTACAATTCACACTATTTGAAGAATACAATTGTAAAACCTTTGAAGAAACTGTTAAATTTTCAAAAAACCTGCCAGAAAGTATTCTTTTTGACGGAAAACTGATGAAAAAAACGCAATGTCAAAAAAGAGGACAAACTTATTATAGAATGTAATAGTCTCGATCACCCAGACGCTTATCAATAGATGATAAGAGTCTGGAACAGTCCCATTACCTATTTTGTTATGTGTACGTTCGGAGTACTTTCAGGCTTTATCATAGTGTTTGATGAAAATCACTCAACCGTATGTTCAGAATTCCGTGCCTATGGTTCAGTGAATTTATGCAAATACAATAGCGAGATAACTTCTCGAATTGATGTGATTTGTTCTCTTAAAACATAATATTTCTTATTTTACAATAAGACATCCTATTTTACATTTTTGAACACAAGTTGGTTTTGTTAACAATATTATAAAAAATTCGTTTTATCGTTAAATTGTACTCACGGGCGTCCACCAGGTTTTTGAAATTGTTTATGTTTATTGGAGTTAAAAATTGGGACATTCTTGATTACAGAACCATGCACGTTTGACCAATCCGATTCTCGATTTTGCAGAACCAGTTGTCAAAAACCAAGGAAGACCAATGAAATGTTGAGTTTTTAAAGTTGGTTCATTTCAGATTGAAATGAATCTTGTATGCTAAACACGTCATATACACACGTGGTAAAGGTTAAAAGATATAAAGATCGCCACCTAGTGGTTACGAGAAATCAACAGGTGTTTTCCCAGACTCACTACCTTGGTAGTATGAGTTTGGGTTCGAGACTAAGAATGTAAACACTTGCGGGTACTGGTAAACTGAGAAACAAAAAGTAACCAAACGAAACGGAGCTGCACAAAAACGATATCGGTAAAGAAGGAAACGTAAACAGTAAAATTAGCCACCGAAATCTGTATTTAGAAAGGAAACGAAATCAAGCGAACCTGTTAAAAAGGAAAATTGAATCGATTTTAGCGGACACTAGTCGTTTTTCTTAATTTGCCCATTTCGTTTTCTCTTCGCCTCGTTTGGTTACATTTCGTTTCTCAGTTTAACAGTACCCAGTTTACCAAATGTAAATATTTATGCTGGACAATACCTAATCAAAGCGAATAATTAAAATAAGATTATTTTATAGAAAACTGCAAAACACTCAGTTTTTATGTTGGTAAAGGTAAGTTTTAGATAGTATATTTTTAATATGTGTATTTTTATTCAATTTAAAAAATTACGAAATTGATAGGTTCTATGTCTTTAAAGACATAGAACCTATCAATTTCGCAATTTTTTACATTGAATAAAAAGTACATATATTAGAAATATACTATCTAAAACTTACCTTTACCAACATAAAAACTCAAGAATTTGCAGTTTTCTATAAAATAATCTTATTCTAATTATTCGCGTTGATTAAGTATTGTCCAGCATAAATATTTACTTTTGGTAAACTGGGTACTGTTAAACTGAGAAACAAAATGTAACCAAACGAGGCGAAGAGAAAACGAAATCGGTAAATTAAGAAAAACGACTGGTGTCGGCTAAAATCCATTCAGTTTTCTTTTTTTACCAGTTTCGTTACGTTTCTTTACAGATTTCAGTTGCTTATTTTACTGTTTACGTTTCCTTCTTTACTGATATCGTTTTTGTTTTACTCCGTTTCGTTTGGTTACTTTTTGTTTCTCAGTTTACCAGTACCCGCAAGTGTTTACATTCTATAATTAGTTTGTCCT
The DNA here is from genome assembly GCA_963971305.1 of Arcuatula senhousia. NCBI lineage: Eukaryota > Metazoa > Mollusca > Bivalvia > Mytilida > Mytilidae > Arcuatula > Arcuatula senhousia. Next base: position 48,517,938 of record OZ020306.1, read on the forward strand.
ATTTTTTGACATTGCGTTTTTTTCATCAGTTTTCCGTCAAAACTTTCTTCAAAGGTTTTACAATGTATTCTTCAAATAGTGTGAATTTCATTATTTTTTAAAAATTGCCTAAATGATAGGTTATATGTCTTAAAGTTATGAATGTAGAGTAGATCTATCTAATGAGGTAACATCAAACATTCAAAGCTTGTTATATAATGAAAAGAAACGAAATTGCTATTTTTACCAGTATTGATAAATAAGCAAATCAATGCCACTTAAATTTTATTACATTATTTGTATTTAACGCTATCATTTATAATTTCATTTATTTGAAATTTTCAGTTGGACGAGCATACACCAGAGTTGCTATCCAAGGTAATTCAATAAATCCTACCAGAACTTGGGTTTTAGATGATGGCACACCGTTACCTTATACCAACTGGCTCAGGACACCACTATACGGCGACTTCTACCTTCAGATGTTTAACTTTGATATGTGGACTGAGCAAAATGCATATAGTGCAACACGAATGCACATGTTTTTGTGCGAGATACGTTAGAGCAAAAACATGACTATAAATACTTTTATCAAACAGCAACATTCGTACTCGTAGCTTCAGAAAAAAGAAAAGTAAATTTTGGCATTAAGCCGAAAATTGATTTATTCAAGGGTTACTTCAAGCCTATGGTTATCAGGTACTGTTACGGGTATATTTACTTTGTTTTAATAGTTTCCTTTGTAAGTGCATATTTGTGACGTCATTTATTACGTACTTCCTTACGCAGTTTAGAAATCAATAAGCAAGGACGTGTTCATTTTCCATAACAAATCACAAAGGAATTTACGAATTTTTCTTACGGTAAGGTACATTAGTTGATAGGAACCTTTAAAATGATTATTTAGGAAAACATTTGTTTGTAATTGTGAAATTACAGAAAAAGTAACAAAATATTCTGACATTCGCAAAGTTGTTTTCTTTTACTTCTGATCAGATTGTATCGATTCGTCAATTCCAGGTTTAATTTTTTTTTCAAAACTTAATCAACGGCCATGCATTTAACAAAGCGATTTCAATAAAAGGTCATTATATAATAATGTAGTGTTTGAACTTTTTAACTTTTTATTTTCATGTATTATTTGTTTATATTTTATTAAAAGTATGGAATTTTGCACATTAACAAATTGGTCAGGTATCGTTTAATGCAAATTATTTTACCGTTTTACTATAACATAATAAAAAGAAAAGAACGAAAAGAATTATTGAAGTATTTAAATTTTTATTCGACAAGTTTATGAATATCATTTCATAAATTCATTTTGCAAATTGATATACGGAAACGCACATCCTAACAATATTAATTCATACAAACTATATTAAGTGAAATGTGAGCTATGAAGACAAGATTTATTTACAAGAATTTCATGAAGAAGAAAATACTAATGATACATGTACTCTCATAATAATCATAATGATTAAAAAAGGCAAGTTATTAATTAGTTTTTGGTAAGTTTCAGTGTAACCAAATGGCTCAATTCTCAGCCGGGAAAAGAAGAAAGACGACGAAAGCAGCAGCCGAGAAATTGACCAGTCCTTCCGTTCAAACGCCAAGACGAGCAACAACTTCATCAATTGATTCATCATCTAATACTATGTTAAAACATGCCCACTGCACAATAAAACCTTTTCAATTAAAGGTCAACCTGAATCAAAAAGTCACGCTTGCGGAATCTAAAACCAGCATGACTTCAAAAATGTAGCAGCTTCCTCTTTATATTAACATGCACCGATTAAAGAATTTGCAAGGTAATGTTTTGAATGTAAATATATAAATAAATAAATAAACCCTTATATATCAATTCTAAAATCAGAAAGCAAGTTAATAGAATAGAAAAAAAAAATGACAATAAAAATATAATTTCCCTTTGCTGATTATTTAAATGGACACTTACACTGCTGTGAAATGCAGATTCACAGCATTATAGATACATTCTCGTGAACAAAATTAAGAAACTAACGGATAACAAATCCCTTTTTCAAATACACATTCGAAGGACATCAACATGATAAACGAGAAATGCAATTTGTCAAACATTGGATGTACATTGTATGTAAACATGCATGTATTTAAACATAAATATGTTTTAACATTTTTGCAGTCACGTAGATGGTTTCCATTGGTAACAGAAATGCAAGGAAACTATGTGTTTATATTGAACTTTAAGATATACCTTCATGATTTTTTTAAATTCATGAATCAAATAATTAAATGTCCGTGAATGAAGAAGTTACTTCTTTTATTGTCCGTTGCAATGTAATATGCTAAAATGATAGCTAGATGTTTGTTCATCATATATTGAGGGATTACTTCAATCGTTTACACCCTTGCTATCTCTGAAAGACAAGAGCTTGGTTATTTTAAATTTACAAGTCTGTTAAATACTGGTTATTTAGTGCCTTTTTGGGATTATTTAATATAGAATAAGTCTTTAAGGTGTAGCAAAATTTATTGTCTGGAACTTTGTTGTCATTTGTATTACCAGTTTTTAAAAAGAAATAATTGCCAACTTACAGCACTTACTCAATTACTTAATGCAAATTTTTTTTTCTGAGTTTCAGTCGCACTTTACATTTATTGTCATGCCGGTGATCTTAACAGGAAGTAGTTTGTGCATAAGGAGTCAAATATCAACGGGTAAAGTCACAGTTATGTTATAAAGACAAAAGGTAAGATTATTTTGTACCATCACACACAAACATAATTTTAAAATGTCAGAGCAAAAAAAAAAAAAAAAAAAAAAAAAAAATAATAATAATAATAATAAAAAAAAAAAAATAAATAAAAAAAAAAATAAATAAATATTAAATAAATAAATTTTATACATAATTATTATTTCATATCAAGTTCAAAGACTATCAAGGATGATCACAAAAGTGAAATATAATATTATCATTATACTAAATATCTTTATGTGAAACTTTGATCTTATATAGTTTAAAAACCCTCACATTTGATAATTTTTACGATGATTATTTAATCCTATTGTACTATAGTCAAATCGACCAGAAAACATCATGAAAATTAGATATCGTTTCTTTTTTATCTAACTATTTGTTCTCGCAGTTATTAGTTTAACATTGTAGCTTGTTCTGTTCTTTATGAGTAGTTTTATAATTTAGTTTGCTGTTTTTTAATTGTTGTTTTATCATCTTGTCCAGTCATACCATTTGTTTTATCTACGGTCTTCTGACTGTTTTATTCCGAACTTTTATTATATAAATCAAACTTGTTTGTGTCCCGATTTATATGGCTGAAACACCGCCGACGGGACATAAAGCAAACCAAACAACAATCATTCAATCAATCAGTATTAGATAATATGTAAAGATGCTCAAGCACTTGTTAAAATTCTAAATGGAATAATGCATTTGTGAATAGCTATATATATACACATTGATCAGAAAGCAGTCTCATGCACTGACACTGAGTTAAAAATTACAAATACAAACATAATTTTAGACCCTTCAGCGTTCATGTGTTAAACTGACAGTTTCTCCATTTGCACCATAAGTTCAAGTTGTTATTTTCAAAGTTAGCAGCAAGCAAATATCCATTTATATCTTGATTTTTCATCGAATTGTGCTAGGTAATCCAAAACATCATCAAAATATGAAGTAAAGATACTGCACACAATCACACACACACACACACACCTAAACAAAGGTAAATTTACCACACACACACGTTGGGTTAAAAAATAATAATGATTAATAAAAAAAAAAATATAATAATAAAAATAAAAAATAAAAATAATAACAGTAAATAAATCCTCGCCATATCATTATTCAGTGAATATAATTATACATTAATTCAACCGAAAACGACGAGGATATAAACCTGTATCCCTTCAGCATACATTGTGTACATGATGTAAATAGACAGTTTTATTTTCATAGTCGTCAGCAAACATCCTTAAAGTTAAACAATTTATTTTAAGAAATTTAAAATAAATAATATAGATAGAATAAATAAAATTAGTTGCAGATGTCATACACAACTCACACCTGCAATAGTACATTTGGTACAACAACTGTTAATGTTATTAAAGATATTTATTGGTTATCTGTATATCTCGTCCCAGAATAATAACTGATCAAAATTTTATAGGAGAATTTATTTATTAAATACAATTAAAACGTGTTCATATATGTATCATTTCAAACAATTATTCAAAACACACAAACGATTTATTTATTTATATCTTATACTATTTTTTTTATTTATTTTATTTTTTCCCGCAAAATTATGCTGGCATTAGCTGTTTTGGAAATATCATATTCCAAGCATACATAATTCACGAAGTATTAGTATTCATAAGAACTTTGGGCTTTCAAGAACACGTACACATAAAAAACACTAAATTCACACATGCACATAGCTGCCCATGTACATTTTCTTGCATAGGCTCAAACTTGATTATTGGTATCTGTAAAGCATAGTTATTGACTTACATTGAAATTTTTAAAAAATTACTAAAATTAGTGTAATCAACTACCAGTAATAAATTTATTTTACGCATGAAATTACAAAACACATGGTTTATAGAAGGGCACGCATGTCGTACACCTTGTTGATAATTCGTATGGAATTTTGTGGCAGGTTTATGGTGGTCTTGGGGCACTAGACGTGATTCCTAAACCATTGCTAAAATAAAAATAAATCTGTCCAAAGTTGAAGATTCCCGAGATTTTCTTGTTTTGCATACAGGTGAGGTGGAACCGATTTTTATTATGTTAAAGTTTTGAGAAACCGTATTAAATCATTATACGACAAATACTTAATATTTATCCTTCATGTGTCCTAATGTAAGACCTGTTGGAATTTCTCCCTCGACTTAAATGCAGTTATGTATGTTCTGCTGAAAATGCTGATGCAATATGAATAATGGTTAGGATACGTAATAATGGCTCTATTGCCAAATTGGTTCCTTTGAAATTAAGATGGGCGGACAAATAACAAATAAAGTAACATTTAGTTAAATAAATTGTTTAAAGATGATATGGTTTATTTTAATTAAACGGGAACGACGAATATTTTCAGTCGAATTACTAAATACCATTCAATGATCATTAAAACTTTTATACAGCATCCTTTTTTCCACCATGTAGACTTATTTAAATAGTTTGAACATTTGGTCTATGATTTTCGGCAGGAATTGGTCACGGCAGCTCAGACCGCAATTTTTGGCGGTAGACCTGTGTGCGCCAGGCCATTGGCCTACTTCGCGCCGTGTGAATCATTTTATCACAGGATTCAAAACTTTATTCCACTGATAAATAAATTAAGGACGAAACTTCAATTATGAGAATCACTGTATCCCAGGGTTCTCTTGTACTCTCAATTAAGCACGAACGTTCAATTATGAGAATCACTGTATCCCAGGGTTCTCTTGTTCAAAGTTAATTTATCTATATATATATTGTATCTATATATCTGCTTTAAATGTGGTCTGCCAAATATATCGGCGACACAAAACTATAATGATTAAACAAATCTATCTATATTGTATTTATATATCTGCTTATGTAGTCTGCCAAATATATCGGCGACACAAAACTATAATGATATATCTTTCTTCATGAACATTTAAATATATCTTAATATTCATGAACAGTTAAATGTATCTTTATGAACAATTTGAATTGATCTATCTACTTGTCATTGTAAATACATTTGCTTATTAAATGCCATGGCCTTTCCTGCCAAACTTTCTGTTTCAGTTATTTATGCATCTTGAATAAGTAAATTTTGGCATTAAGCCGAAAATTGATTTATTCAAGGGTTACTTCAAGCCTATGGTTATCAGGTACTGTTACGGGTATATTTACTTTGTTTTAATAGTTTCCTTTGTAAGTGCATATTTGTGACGTCATTTATTACGTACTTCCTTACGCAGTTTAGAAATCAATAAGCAAGGACGTGTTCATTTTCCATAACAAATCACAAACCCTCCCACCCACAACCTTTTAATAATTGTTTTATTGTATGAATGCTTGAATCGTGTTGCTGGTTTTCGTTTTTCTTTATAATTTCAGCATCCTGTTTCTCAAGCTAAAGACGTTGTTGGGTATCAAAAGACTGGGGACTTTATAGACCTATATGTAGCGAAAACAAGAAACGATCATGGTGTTTGTGATCAACTGTTTATTACTCGAGACTCGACATGGATATTGTAGATGCTATTAAAATTGTTACTTGACGTCAAAAGATTACAAAAGCCTACTTCGCGCCGTGTGAATCATTTTATCACAGGATTCAAAACTTTATTCCACTGATAAATAAATTAAGGACGAAACTTCAATTATGAGAATCACTGTATCCCAGGGTTCTCTTGTACTCTCAATTAAGCACGAACGTTCAATTATGAGAATCACTGTATCCCAGGGTTCTCTTGTTCAAAGTTAATTTATCTATATATATATTGTATCTATATATCTGCTTTAAATGTGGTCTGCCAAATATATCGGCGACACAAAACTATAATGATTAAACAAATCTATCTATATTGTATTTATATATCTGCTTATGTAGTCTGCCAAATATATCGGCGACACAAAACTATAATGATATATCTTTCTTCATGAACATTTAAATATATCTTAATATTCATGAACAGTTAAATGTATCTTTATGAACAATTTGAATTGATCTATCTACTTGTCATTGTAAATACATTTGCTTATTAAATGCCATGGCCTTTCCTGCCAAACTTTCTGTTTCAGTTATTTATGCATCTTGAATAATAAATATTTTGGTTACGTTACGCAGTCATGACAATGTCTAAAATGTATCTTATACTGTAAACATACTTATTTTCGCGGGTATTTATTTTCACGGATTTACGATTTCAACCAAGTTCACGAGAAGTTTATTTCGCGTTTTCTACTAATTTATTTATTCATATCATACATATTACTTCATTTCGCGGGTATTTATTTTCGCCAAAAATACCTGACCGCGAAAGCCGTGAAAGTAAATACCTCGCAAAATTAAGCACGCTTACAGTATTATTGTATAGCATATGTTCTTTTGATAGTTTGTTAATTTAGTTTATTATACTTCATAAGATATTTTCCTAACAAATTTTAATTAAACAATTCAATCTATCATATAACTTATTTCGAAAACAAAATCCAGCGGGTGATAAAATTTATCTATCACCCTCGCGGGTGATATTGTTTTATCTATCAACCTCTCGTGCACCGAGCTCGTGCACAGCCTCAATTTGACATTCTTAATCAGTTGTAGAATTGATAGTAATTAGATTCAACAATATTTCGTGCAAAGTGATTATTTTAACTTACCCTCATTAATGCTTTAATAACAGACAAACGCTTTAACAAATAAAAAGGTGTTTTCCAGAGTTTTTTTCAAAGGGCAATAATTTATTTCAGTTTAACCCGGGAAAGCGAATAAAAAGATTTAAAAATCCATGCGTAAAATTCAAAGTACTTAAATGATTCAGTATAATAAATTAAATAACATATAGCTGAGAGGGTAATAGAGTAGATTGAAACCCTTCGAAAAGACATTGTCAACCTCGGCTGCGCCTCAGTTGACAATCCTTTTCTCAGGGTATCAATCTTCCTATCGCCCTCTCAGCTATATGTTATTTATATATTAACTTTAGGGCCAAGGGAAATTTTTGTTCCCAGGCTAATTTTTTATATCTCGAGTAATTTTTATGAGGATAGAATATATTTTGAGGATAAAAGAATGACGGCAACGTAATTTTTCTAATGATAGCTTCGGATAAGAAAAAAAATATAGTCAGCTTAATTAATCTATGAGTCTTTTTTCTTTTTGATTTTTAAAAGATGGTTTTTTTTTTGTTAATGTAATATTGCACAAAGTTTAAGCATTCCTTTTACAAACGATTGCTATCCAAAGTCTGTACTGAACTGTTTAACATTGATATTACGTGTTTTTAATATAATTGAAACGTTTCATGTTTTATCGTGTTTTGCTATTTGTAAGATGGGAAGTACTGCTTTTATTAAGTATATACTGCTTTTCATACATTTTTTCAAAAATCGCCTACATGAATCAAATGATTTTGTGGTTCTTTTACGCTTAGACACATAGAAATACCGATTGAACAAACCTAACCTGTACAAAAGTAAACCAGAAGAAAACATTTGGTTTACTTTTCTGGTTTGGTTCGGTTTGTTTGACCAAACAAAATAGCAAACTGCAGTTTATCCAAAACGAAACGTGGTTTGCATTTTCATGTTTGGTTTTAAAAGCAAAAGTTTAGGACCACCGATTTTATAATTTTTTTTTACAGTTTTTTGTCTTATTTTCGTACAGAAGAATTACATTTTATCAAAACCCTCTCTGGCGGTAAAAGACTAATATGTCTACTAAGGTTTTAATGTTTTCCTGTCATTGTTACTAACAGTGGACTATTTCTGAAGATGGGGAAAATTATAAAAAAAAATCCAGAAAAAGTTTGCAGCTAAAGTTGTCTGTACTTATGATTTTGTTCCCGAAAAGGTAAAAAATGACCTAGACTTAAAGAACTGTCACTTCTTAACCTAGTTAAATTAATTGCACTTTCCAGATCTTAATTTTGTTAGAATTATTTCTGTTATTCTTGATCACATCCAAAGATAGGTCGATGACAATTCTGTTTAGGTCTTAGTTTATTTTATTTGATAGCTTTAAGATATAGATTTACGATTTTGAAGTGTGTATGTATAAAAATAAAGGGCTCGCAGAATTTGATGTTGTTATACTGGTGAAAGACATTTTTTTTTATCTTGACATTTTGACACTAGCTTCACTGAAGACGACATAAATTATCAAAATGGCCATATGGAGCATCCAAATTTTCGTAGCTCCTAACATTTACTTTGCTTTGCTTTTGCTTTCGACTTTTGACTTCTATATTTGATAATTTAGTAAGTAAATTTAATAATTTTGACTTTTGACCTCTTAATTTGACTTTTGACTTCTATATTAGATAAAATAGTAAGTACATTTAAATTAATAATTTTGACTTTTGACCTCTATATTTGATAATATAGACAGTAAATTTAATAATTTATATAGCGAAATCCTGTACGGTTTTCCCCCCACTTCATCATCATCATCTTCATCAAGGCCTTTGTGTTCTTGTTCGGCCTTTCACAATGATATACGCCCTCCCAAGTGCTTGAAATTCCCCTTTTGAAAGATTCTTCCAGTGTTAACACCTTATCGCCCGACTGTTGTGTTATTCTTTTGGACTTTATTGTATAATGATGATATTATATTGAAAAATAAACAGCATATTGTTTTAATATCATATTATCATATTAAGGAAATTCTGTTATATAAGGGTAAACATCGAAAATTAAAATTATGTTAGTCTCAATAGTGGTTATATTTCGTTCAGATTTTAATATCGGAAAAGTGTTTTTCATTCCTTTTCTGCTTTATGATGAAGTTTTTACTGTATTATGTATTATGTATGTAAAAAGGTTAAAATTGATGATATTTCATGTTATATTCAAACTAAACAAAAAAGTTTATATTTAAGCATCCAGCTCATTATTTAGATTTATTTGAATAAAGACACAATAGCTTTTAATACTACAAAAGGTTATAGAACATGTAGAATATCGGTATATCTGATTTGAAAATCATGTTTTAAAATCGAGGTTAAAGCAAACTGAGACATCAATCAATAGAAAAAATGCATTTTAAGCAGGTAAGAGTTCGTGAATGTCTAAATCTGTTATGACTGTTTGTGGTGATGCACTCTATTTAGTGTCTCACATTGACATATTGTAAGGATTTACTACTGCGACGACGGGACCGAAGATTGATGCAATGAAAAATGGGTAAACAACTATCACTCCTAGGAACACGCGAATCGATCCTGGTAATTTTAACTAAACTCCGCAACAGATTTCCTTTATAATTAACTGCTTATCAAACTTAACTTTTCTTAAAATCATTAAGGCTGCACTTTGTACGTTCGTCAAATTATTGAACTGTCGAACTCATATAAAACTTTAACTTTTCCCCATTGACACCAATTGTTTATAAATTGCAAATGCGGAGATCCACTATGGCTTTCCATACGACATAAAATTAGGGTTATGAAAAATCCTTAACATGTTAGTAAAAAATTTTAGACTCTATTTGCCTATATACAATGTTAGTAAAAATTACCTGGCTCGATACGCGTGTTCCTTGGAGTGAATATGCTTCCTTACTAAACCTCTTCTTCCTCGATGGGACGAAAGGCTTCGAAAAGTTGTCGTCATCGTCATGTGATTCTGTCTTTAGAAATGACCAATGATTGGACATTTCTTGTAGCTCTCTTAGTTTTGGTATATTGCAGTCTAGTCGTGTTTAAACCGCAGACCATAATCGTCGGTAATATGGTCATGGCTGATACATAAGTAATTCTTTACATTGTATAAAACGACATATAGCTGACAAATACGAACAAACATCAAAAGCCAGGCAAGGGGATGACAGCACGTGCTCGGGTGTTCTGGGTGTTGAGTCAATTCCAAGGAAAAACCTGTACGGGTATTGATCTCCTCAAAGTCATATCCGAGATTCATTTAACACGTGTCTAATTACAATTGTCAAATAGTATTTCCACATTGGCAATACAAATGACAACAAAGTTCCAGACAATAAATTTTGCTACGCCTGACGCGCGTTTCGTCTATTCAAGACTCATCAGAGGCGCTCTACCAAAAATATTGAAAATGCCAATCACTGTATGAATATGAAGAGCATAGAACAGTATAACCAAAAATACCAAACTGGGGAACCAAATTATTACTAAGATATTTAACCTATGTCTGGGGTAGATAAGACCCCGTTATCCAAATTTGTGTTAAATTTTCCAGTACAACATTATAAAAGGATTCCAATAACAAGTTCTAATAATTTAACTTCATAGTAAACAAAAATTGCTCATTCAACTCCAGAAATATTCAATATTATTGTATGCCCTCTAATAACGATATATTCAAGCAGGGAGTTTCCAAAACAAACTGGACACTTCTTATTTGCATCATGGCGAACCGTGACGCCCAAAGTCAAATTAGCCAGTCTAACGAGTCCTTTTTTTTAGTTTATTGTTAAAAATATACATGTATTAGGTGTTAATAAAAAGAGTGTCAATTTTGCTGTTTTATCAGAGGTTGGTAGATTTCCATTATATTATTATTATCAAAGCAATACTAAGATATTGGTTTAGGTTAGAGAATATTTCTACTGAATTTATATTGTGATAAATATGAAGAAAAAAAAAATATATGCATGTATAAACCAAGGCTTTTTTAAATGTTCACTGCTCAACATGTAACCATAAGGTATTTCAATTTATATCTTTGATGAAACAAGACCAATCAAAGTCTGGCCCTGTGTTGCCGGCAAATGTTGAGCACTGTACATTCTAGGTTCAATGTGGACAGTCAATAGTTTTGGACACTTGCATCCTATGATGGACTGACAAAGCATATTTGTCACATGCAACCCACTTTTTAGACATACAATGAATATTTTAAGTATAAATACTTAAAATCCGTATATCTTACAAGAATATTAAAACAAGAGGCTCATCTGGTCTTAATTTCAACCATATGAAGACTTTTGTATAGCTTAATGAGCTGAACGTTTAAGCAAGAAAAAGCTTTTCTCTATCTGCAATAGTTACTTCTAATAAAAAGCTACGCCAAGCGCAGCATGATACGACCGCAACATGTTGCACCCTGTACGTTTTAGGCCCAATATGGATAGTAAATTGGTCACATGCAGCCCAAGGTGGACTGACAAAGGTTTTTGACACATGCAGCTTTTAGTGGACTTTCCACTCACATATTAAAAGCCTATTGTGGATTGATGAGCAAAACAAATTTTCAAAATCAGACCACAAATAAAAAAGTATCGATTTTGGCCCCTGATTACGTAAAAGTGGATAAAAGGGGGGGGGCGCAAAAATTAATTCTCAATTTTGTATTCGCTATTAGACAAGAACAAACATGCAAAAATGTTCAAAATCGTACCACAAATAAAAGTTTCGATTTTGGCCTCTTATTATGTAAAAAGGGGGTGCAAAAATTAATTCTTAATTTTTTATCCGCTATTTGACAAGAACAAACATGCAAAAAAAATTTTCAAAATCGGACCACAAATTAAAAAGTTTCGATTTTGGCCCCTTTTGACCCCAAATTACATAACGGGGAAAAAGGGGGGCACTAAAAAAAAATATTATCCCTATTTTAAAGGTAAAACACCAGAAATAAAGTATAACAAGAGTCTCCCAGGAGCCTGAATCGCTCACCTGATCTTGATGTCGACCATTTAAAAACTTTTCCAGACCTAAATGAGCTGAACATTTAAGCAAGTAACAGCTTTTCTCTATCTACTATAGCTTCATTCTGTAGCCATATGCCCAAATCATGAAAAAATGTTATTTAAGAGGCCATAACCCCTAAAAAAGGTCATCTGACAACTTCGACCCTATGAAAACTTTTGTAGCGCTTAATGAACTGAACATTTAAGCAAGCAACAGCTTTTCTCTATCTTCTATAGTTTTCATTCTGTAGGCCAAAAACATTAAGAAAACGTCATTTTAGGGGCCGTTACCCCTATAAGGGGTCATCTGACAACTTTGATCTTATGGAGACTTTTGTAGAGCTAAATAAGCTGAACATTTAAACAAGCAACAGCTTCTCTCTATCTGCTAAAGTTTTCATTCCATAGGCCAACAAGAGACTCCCATGCTCCTGAATCGCTCACCTGGTCTTGATGTCAACCCTATGAAGAACTTTGTAACCCATATCAAGGGTCATCTGACTACTTCGACCCTATGGAGACTTTTGTAGAGCTAAATGAGCTGAACATTTAAGCAACCAACAGCTTTTCTCTATTTGCAATAGTTTTCATTCTATAGACCAATAACACTATTTTTCGCCTCATAGGGGCTGTAACTCCTATCAGGGGGCATCTGACAACTTCGACCCTATGAAGACGTTTGTAGAGCTAATTGAGCTGAACATTTAAGCAAGCAACAGCTTTTGCCAATCTGCAATAGTTTCCATTCTATAGGCCAAAAACACTATTTTTAGCCTTTAAGGGGTTGTAACCCCTATAAGGGGTCATCTGACGACTTCGACTCTATAGAGAATTTTGTAGAGCTAAATGAGCTGAACATTTAAGCAAGCAACATCTTTTCACTATCTGCAATGGTTTTCATTCTATAAGCCAAAAACATGAAAAAATGCTATTTTTCACCTTAAAGGGGCTATAACCCCTATAAGGTATCATCTGACAACTTCGACCAAATGGAGACTTTTGTAGATCTTTTGATGCTGAAGCAGTAGAGTGCATCAAAGTTCATCTATCTCTTATACTTTTTGATTTACAAGCCAAAAACAGTAGTCTGGCCCCGTTGTCTATTTTTAGTAACAGTGGCCATGTTTTTTGACGAATCATAACTCTAAATACAAGTTTGGTGCAGGACACCCTAAGGATCATTCATACCATGTTTCATTCAGTTCTGTTCAGTAGTTTCAGAGGAGAAGATTTTTGAAAAAAATGTTAAAGGACGACAGACGACGACGGACGGCAAGTGATGGTAATAGTTCACCTGGACCGTCCAGGTGAGCTAAAACATGAAAGAACGTTTATTAGGGGCTGAAACCCCTTTAAGGGGACATCTGACAACTTCGACCCTATGGAGACTTTTGTAGAGCTAAATAAGCTGCATATTTAAGCAAGCAACAGTTTCTCTCTATCTATCTGCTATAGATTTCATTCCATAGGTCAAAAATATGAAAAAACACTATTTTAGGGACTGTAACCCCTTTAAGGGGTCATCTGACAACTTCGACCCTATGGAGACTTTTTTAGGGCTAAATGAGCTGAACATTTAAGCAAGCAAGAATCTCTTATACTTTTTGATTTACAAGCCAAAAAACAGTATCAAAAAACAGTAGTCTGATCCCTTGGTCTATTCTTAGTAACGGCGGCCATGTTGTTTGGACGGCGGTCACCATTTGTGCAATCTTGGTATAGGACATCCCATAGATGAAGTGTGCAAAGTTTCAAAGCAATCCCTTCAGTACTCTCGGAGAAGAATTTCAAAGAAAAGTTAACGACGACGGACGCCAAGTGATGGCAATAGCTCACCTGGACCTTCGGTCCAGGTCAGCTAAGAAATTGACCAGTGAACATCTTTTATAAACATTTTAGCTGATAAATACATACATTGAAATAAACATGTCAACCTACTGACCATAAAACTTGTACTAACTAACTTTGCAAAAGTTTCAATATCAAAAATGTACAAATGGTATGTAAACCAACAAGAGTCTTCCAGGAACCTGAACGATACACATAACTTTATTCTTCTAAAAGCATGATATTACGAAGAACTTTACGATGAACTATTAAACACATCTAATCTGTACAATAGCTTAAATGCATGTGGACAAATAAGTTTTAGTTTAAACAGATCATTCTGGGGGAAATGACGAAACCATGACATATATTCTAAGAGAAGCGAAAAATAACGAGCAATAAGCAAATATCATTTGTATTACTTTGGTTACTTTGAATTCTTATTCCACACCTCCATTACCCTTAAATATCAAGTTGAGATAAGTTTAAATAAATTGGAACAAGTTTAATTTTATCTAGAAATGGTGTAATTTTAAATCAACTTTTGTGTGTTTTACATGCCATTCTATAGTACCTCTTAAAAGTTATATTTAATCATGTCAAGAGTTACTCATTTTTAAGGCATTGTGTTCTGATATTATCATGAAAATATCATAATACATCATACCTAGTTTTATTAAATATTCTTACTTCTTTCTATGTATTGAAATCAGAAAAACCAGAAGATCAAAGTCAAGGTGAAAAAATGGGGTGCAACTGAGCTAAACTACTTTTGAGTCCATGCCTACTAAGTTTCTGTCACAAGTTTTACAGAAATCCCAGACGTAAAAAAAAATGCTGAAAATGCCTTAAAATGCATTTTTAGAACCTCATGAAACAATTTTTAACATGGGGTTTCCAAGTTCTACTGGTGTCCAGGGGCTAAAGAGAAATGCTGAACATGGCATTATATTTACAGTTTTATAGCATTTTTCTAGTCTATGCTTTCTTTAAAACACTGTTATCATGATGATGGCAAAAACATTATTTTACAACCAAGAAAATGACCAAGATCATTTGCATTAGGCAACATATCCAAAATCCATATCAAGAAGAAATATTGTTCAATCTTCCAAACGCCTCTAAAAGCTCATCTCTATTCTTTTTATTTAACAAATCTTTGGGTTCTGAATATGAAATGTAACTTCTCTCCTTCCCCAGGATTCTTTTATTTAAGATGTCTACCATGTGATCTACACTGCATACTAATAATGTGAAAATTACCTACAATAAAAAACAAGCGGAACCTGAATAACTCATCCAACTTTGATGTCCAAATAAACAATATTTATTATTTGCCTCGTTAAACAAGTATTTCGACATACCAATGGCTATATTCCCTTTCTTCCATGGTTCTAAATAAATAAGCCGATAAAAAACTTTGCAGAGCGCAGCATGATACTACGGCAACATGTCGAACCCTGTACATATCAGCCTAACATGGATAGTCAATTGGTTTGGACACATGCAGCCCATGGCAGACTGACAAAGGTTTATGGCACATACAGGCTTTGATGGACTTTTCAACCACATTTCACAAGAATTCCTTTTTTTAAGCAAGCAAAAAAGTGATACCCGTGCTCCCAAAATTATGCCTTGCGTAAAAAAACCTTAATATTTGGTAAGAAGGGGAACTGGAGCATAAAATTGATATGTAAAACATGTCGTCTCAGGGGCATAAAAACGTAAGTTCACTTATTACTTAAAGTGTGAAATTTGGGTCAAGGTCACAAGGTATGGTGACAGTTGAGTAGACCATAACCCCAACTGTTTGTATATAAAATATTAGATGCAAAAGCTATTATACTTTTTCAATAAATACATTTACAACAAGTCTTACAAATAGGTTAACGGCCTGAAAAAAAGTTCACTGGAGCGTGAAAATAGGGTCAGGATCACATGCCATGCAACTGTCTGTATACCCAATATAAGTTGCCTAGCTATTATTCTTTCGTCCACAAAAGTCTTACAAAAGTTATCGGCTAAAGACCTAAGTACAAAGAGTCACTGGAGCATGAACAATGGCTCAGGGTCAGATTACATGATGACAGTTGTGTAAACCATTACTTCAACTGTCTGTATACCCAATAGTAGATGTCTAGCTATTAAACTTTTCAAGCAATTCATTGTCCACAAAAGTCTTCGAAAAAATTACGCCACCCCAAGAAAATACCTATGTCTCCCCTTCTGCGACTACTTGTCGATAACTCTAAAACATGGTCATTGAGGAGTAATTCCCCTTATAACGTTGAATTTGACCATTTTCACAGCTTTTACTCGTTACATTTAAAACTTTTACTTTTCTGACTCCTTAAGTCCAATTTGAATCCAAAATGGGTATAGTAGTTAATTAGCATTAAATGTTAAGAACTGATGTTGGGATTTTGATTGATTGTAAAACATGGCCGTCATGGCTAATAGAACATAGGGGTAAATGGCTGTTTTTGCTAATAAGTTATTCTGCTTACAAAAGGATCAGTGTTGCATAGTATTTGCTATATAGCCTAAAGTTAAGGCACATAAGTTAGGTGAGCGATTCAGGCTCCTAAGAGCTTCTTGTTAAGATATTGAGCCCAATAGGTGCAAAATGAGCAAAAAAAAAATAACAAAAAGGGCAATAACTCCTACATGGGTTGTTGGATCTTCAAAATTTCAGTGCTGGTAATTTTTGTCCTCGATCCAAATTTAAAAATATTTCACTATTTTTTTTAGTTATTTGCAAAAAAACTGCAATTTTCACCTATGTTCTTTTTTGTAGTCACAGTGGCAATGTTTTCGATGAATCACAAATCCCCACATCAGTTCTATAAACCCAATACTAAAAAATAACTATACCAAGTATGGTTCCAATTGGACTTGAAGTGTCAGAGGAGCTAAAGTTTCCAATGTAATGAGGAAATGCTGTGAAAAAGCTCGATTTTAATGTTTTAAGGGGAATAACTCATAAAAGGAAAGGTCCTACAATGTTGACAATTTAACATATTTTGTACATCTTGATGCGCTCATCAATATGCAAATTTAGTTTCTCACCTATATTATATAGTTTTTTAAGATATTGAGATTAATAGGTGCAAATTTGTAAAAAAATCCAAAAAAAGGCTCCCAGGAGCCCGAATCCCTCACCTGAACTAAACAGAAACACATATTTTGTGGATGTTATTGTGCTTAACCATATGATTTTTTGAACAACAAGTGTTAACACTAGTATACCTGGCCTGCCGGCACCATCAGAAACAATTATTCTTTCACACTTCCACTATATTTAAAATTTATACGAATTTTCAGTTTCTGAAATCAAATGGTGTCTATAGAAACTTACACTTTGGTAATATATGAAATAAAAATAATCAAAGTCACTGAACCAGAAAATCAATGTCAAGGTCAAAAGATGGGGATGTTCTAAACTATTAATAGGACATATGCATACCAAGTTTCATCAACCTAAGGACCAATAGTACTTTAGAGTTGGAAATGCTATACAACCTTAACACTGCTTCTGTATTATATGTGTATTTAAAATTGTCAAAATCACTCAACCAGAAAATCAAGGTTAAGGTCAACTGGGACGCAACTATGCTAAGTCATCACTAGGGCTTATGCATACTATGTTTTATCAACCTAAGATTTATAGTTCTTGGGATATGGAGGTGGTCGCAAAACCTTAACATTGCTTTAATAAAGAATTGAAAATTATCAAAGTCACTCAACTGAACAATCAAGGTCAAGGGCAAAAGATGATGGTGCAGTTGTGCTAAGCTACTACTGGGGCATATGCATACCAAGTTTTATCAACCTAGGACTTATAGTCCTTGAGATATGGAGGTGCTTGCCAATCTTTACCATTGCTATTATGGGTATTGAAAATTGCCAGTCACCCAACCAGGAAAATCAAGGTTAAGGATAAAAGATGGGAGTGCAACTTAGCTGAGCTACTACTGGGACATATGCATACCAAGTGTCATCAACCTAAGACCTATAGTTCTTGAGATATGGAGGTGCTCATTAAACCTTACCCAGAAAGTCAATGCCTCTGCAGCTTGTAAAGTAACACCTATTTCCCGTTCTGCTTTGCAGGCTAGACAAAAATCTGCTGGAAAACTAAAAGGGTGACAGACGGAGTGCCAACCTTATGTTTTTCTTGGCCTTTGTCAGTACAGGACAAATAATATGAGGAAAGTTTCAGTGTCATGTACATTTATTTTTTCTAAAGAGATATGATTATTCAT
The DNA here is from genome assembly GCA_963971305.1 of Arcuatula senhousia. NCBI lineage: Eukaryota > Metazoa > Mollusca > Bivalvia > Mytilida > Mytilidae > Arcuatula > Arcuatula senhousia. Next base: position 48,536,381 of record OZ020306.1, read on the forward strand.
AATAAAGCTGCAAAAGTTGTTCCTGTGCAAGCTGATAAGATATTGGTTAATAGGAGTGGTAAATCTACATATAGTGCATCTACTTATGGTACTAATGTAGCCCCAGAACTGACCAAGGATGAGAAATACCAACGTGTATTGAAATTACTTTATGATGTAAGAAATGCAAACAGGACTCTAGTGCCACCGATTGTAAATATAGTAGATTTATCCAAATTTAGACCGGAACCTTTACCACAAACCTTACCCTTAACATCTCTACCGGATAAATGCATGGAACTAGACCATAACTTGGCTTACAGCAGCATGGTAGAAATCAAAACGACTCCTTCTGTTCCATCAATTTTATCCATCCCTCATTTGTGTTTTGATGACCCCACAGATGATGGGTTTGATGAAGAACGCGACAACTTCATCAGTAAACTGAGCAATATAAGTGCAATGGACCGTAATAAAACATTGAGATAATAACCAGGGGCCAATTAAAAAATCAAGAATGGTATAATCAAAGAGCAGGTATGGATTACAAAGGTGTGAGATGTTTAAACTTGCTAATTAGCAAATTGTTAAGATTTAATTGTTTGTTTGCTTTCAATTCTAATTTTATATGTTCCTTTTTACATTTGCATGTGACCTGTTTTTGAAGTTGTTGGCTGCATGTACAGAGAAGCAGTATATACTATGGTATTTTCCAGATGTGATTTTAAATCCAGAAAATTTGGCAGATGAAGAAGATTCAATATCAGGTTGTTTAATTTCATCTTGACCTTAATGCCTGCTCAGCCTTTCATTCCCTTCCTATGGTATTTTTGAATACTTACCCAAATTGCAATTTTGAATGACTCCTTACCATGAAGCTCTATGAAATAAGTGTAAAGGATTGGGAATACATGTATATACTGGACAAAATAAGTTGAGCAACAAGCATGTTTTAATTTACAATGAAAGTATATTCAGCAATGAAAAGAATGAGCAAAAGAAAAATCATGACCCAAAGAAATTGTTTCAAGCCAGATTGGTTTTCAACATTGGTTGCATTACACGGTTATGATACATAATCTTTTTTGTATGCAAATACAATTTTTTTTCAATGCAAATCTCCATATACATATTCTTGATGTTGCTTAAGACCCTTTGTTCAGTATACATACCAATTAAGAAATTATTCTTGTCTAAATTGATGGACGCTTCTATCTGGTACAAAGGTTCGATTCCTTTCCAGGGTATCTATTTTTACCTGGAATACCAGTATATATGGCATGTCATGTTTTTGTTACTTAAATTTAAATTCTACATTTTGCATTATTTTTAATTTGTTTACTATCAAATTTGTTATGGTATAAACACATGTTTTGTTTTTGGTATTTTTTCAAACTATCATATAATCTGTTCAACTATTAGGTACATTCCTTAATTATACTTTGATATTTGATTTAAAAAAAGAGAAAATTTAAGCCTAACATGCTGGTACCACAGGTTAATTCTGGTGAAAAATGGAGGAAACCAGGGGCAGATCAAAATTTTTTAAGTGTGTCACTCTATAACAATCATGTCTATGGTTTCTTAAATGAAAGCAGGTTTTTAGATTATATTTTAAACGTTTCATTATTTAAAATTTGAAATTTTCTCACGAAAAGGGTGAGCGGTAATGGTGTTTTGGATCCCAAGAAACTGCCTCTGGTTAGACCCTGTGCCTCCGCCAGGAAGAAGCATTCTTCCATAATTTGTTTAAATATCTGCCTAATAATCAAATAAATAAAAACTCTTGGATACAACTTCGACGGCCACTGCCATCTTTATTCAAGTACATGTTAAGTCTTTTTTAACCGTTCAAAAAAGGTGTTTGTTATATTACCATTGTGAGCCATTATTCATGTACTGTGGGTGTTTTTAGTCTGATACATAATAACTCCATATCCAGTTTTTTTTTATGAAGAAACAAAATTTTTAATAATTTCTAGACAATTCATTTTTGTATACCTGATTTGACTACACATTTTATAATCTTATTGCAGGAGCCGTAACAGCTAGCAATGTCTTTCGTGTTCTGCAGTTCATGCGTAGTGGACACCAAGAATGCAGAAGCCTTCTATCCAAGATTATGGTGTATGATGTGAAAGATATTTCCCATATACCAGCAGTTCAGTGGGGAATAAAGAACGAGTCAACTGCTTTAGAAGCTTTTCTGAAGAAGTTTAAAATGTCGCATAATGAAGTTGAAGTAGTAACAACCGGTTTGATGACACACAAGGAATATCCGTATATAAGAGCATCACCAGATGCTGTTGTCTATTGCAGTTGTCATGGGTCAATTATCATTGAAATAAAATGAGAAACATTACACCACAACAGGCACTTGATGAAAATAAGATAGAATGTTTGTCGTTAGGGGATAATGGAAAGCCAATTCTATTGAAAAAAAACACAGTTACTACCATCAAATTACAACACAAATGGCTGTAAGTTCTCGCATTACGAATGCAGTATTTGTTTTATGGACAAAGTGTGGAATGATAAGTCTGGATGTACCGTTTGACAGTATATATTGGGAATTCAGTATACTTCCGCAGTTGAGGTCCTTCTTTAAAGATGTAGTGATTTCTGAGATCTTCACTAAGAAGTTAAAAAAAAGCAAGGAATTGAAACCGCAAGAGCAAGATTGCCAACCAGATTTGGAGGAGGAAATGGACACCAGTTCCCAGTGTAATGGAAATACTTCAGGTGAAAATTAATAATAAAATAAAGTTTCTAAGTAACAAATACTTGGGTATATTGGATTATAATTTAAAAGTTATGACCTTTTTATGATGTATTATATTGACAGATGGCCAACCAGATCTGGTGGAGGAAATGGACAGCAGTTCCCAGTGTAATGAAAATACCTCAGGTAAAAAATAACATTTTTAAATCATAAGGGCCATGAGTATCATTAATCACACACTCCACATTTTTCAGAATGACAACTTTAATTTGAATCTTGAAATTTAAGACTAGAGGGTGTGTCATGGATGGCTGATTTGTCATAAAACATGTATGTACACATAAGAGACAAAATACAGACCTAAACCAAGAATTTAACTGAAGTCACTCGAGCATAAAAAGTTTAACAAAGACAATCAACTTACACATAAAACATAGAATAGTATCCAATTAATAACATCTCTTTTCAAAAATCACACCTTTTATTAAATGTTACTGTCAATGATAATTCTAGCAACAACATTTAAAATCTGAGTGTCTTCCAAACTCAGTAAAAAATGAATTTATTAAAAGTGTTTAGATTTGAAAAATTATGATATTTGTTTGAGACCAAATTAAATAAATCAGCTCTTTTAACTTCAAAAAATTGACACGAGCATAAGAAATGAATTTCATCTTCAATGTCTCCATGTGAACATTTTTGACAAATTCTTTGTGATCTAGGAGTATTATTAAACCGGCCAGTTTCAATTTGTAATCTATGTGCAGAAATTCTAAATCTGCTCAATGCCTTTCTCTGGTTAAAATCTGTAACACAATTAAGATAATTTTCAAAACAAAAATTATTTTTAAACTTCAAATAAGTAGAAAGCTTTCCATCAAATTTTTCATCTCTTTGAACATGCCAGTTTTTAATCAGTTTACTTTTTAGATGTTTTTCAATGAGATTATTAAAAGTTCCTTTTTTACAGCTTCTTCTACTTATATCAATATCTAAACTTTTCAATAATTTGGTTACAAATGTAAACCAAGACTATCTAAGTTTTGACTACAGAGATATGCATCTTTTAACAATATAAATTCAGTAGAAATATTCTCTAACCTAAACCAATATCTTAGTACTGCTTTGATAATAATAATATAATGGAAATCTACCAACCTCTGATAAAACAGCAAAATTGACACTGAATTGAACACTAATTTTGAACTGAAACTGCAAGTTTCAAAGGGTTCCGCAATGAAACAATTTCTTTATATTAATCTCAGTACAAGCATTTACGATAAAATAGATGACTTTAATTTTCAAATTCTTATTTTCTCTATTTTTGAGACTATCATCCGTACATGTACCTTACCTGCGTACGGTGTCTATAATTCACGATATATTCGATATGTCATGGGCTTGTACATATTTGTCAACCTTTTTACCGCTGTTTCTGTGACCCATTATAAAACAAAGAATATAAGGAGCAAGTGAGTTGGTGTTTTACTGCCCTTACAACTCTATTCATATATGTTATATACATGCAAAGGCTGTAAAGAAACACATCTCATACGATTTCTTATAACTATGTTAGAAGAAGTGGTTAGTGGTTGCTTTAATTAGTGTTTGGCTTGGTATTGTACTGAATAAAGGTAATAACAAAACTACCGAACTTGAATGATCAATCTCATAGTCCAGAGAAAATGACAAAAACGAATCAGTCATACCGGAGAACTGGTGGATCGCAATGGTCCTGACTTGGTACAGGCATTTCAAACGAAATGGTGGGTTAAACCAGGTTTTATAGCGCCAAACCTCCCTCTTCCATTGCGATCTTAGGATGATCATGATCATCTCAATATGCTTACTATGTGTGTTTTGTGTTATTGCCTGACCCTAAGATAGCAATTTAAGATGGAGGCTTGGTACCATAAAACACCAGTGTTCTTTCGAAATGCCTGTAATAAATCAGGACCTTTGGTATAACAAAAATCGTCAGTATACCTGCCTTGTTTTTCTCTCGGTGAGTGAGTGAGTTGATGTTTTACGCCTGTGCAACGCTATATAGGTTATTTACAGGCAATGAACATGAAAAGATGTTAAAATGAACATGACATGATGATGATAAATGAAATATGGGGTGGGTGGGTTAAATTTTGAAGAACCATATGAAAAGGGGAGGGGCGGAAAATTTAGCCTTTGTGGTGCACTGCTTGGCGGTCACAAAGGGGTCTTTTAGGTGCAACAAGCGTCACGGTGGTATTCTCCAAACACGTTAGCCCACTATGGTCAACGGCGTTCTTCTCTCGGACATTCGAGATTGATCTTCAAAGTTCGGTAGTTTTGGTATTACCTTGATTTGGGTTATGAGTCAACGTTATATTATAGGTTAGCAGAAAGAAGCAAAGAGGCACCAATTGGGTATCCGCTTGTCAAAAGTCCAAAAGGACAAAATTGGTAAATACGAACACGAACAACAAGGAAGGAAACACATAACACAAACATAACCGAACAGAAATCAACAACGCAAACTCAAGTTGTAACGAAAGTGAACTCAGGGGCTCTGGAAGATTATTGGGGTTCCTTCTTGCTATGACAAACCCGTCGTGATGCTAATTTCCAATTTAGTGTGTCAAAACCGGTAAAGGAAGGCAAAACAATACCTTTTGACAAACCAACATCTAAACTAATCTGAGAAATAGAAATCCCATATTTGTCTATAGCTATCTGAGCATGATGTCTACCGTAAAATTTCTTGAGTGAAGGCAGCAACGAAGGAGCAACATACTAGTAGCCTTGTGTTAGCAACTTTTATGTCAAACCTGACACTCTGCCAAGGAAATCGATGTAATTCCCGCAAGCTCTGGAGTAACGAACGAATTGTGGTACGTAAACTCGATAAGGTGGATCCTACGGAATGCTGCTATACAAGAAGTGAAAGTTGACAATTGGAAAATTGAAAGTAATCACGTTTGTCATAGAGCTTTGTAGAAAGTTTACCTTGAGAATCTATTTCGAGGTGTAGATCTAAATGTGAAGACTTCCTAGAATCCGTTGTGTCCTTACTCTCAAGTTCCTGAGGATATACATTGTATGAGATGAAGAAAGTCACCAAATCGAGAATTGTTCAGTGAAACAATATCATCAATATAACAAAAGGTAATAAGAGAGAGCTAGTCGTCGATCTTTTTTGTTAAAAATAGATTGTGAGAAGTATGCTTCATATGAATGAAGAAACAAATCAACAACCAAAGGGGCATAATTAGTTCCCATTGGAATCCCTATTGCTTACTGAAAACACGTCCACCTAAGTGAACAAATATGTTATCGATAAGAAAGTTTAGCATGTCAATTATTTGATCCTCTGTAAATTTGTTCTTTTTCTTAGCTGGCAAAGTTAGTCTTAGAATAATCGACTACCAGATATTTGTTTTTGTAGTCTTTGAAATATTCATATACAGCATAATAAAATTAACCGGTTTTTTATTTTGTATTTTGTTTTCTAAGCACCGGGACGATAACCACTGCCGTTGGACCAGAAGTCCCCGAGGTAATTTTAATCCTGATGTCAGAATTGTTTGACTCAATTTTACCAACATTTTTGTGTACTATTAAAGATTCTTTTTACATAAATTTAGTTAGTGTTATACATTTTTCTTTTTTTTTACCCCCGCTTCGAAGAAGAGGGGAGTATACTGTTTTACCCTTGTCTGTCCGTTCGTCCGTAATAAAACTTCCGTCGCAGTTTTTCTAAACAACTACATGAGGTAGAGGTCTGATATTTCATCCTCCTAGGTAGTCTACTCCTTGTTTACCGAATACTTAGGTTTTTACACATAATGGACATAAATGCAAAATTTCCATCACAGTTTCCCAAGCAACTACATGAGATACAGATTTGATATTTCGTATACAGCTTTTATATTACCATATGCTAGTATATGCTCCTAGGTAGTCTACTTATGTTAACCGAATATTTAGGTTTTTACACATAATGGATTGCAAAATTTTCGTCACAGTTTCCCAAGTAACTACATGAGATAGAGGTCTGATATTTTGTATACAGCTTTATCATATAGAACCATATGGTGTATATTAGTTTTATGCTCCTACGTAGTCTACTTATTGTTTACCAAATACTTACTAGGTTTTTACACATGATGGATATAAATGCAAAATTTCCGTCACAGCTTCCCAAGCAATTGCATATAGTGTACACCGATTTAATGCTCCAAAGTTAACTACTATTTAACTATATTTTTTTTGGATCGGGGGTATTAATCGTGAGCATAGGCTTACAGATTTACTTGCCTTGTATTGTATATTATCGATACCCGCATCTGAATTTTGCTTCTTTGTTTTGGGGTTTGGGCACTTTTCCACCAAAATTCTTTTGGTTTTTGACCTTCCAATGTCTTGATACCAATGCTTCGTGTGATATGTTAGTCCAAGAAATATTCATCTACAGCATAACAAAATTTACCGTGGTATTTTTTGATTTTCGTAGAATAAGTTATATTTAAAATAAAGATCGACCATCTTCATAAGCTAATATCGAGCTTTGAACTTTATTGTGCATGCATCGTTTTTTATCCCTCTGAATATTTTAAACAAGTATTCATGAAATCTTTGTGCTCTCATCTGACACGAATCATTAAATTAGTATAAACTATAATCAGTATGAAAATTCCCTTCTAAAAAGCCCTAAATACTCTTTTTGATTTAAACTCTTTTTTTATTAAGTGGTGGTCTATTGTTTGAAAATGGATTCTCGGAAACTATATTAACATTATGTAAAGTTGAGGGTTTGTAAACCATGTTAACTTTTAGTGTTTACGCTCATTTCCGGAGATATCAAAAACTCGACAAATAAATAGTTGACCATGCTATAACTTATACAAACACTTCAATGCTATATACTTGAATATATCTAACTATAGAAGTCGTGGAAATGCAACATTATATATAATAAAAGAGCAATTGAACGACATGATTTGTAATCTTAGGGTTAAAATTGTTATTATTGTATATATCGATGCAAGAAAATTGGAACTTGAATGTTTGTATATGGTTGTCGCTGCAATACCAAGTAAACTTTTATGTAGTTGATGAGAAATTGCTACACGCAAATGATCGATACCACATTTTGTACTTTGCCTTGAAATCGGCATTTGCTAAATGACGTAATAAAACCGACCAGAATGACGGAAGCAAGTGATGTTATCGCTCAGAATAGTTTTGAAATAAGACAAACTAGTGTTGGCTGTAAATATGTCATGGCATTTTAATTATAATTAAAATATTCAACATCATTCAATACAACAAACTTGTCAATCAATAACTTTGATGACGCTTGGTGAAAAGTTACTGAAGGGCGATCCAACAGTAATGAAAGTTTCAAGATCCGTAGCTGCTGGGCGATCCATAGCAGCGGTGTTTAGGTAAATTTCGCCATCAAATTGTCTCTTAAGAAGATTCATCGACAATATCCTGAAGATTGTTGTATCTGAGTTGTGTTACATCTAACGGAAAACGTTTCCATACATCCAACAGAAAGTCATCTTATGCCATGACGGAAAATTATCTTTGTTCTGCTTACATAATCCTGGAAATAAAAACTAAGAGCAGCAGAAAATATTCTTAAAAGGTGGATGGGTGGGAGGGTTTGAAAACAAAAAACCAACTGTTCCGTTCGAGAGTCAAGTTCACAATGAATTTTAACCACGAGGCTTGTGAGCACGGACTAATTTTTTCGCGGGCTTTACCTCGTACTAATTTGCATATGAAAAGATCTGAACAGATAATAAATAAAATTGTAATACCAATAACGGAATTTAATTTTATATGGAAATTAAATTCTATTATTGTATATATCGATGCAAGAAAATTGGAACTTGAATGTTTGTATATGGTTGTCGCTGCAATACCAAGTAAACTTTTATGTAGTTGATGAGAAATTGCTACACGCAAATGATCGATACCACATTTTGTACTTTGCCTTGAAATCGGCATTTGCTAAATGACGTAATAAAACCGACCAGAATGACGGAAGCAAGTGATGTTATCGCTCAGAATAGTTTTGAAATAAGACAAACTAGTGTTGGCTGTAAATATGTCATGGCATTTTAATTATAATTAAAATATTCAACATCATTCAATACAACAAACTTGTCAATCAATAACTTTGATGACGCTTGGTGAAAAGTTACTGAAGGGCGATCCAACAGTAATGAAAGTTTCAAGATCCGTAGCTGCTGGGCGATCCATAGCAGCGGTGTTTAGGTAAATTTCGCCAACATTTCCGATCCAAAGATTGGAAATCCGCCAACAAAAGATTTAACTAAACGCACCATGACATTTTACAGCCTATTTCGTAATGTATTCAAAGAATTAATACAAATAAACCAATTCAACAGCATTGGTATCAAACAACAAAAAAAAAAACAACATTGGTCTTTTACAACTGACCATATAAATTACTGGAGGGCGATCCAACAGTTAAAAATATTCTTTTGAATTTCTAAATGTACTGAAGGGCGATCCAACAGTCGAGAAAAAAAAAATATAAAATTTTGAACAAATTTTTGTTAAACAAAATGTTCTGAAGGGCGATCCAACAGTGACAGAATTTTGAAAACAAAATGCACTGAAAGGCAATCTAATAGCAAACAAATTTAAATTTAAAGATATGATTTTATTGATATTTCAGAAGACTTTCAGAAGACAATATAAAATTGAAAATTAACATACGGGGTATTCCAAACAGTTTGGAGATTTGGTAAATGTTTCCATTGCACCTTGAATTTGGTTAAGGAAAATGTCGTTACCAATGAAAGACAAATGGACTCCATCGTTTTGATAAAGACCTATATGTTTATCATCAAAATCTGGGTGTTTAACAATGTACCCCCCGATCTTTAACAAATATGACCTCATGCCCCTATTCACTCTTTTGCGGGTGGTTTCCATTTTTTCAACATTGTTTGAAAAACGCCAATCATGTCTAGGTAAAATGTAAGAATAGACAACGGATGTTTTTGGCAACATTCTAGATATAATTGCTAACGAAAATCTCATATGATATAACAAGGCACCATTTGGCGCTTCACCAATATCATTACCGCCGCAGTGAATAAGCAAGACAGAAGGGATTCTACGTCTGTATCTGACAAGCATGTTGATTGTGGGAACTACTGCAGCCCATTTCATTCCCGAAGACCCAGCCCAAACAAAACGACATCCTACTCTATCAAAACCAAGATGGGAACCGGTTGGTCTAATTGCTGCATGGTCACCAGCTTTTACAACAATAGATGAGCCTACAACCCAAATTTCTTTCATAATTCCTGAAACAAGATTTAATGAACAAAATTAGGCCGAATGTAACGTTTATAAGAATTCGATTTCCATCGACCTTTACTTTTAATTTTTTCTTCGTCATTACCATCTAAATAAAATTGAGTAGCTGCCCCAATCCGTAACGAGTGTGTATTAAATTCCTTAGAATTCAAACCTATAAAAGACAAGCTTGTTTTAAGAATACTAGAAAATTGAAAATATGTCAAAGGTGTCATATTTAAATGACAAAATAATGGACCATCTAATGAGTGTCTTAATTTTAAATAATCCATCAATAAGCGAACGGGACAAATTTGTAATAATTCAATGTTGTTTATGTTAATGGTGATGGGAGTTGCCAAACCCATCTGGTCAGTTTTAGAAAATGGAATTTTCAACGTAAATGACTGAAAGTCTTTACTAAAGGCAACATCAGACAACCTTATTATTCTGTCTAAATTACTGTTGGTAAAAGTAAACTCGCTAGCCCTCAAGAACCCATAAAAGGCTATGGCAAAGGCTGCACGAAATAATTTTTGTTCGTAACTAGAACTGCATACCGAATCTAAAGAGTACATTAATTTAGTTAATATGGAAACAGTTATTGGTTTTCTAGTGTCAATCCTACTATCTAAGCGAGTCATTCCCGATAGCATCTTCTGAACTAAAAAATCTTGAGTTGTATCCGAAATTTTCATTAATTTCATGTAGTAACTTAAACCGGCCAAATAAGCTTTAACGGTAGATGGGGAATAACCCTCAGTATACATGTAGGCAATGTAGTTAACCAGTTGCATTGAGGGACATGGCCACTCATCTCGAAAACCGAACATTATCTTAAAATTGCTAAATGATTTTAAGCCGTTTTTATAAGTTTTCCATGTATTCTGCGAGTTGGAAGCTTCAATCAGCTCTAACACTGGGCCTCTAAAAGATTCACGAATTCCAGAGGTACATCCGTTGGTAACGATTCTGCCATTGGACATGCTGACTTGAATTCCTGAAATTTTTGTCTACTTATTAAATCTGCATAAACGTTGTTTGAACCAGGTATAAATTGGGCTCTGATATGAAAGTTTCCCAATAAGGACCAAAATACTAAATGTCTAACTAAAACCATAACCCGACTTGATTTCGATGTACAATTGTTTATGATTTGGACAACAGCCTGATTATCGGAATGAAATAAAATTTTCTTTCCTAACCAGAGATTACCCCACAAGAAAGTAGCTAATGCAATTGGAATGATCTCTAAATAGGTAATGTCCTTGAGAAGGTCTTTGTCCCAACTAGCTGGCCATTGTAAAAAGGCCCATTTTTTGTTAAAAACAACCCCTGCTCCTAAACTTAAACCACCTGCGCTATCAGTGTACAAATTCAGAGCATCACTTGAAAGCCATGCGTCTTCTAACATGTAAGAAGTTCCGTTAAAACTATTCAGAAATGTAATCCAAATCATGATATCCAATCTCATTCCTAGTGAGACACGAATTAAATAATGTGGCATTGTGACACCACTGCAAGCCATATACAAGCGTCTGCTAAACGCTCGACCCGCTGGTAAAGCCCGTGTGCAAAAGGCCAGTGACCCACATAAGGATTGCAACTGTTTCAATGTAACTTTTTGTTTATGTAACATATCGTTTAACATCTGATAAAGTTCAATTAACTTGGCGTCTGGGATTTGAATTAACATCTTAACTGTATCTATAGTAAGACCAAGATACGTAATTACAGTGCACGGGCCTTCTGTTTTGTCATCAGCTATAGGAACGCCCAGTTCAGTACAAAGATCAGTAAAGGTATTCATCAAAACTTCACAATTATTAGTTCCATGAGCCCCCGCAAAGAAAAAATCATCCAAATAATGGTCAATGTCATGCATATTTGATCGGTACTCTACTACCCACTGTAAAAATGTGGAAAATGATTCGAAATATGAACAACTTATGGAACAGCCCATTGGCAACACTTTATCAATGAAAAAATAATCCTCAATTTTAAATCCCAACAGATCGAAATCACCAGGGTAAATGGGAAGCAAACGAAAAGCAGATTTAATGTCCATCTTGGCAAGTTTTGCTTGAGAACCCAATTTCTTAACTATTTTAACTGCATTGTCAAATGATGAATATTTAACGGATGTCAAAGCTTCGTCAATGTAATCATTAACGCCTCTATTACGGGGAGAAGACAAATGAGTAATTAATCTTAGACCACCCGTCTTTTTTGGTACCAAGCCTATTGGTGATATTCTGAGATTAGATATAGGTTTACGTAAGAAAGGACCAGCTATTCGACCACAGTTTACTTCTAATAAAACTTTTTTCAACGCGACATCGGGTTCTTCAAGAACAGATTTTAAATTTTTTGTCTCGTACGGGACCCTAGGGCCAGAATAATTTATATGAAAACCGTAACGGAAACCATCTGATAAAAGTTTTGCTGAATGACTATCGGGATAGTTTAATAACAAATTATCTAAATTATCTAATTTTATGGGTGAAAAGCCCAAACTCCACACATCAAATTGTCTTTTATCTGTAAAAGAAGAAAATAAATTCAAAACTGCATGCGTGGCAATTGCAACCTTTGACCTGGAAAGCGAGGCTGTTGAAAACGAAAGTTTTGACTTCCATTCGAATTAAATGATTGTCTTGGTATGCTATGATTTGGTATTTGATAACTAGTAGAAGCTGAATTCCATCTATGTGGTAAACTTGGCCTTGGCCCGACAAAAGAACTTCTTACATTTCTTTGATAAGTATTTGTCAAATCCTTAACACAATGAGAGACAGGGTGGGTAAGGCCACATTTTAAGCAAGAATGCTTATACAAACAATTATTTCGACTGCAAAACCCCTTAAAATTAAAATCATAGCATGGTTTTGTGAATGACTGAGCACTTGTGTCAGTACGTTGTCCAGCCCTTACTGAAACAAACTGTAGCCATAATTGGCCATCTATTACAGACCATGATCGGCTATTATCTCTTGCAATACGTAATCGAAATTGCTGATCATACTTGTATATGCACTCAAATTGTACATCTGTACTTCTAATAATCGACATATAGTTCATCAAGTCAGAGGCTAAATTGGGAAATCGCTTCAGCAGTATTTTCATATAATTTAGAAAACCTTCAGTCCATTCATCAATGTTTGTGATAGACTTTACCTTAGAATATTTATTACTTTCAACTACCAACTGACCGTCTTCACTCAAGGACACTACCTTTTTTGGTTTATCAATATTTGAAACGAAATTCTTATATAATAAATTGGCTAAATCTATATATTCGAGATTCCAAATTTGATTCATAACCTTTTGTGAAACAAAAACATCAGTATCATTTTTTGTTGGTATAAGTAAGACCTCACCATTTGGGTTTTGTGGCATAGGTGGTGCAGCAGGCATATTTTGCTGAATAACCATTGGGTTCGGGACTGGTACATGCACAAGTTGAACCGGGACTGCGGGCTCTTGTACGGCAATGGGACCGTTAGGCGCCTCCTCGGCATCTTGGGCTGCGGGGGCTCTCCTACGTCTAATCGGCTGTCTTACTGGTGCTTGCCGAACTCTCGGCTCATTTCGTTTACCCTTAGGCATCTCTGTATCTAAATAAAATACTTCCAATCAATAAATGCATAAATACCATTAAATTATGCTTCCGAATGTAAATTTTACTTAATAATAAATTATTAACCGATGTGCGATTTTTGTTCAATTATTGAAGGCTTTACTTAACCGTCAACACCGAAGTGTAATTGTTTTGATCTTTGATCAATTTATACATCAGGACAACTTCTGCCGACTTCCCAAATTACTTTCGGTCATGTAAATAAATAAGATTTTACGTAAAATAATTTGAAAACAGCGCTTTTGTTTACAACTTAAAATTTCAACATACCTGTCACCAGTTTATAATCCCTGTTTAATAAAAAATTAAGTTATTCAAGATATAAAACATGGCAATGGACATCTTTTAAAGCTTGTGTATTTTTTTGTTGTTCATTTTTGCACTTAATATTTCACTTTCGTTATTAATTTCAAACGCATTTCAAAATCAATCAGTACATTATCAATAAATTCTATAGCTGATGTTAGATACTTAACTTGTGTTATAGCTATAGATCCACTAAATATATCCTTTTTTGAAAACAAAAAACCAACTGTTCCGTTCGAGAGTCAAGTTCACAATGAATTTTAACCACGAGGCTTGTGAGCACGGACTAATTTTTTCGCGGGCTTTACCTCGTACTAATTTGCATATGAAAAGATCTGAACAGATAATAAATAAAATTGTAATACCAATAACGGAATTTAATTTTATATGGAAATTAAATTCTATTATTTTCATCTTGCATATGACTAAAAGTGAAAATGTTTATATCCGTTCTACGGCTCTTATGTCTGGGAAAGTTCAATATACTCATTCTGTTGCATCATCAATAGAAAGGTCATTAATTAGATGTTCAATCACTTGTCATAAAAATGATAAATGTATGACGCTATTTTATCAGTCTTCAACAGGGAAATGTATTCTTCATTCAAAAACATTCAAATACAAAGATCCAGATTTGAACGAGAACGGCTGGAAAATGTACCTTTACAAAAATGGTAAGGATGATACGATTACATTTGACTATTTTCATTTTCAGTTCTGTTTCATGAGTTGATTGCGCCTTTTCTAGTATTTTCTACAAAATTCAAATTAATTTTCCATATTTTTAAATACATGTATTTTAATATGAATGAATACATTTAATTTAAATACTGCAATTTGATTGGACAAAAATAAAATTTTATATCACCCCCCCCCCCCAAAAAAAAAAAAAATCATGTGAAAACTCCCACCACCATTTTAATTTATTTATTTACAATTTTTTTATGTTTTTAAATTGTTATACATTAATTTATTAAGGAATGACTTTTGTATTTTTTTTCATATCCCAATGAAAAAATATTATGACAGTCATTCCTTATATAAAATACCCAGTGGGTGCCATAAAAATGACACATGCAAGTTTGCTGGATATCATATGTCGATATTTTATGTCTAAGGTCGAAGCTTTTGGATACGAACAATTCCATATTCGTGGTTTTCGACCTTTGAATGTTTCGATAAAAAGGCTGCTTGCATAAAGTTTCGCGTTGAGACATGTATATTCAGCACTACTGAATTGGCCGCTTTTAATCATACATATTGCTTACGAAAACTGTATTAATAATCAAACGTGTATAATACGGCTGTATGAGGAATAATGGTTTGGCAGGGCAATTTGACCTAAATATACAATATATTTGCATAGTAAATATTTAAAACATTTTTAGTAGATAAGAAACTTCAATATTCGAAAAGCATAATGATGTAGGGCTACCCAAAATGAGACTATTGTTAAAGCCTTAGTCTATAAATGAACAAATTGTCACTGTTTTCTAAGTAATTGCATATCAACGAACTGAAACTTTACAATCATTTTTTTTGCTTTTGAAATCCAAAATCCGATTCAACCGTTTTTTTTTTTAAACATAAAACATTATTTTCCTTCCATAGCTTACAGCAGATGCCCCGAAAGCCTCGGATTTCTTCATCATCGACATCTTGACCTATGTTATAATTTTAACCCTTCCAGCAACATAGATTATGAAGGCAACATAAAGACAACCTGTGAATCATACGGCGGGGAGCTACTTAGAATCGACTCACAAGAACGGCAGAACTATATTGAACATGTCCTAGGTAAAATGTAAGAAAGGATAGGGGCGATTACATAATGTATAGGAAAAGAAAAAAATCTCGAAAAGTTCCATTCTTTTACAAGATAGCTAGCATGTAATTTATGGCCGGATTTCACGGAATCCGGGTTATTCAGTGATTAATGGCGGGCGGCTGGGCGGGGTAGAAATTTGCTTAACATTTTTCGGAGTAACTACTTATCACAGCAACTTGATATTTGGTATACAGCATTGCGGTGGGGCCTATAACGTGAGATTTAATTTCAGGTCTGTCGTTCACCGACTTCCTGTTTAACGAAACCCGGCGATTTTTTGCATTTTTCTTAAAGGACTAGAGCCACGAACCCCCATATTTGGCCCTGTTAATACTCCAATATCAAAATTGGTTCGTTTTACACCAAAATTTGTGTATGTATAGCTGGATGTCTGTGTTAGAAGAGAAAATATTGATTATGGTGTATAAATGAATTTTCAAGTACCCTTACCCTTCACAAATAGCCTAAATCGGTGATTTTTAACTTTTTGGCCAAAATGAGTTGTTTTTCAGTCACAATTTTGTGATTTTCTATGTGGCGCCAACCCTCGCCCATCGAAATTTTTGTTGAAATATGAAGAAAACAATGTATTTATAAAATTTAAGCAAAAATATTTATGGGCGAGGGGTGGCGCCCATGTCATTTTCACCAAAAACCAGGTGGAAAATTGTGAAATTTAGCTGAAATTAGCATCTTTTCAATTTTAGCCTCACTTTATGACGTCATTACAACGTCACAAGTACAGAAAACTTTAAAATTGATTTCGTTTTGTAACAAGTAGTCATTCTAGACTACTTTGCCACAAAAATCTTATCTAACAAATGAATTTGAAAAAAATGGCCCGATTTAGGGCCAAATATGAGGGTTTGTGGCTTTAGTCCTTTGTTATTATTTAAATAATGGCTCTTGATGTTTCCTGAACATAGAATACGCGCATTTTGATTTTAAAAAAAAAGAATTATATTCTACAATTAGATAAACACGAAACGATGCAAAATGTATGAGTGAGTATTAACTTAAGATAAATTAATATAAATGCCTTGTACATTTTCTTTTGCATGATTATTTGGTCAATTTCCTTTTCAAACGATATTGTTCATCGCAGACATAGCATATATGCAGATATATCTTTTTTCACAGCAATTCTGTTTGTACGAAATCGGATAACAGGAAGTGGATTCTCTACAGTCAAATACGCAATGTTTGATCTCAATGGCATACTTAATTGGATTTTGAATATTTACATGTATAGTCCTGTAACGTTGTTTGTTTGAATTTTGATTAACTATTATTTAAAATAATTTCAATATGCGCTTTTATAAAGATTGCAATTGAAACATTTTGTGGCAATATATCATTTCTTTGCTTAACGTAATTTATAAAGTAAAACTAGGATTAAGGGCGATAGCATTTTTCATCCAAATACATGTAACATTTAAAAAATAATAAAAAAATCTGCAAATAGAATTTCTATTATATATCGAATTTTGATTTTCATCATCCTGAGAGATTTTTATATTTAGTTGGTTTTAATTTTCAGTTCGACGGCCATACACCAGGGTTGCTATACAAGGAAACTCAATAAATCCTACCAGAACTTGGGTTTTTGATGATGGAACACCACTTTCTTATTTCAACTGGCTACGCACGCCACTTGAGGGCGACTACTACCTTCAGATGTTTCATTACAATCAGTGGACAGAACAAGATCCCTATAAATCAACGACAATGCACTTGTTTCTGTGTGAAATACGTTAACAATTAGCATGGACATAATTTAACATTCCGGAACGTAACGTAAAACATATTTTAAAAATAATTTCCTGAGTAGTATTTAGTATGCACTTGTATATGTATATTGTGTGTACCCATGCGGGCCCGGTAGGCGAATAGGCCCGAAGCAGCATTTAGCTTGTCGGTAAAAGTCCACTAAAGAGCATTCAGAAACCTGACATCAGATCAGGCCGCTTAGCCCATAAAGTGACTGGGATGTGTTTCCCAGGAGCTTGAATGAGACAGTCCTATCATAATAAATGCCGGGGTCGTCAGGCTATAATGTGGAAAACCTGACTGCAAAATATAGTGGGCGAACGTGTGTGGAGAGGGCCACGCTTCGTGTACTTTAAAGCTTCATTTTTCAGGTAAGGGTTCTTCGAATTCGTTGTCAGTAATCATAGGTAAGGGTTCCGATGGACCAAAATTTTTTTGGTAGGGTTTGGTCCCTTTCTTGGTGAATTAACCTATGGTGTGTTGAGGGTACATTGGCCTGTCTTGTGAGTTGGTTCGTTTTCCTTCTGGTTTGTGGTCGTACATTGGTCATATTTGCATGACATACATGGGTCTGGGTTATGTGTCCTGGGTTGGACTACCCAATTCAATTTGTTCTTGCAATTACATGTAGTTCTTGTCCTGACCACGACTGAAATAACGTTGACTGGACATAAAACATACAAGCAAAGAAATAAATTTCAATGCACATACTTTTGTCCGGTACAATCGGAGGAGATGAGTATAACATATAAACCTGGTCAGCTTACATTGAAAAGAACACGGACATGTTCCACATAATCCTGCCCGGCTTGTCTAGAGAAAATGAACATCGCAAACAATCCTGGTCATATTAACAATGTATTGCTCCCAGGAACTGAAAATTGTATTTTTAGATAAAGGTCAATTTATGGCTTTCAAACCTTAACGCAAGTTTTCTAATAATGTCATTGAAATGTTTTACGTGAACTGAACACAATAGGCGTGGCGCAAGTTTGTTGATTGTTTTTAGTTTTTTTAACCCCAGCTAGTAAAGGTCTTAAAATTCAGTTGTCTTATTTATGTCATGTAGCAATTTTCTGTATAATATTGAGTTCTCTCGCTTACAAATAATGAATAAAATAATAAGAAAACTGTCATACTTGTATAATGAATTACATACATGTATGTCCAAGAGGAAGAAAAAACAGAAAAAGGCAAAGCCATTATGGAGAAATCGAAGATAGCAATGGTCCTGACTTGGTACAGGCGTTTCAAAAGAAAAGGTGGGTTAAACTCGGTTTTATGGTGCCTAAGCTTCCTCTTCAGGTGCGATCTTAGGGTCTGGAAGTAAAACAAATTAAAACATGGTTGTGAGACAGAATAGGGATAAAGAGGTGGTTATATCTCATTTCAACAGACAGTCAAAAACCATTCAAAACAACCAGAAATAAAAATCTCACATAAATTTGAATTTTTCCTCCAGTGGCTGACACCAAAAGAAACATTCTACGAATGAGACTTTTTTCTTCTTGACTAATTTATCATATTAATATATGTGCATTTACAGGCCTAAGAACCCAACACACAAAAGCAAACCGTGTAAGCTTAAATAGTACTCTTATAAAGTACATGTTACAAGTAACAAGCCACCATTATATAATTATCGAAAAAAAAACCTATAATACTTTCTTCTTTCTAATAAATAAATGTGTATATCATTGTTTAAGGGTGAGCTTCACAATGAATTAATATTAATATGTTGACATTGTATTGTTTAAATAACTGATGGTTTTATCAAAATTAGAACTTTCGAAAAGGTCAAACGTCACATTTGAGCATTTTCTACTTGATTTATAGATTTGTTTGTTTAAAGGGCAAAATCATTCTTTGTTACATGAGAAGGTCATAAAATGAGTTAAACTTTATACTCGTATTTTAACAGTGAAACTCTTGACTAAAACAAAGGTAGAAGCAAACAGTTTCGGCAAATAATTGGAAAAGAATTCAAATTATGGTTATTGATTAAATTACTAGTAGTGATGTAACGAAATGATCTACATTTTCCTATGTATTGTTTTATTTGATACGTTGGTGAAAAAGGCCCTATGAAAACAAAGAGTTTTAGAGTTTGAAAGAAGCGCAGGAACCAATGGGGCATCCAAGTGTCAAAAGTCCGAAAGTGCAGAGACAAAACCAGTAACAGGAAAAAAACCAGATTATCAAATAAAACACGGAAACACAAAACTACTGAATATCAATAAACAACGCAAACTCTATTCGTAACCAGAGTGAACTGAGGTGCCCAGCAGGTCCTGGGTGGCGATTAGGCCCACAGCAGAGTCTAGCTTGTCGTAAAAGGCGACTAATGGTTTTGGGATTCTGACGTCGGGTATATGCTCAGCCCACAAAGCGACCAAGTGTGTACCCTAGGTGGCTGAGTAGGATGGCCCTCGTCCGCGGGGTTTGTCAGGTCTATGCTACGGAAACCTTGTCCGTTGGCCATATCATAGTGGGCCAAAGTGTGAGGAGATTACCACGCTTCATTCACGTAAAAGACCCTTTTGTGGACCGCCATGTAGTGCCCCACGTAGGCTATTTGTTTCGCCCCTACCCGCCTCTTCCCTTTTCCTGTTCCTTTGTTTCCCACCCCCTCCCCATCGTCACTTCATGTTCATTGTATGACCCTTTTCATGTTCTGGAAGAGTAAGCATATCACATCCGTCGCGTTGCCAACAGTCAATTCAATGTGTCATATTCGGTAAAGGAAGAACAAACAAACCCAATGACAAACGAACATCTCATTCATCTAAGAAATCAATTCCCATAGTTGTCTATAAACGCAAGATGTATTCAGTAAAATTTCTTTAGTAAAAACAGCAACCGAAGAGCAACATATGCCTCTGTGAGAAATTTTAGTGTCAGTCGTGACGCTGTGCTAAGGATATCAATGTGAGTCCCGTGGGTTTTTGAAAAATGAATCAATTGTTATTCGTAAACTCCTTAAGCTGGAGCGGACGAAATGTTGCTACACAATAAGATAAAGTTGGCGATTGGAAAGTGGATATATGAAAGTTTAGAAAGCCAATGAATGGTTAATCAAATCTTGTTAAATTCGCTTTGTTTTTAGATAAGTTTTTGTGTCTTGAAACAAACTAAGATTAACATATGCTTAAAAGACACACATTTAGAGTAAAATATTTTAAAAAGAACACATTTTTTAATGAAATTTATCTAAAAAAGATATGAAATTATGACTTGTTTCTGAATGAAAAAAATAAGGAATGTTGTGTTCAGTCAAAGCCATGCAAAACATACAGAGGGCTATCTATATTTTCCATTTAAACAAACATAATTTTCTTAAAAGCTTAATTCTCGTGCAGGGCCCGGGTGGTGAAAAGTCCCGCAGCAGAGCCTAGCTTGTCGTAAGAGGCAACTACGGGTCTAGGGATTCTGACGTCGGTTCAGTGCTAAGCCCACAGAGCGACCAAGTGTGTAGCCTAGGTGGCTGAATAGGGTGGCCCTCGTCCGCGAGGGTTGTCAGGTCTATAATGCGGAAACCCTGACCGCTGACCATAGTGGACCAACGTGTGTGGAGAGTGCCACGCTTCATAGTCCATCAGCCAGGTCCGGAAAAAAATAATTTGAGTGGATACCCCTGTAGACCGATTTTTTATTGCAGAAATCAAAAGACAAACATGTGAACTTTATTTTGCAACTTGTTATACTTTGCAAAAAGATGCGGAAACTGGTATAACAGAGGCCCTTTTAGGGGTACTTTAAACTGTCAAAAATTTTCAACCCTCATAAAACATTCTATTATACTAAGTCTACTACAATATTATTGAAAAGAAAACTTTTAACATATTAAATGTTGTCCAGACAACCAACGACAGACAAAAGTTTGTTAAAATTTTCACTCAAAGAAGTCTTCAAGGGAGATAATACAAGGAATGAATAAAATGAGGTTTTTTTTTCATTTTCTTTTTTTATTTCCTAAAAAATAGGATAGCTAGGTGGAATATTTTGTGGAAAAAATCTACCTACAACATAACAAATTAAATAAAACAATTCCATTAAAATATTTGTGGTACCGATTGAAAAGTTTCGGTATTTATGAATGTAGCCCCAGTCGCCTGAAATCTACATTTTTTTCATGTGTAAATACAAATGATCAACATAATGTGTTTCATTATATATTTGTTCAATTTTAGTTTATATATTTGACCTTTTTGAAACTATAGTATCAGAATATAAGAACTTTAGTCTTAATTGTCGTTTAAAAGTTGCCATAATTACACGTACATGTGCATTTTGGATCATTTTGCAAGGCAGCATACAACATGTATACAATAATGGCGCTGCATGTTTGACCGTTTGTTGCACTTAGTTACAAAAGGGACACAAAGTAACTGTTATCGAGGAAATATGCCAGCCAATTAATAAAGTTCTATATGGATCTTTTTTTTCAATTTATTTGACGCTTTGTTATGATTGTTTTGCCTTTTGAAATTACTACTAGTATATTTGTAAATACGTTGAAGATCCATATTTAGCTTCTTCATTGTTGGCAGTTGTTTCCTGTACCGTCTTCTAAAGAATCTAGATTTTAACGAAATTCAAATCAATAAGCGTACTTCTAAAACAACAAAAAGGAAACTCTCATTACAATCGTAACTAAATATATTTTGAAAAACAGGCCTTTTTATTATGAACTTTTTTATGCTGCTGAGCAATGTCGTAGAGTTTTGTCAATTTTTCCCAGAAAGAAGTTAACTAAACGAAGTTGAAATCACCAAACCATTGAAGTTAGTGATTGTGCTAACCGACGAATGAATTGAAAGAAGCAAACAGGCACAAATAGGGCATTCGAGTGTCAAAAGTCCGAAAGGGCAACGACAAAACCGGTAAACATGAACAAGAACAGCACGAAGAAACACAAAACACAAAATCAACCGAACGGAAATCAACAACGCCAACTCAAGTCGTAACAAGAGCTAACTTGGGTGCTCCGGAAGAGTAGGCGGTTTTTGGCTGCTATAGCACATCCGTCGTGTTGCTAATTTTCAATTCAGTGTGTCAAATCTGGTAAAGGAAGACAAAACAAATTTCTAAGACAAACCAACATCTGCACTCATTTGAGAGATTGTCTACGAGTGCACGGTGTCTACCGTACAATTTATTGAGTGAAGACAGCAACCGTGGAGCAACATAACCCTGTGTTAGCCTTTTCTGTGTCAAACGTGACGCTCTGCCAAGGAATTGATGTAATTGCCGCAAGCTCTGGAGTAACGAATCAACTGTGATACGAACACTTCATAAGCCGGAGCGGATGGATTGTTGCTACACAAAAAGGGAAAGTTGAAGTCATCATGTTTGTCATAGAGCTTTGTTGAAGTATTCCTTGAGAGTCAATTACGAGATGTAAATATAAATATGAAGCAGACTTCCTAGAATCCATTGTGTCCCTTATCTCAGGTTCCTGAGGATATATGAGATGGAGAAAGTCACCAAATAGAGAATTGTTCAGTGAAAGGACATTATCAATACTTGTATAACGGAACGTGAGATAAAAAGAGATAGCTAGTCTAGTTCTCCACGAGTACAATATGTCCCGTCTTATACTTCATTCAAAATTTCTAAAAACAATCAAAGAAAACTACTTGTCCTGATTTTGTGTTAAAATGCACATACTGTAATCTTACTATTTGTGTGGTTTTTAACTTTGCTGATTTCAGTGTTTCCCATTTTTCATGAAATTACATAAAAAAAGAAATAATGGTACACTAATGATATCAGTTTCTGTAGACCTAAAATGCTTGTATTCTTTGTGTGTCGCCAGTAACATTAGACAGAAGCGACATTCATAGGCTCACTTTTTGATTGTTCGTCTTCTTAAATCGAGCGTCGCTCTGCAAAGTTATTAATTATTCCGTCTCAATTTTTATGTAACTTAACTCTATATTTCTTAATAGAGTTAAGGAATTACTCAACTACTTCCTGTTAACAGAATACTTTATAGACAAAAATACAAAATTCTGACATCGTTTGGGACAAAGTAACTGAGCAAACGTATACAAACTTTCTATGGGAACAGACACTTCAAGGTTAAGAGCATATGCTGGTACATGAAGATCAACGTGCCCTTTGCAATGGAAAAAGCTTCAGCACCATTTTCTATTCATTTACAGCTGACCAGTACCAGTATTGCCTGAGGAACTTTGGTGTGCTTTTGATTCTTAACAACAGCAATCGTCCGAAAAATCCTAATTGTTCGTCTGTGTATGTGGCGGAGTCTTTGGGATGTTAAGGAATGAGATGACATTGCTGTCAAATCTTTAAAATGGAATGCAGTACTGTAAAAATCCATCATCAATGAGGACTTTTTGTCTTCTAGTACTCTTTTTTTATGAGACAGGCCATTACCACGAAAAGAGGGGGATGGGTTTGTTCCGATCAGACAATTATTTTTTTCATAAAGGTGTCTCGAGACAAATTTTTGTTTTCATTATTAGCATTATTCTATATGGCAGAAATCCTTCTTCAAAATATTTTATCCTCTGTTACTTAAATATTTTTCAACAAAATTCAGATTCAGAATATTATTTTAGAAAAACACCAACCCCCTTTTCATAACAATAGAATTGAAAAAAAAACGAAATTTACAAAACGACATCGTTACATTATTTTAAGGCGACACCATTACAATCCGCGCATGGACATTAAAAATGGATTTTTCTGTAAAACACTGTTTTTATCAAATCCTGGTGGTTTTAATATTTTTAATTGTGACCATTGTAATTAGGTGAATCTTGTTGAGTAAATTTTACCTGTGATACGTGCGAAGTCATAGGAAGACATTCGCAAATTGTAAAAATAGGGAAATTTTGAACGTAATAATTAGCAATTTTGAATCTAAAAAATATCTTTTTTAGACATTGTTATGATGCAAATTATTTTCCTAAGTCAATAATCCCTATGCATACTATAGATTTATAAAACAGTAATTGAAGTTTTCAACCCCATGTTCAATTTATTGAAAATAAATGAATGACTACTTTTCAATTGCTCACCAGTGGGTCCAGAAAAATGATTATTACGCTATTTTCCGCATATTTTATACAAGTATAACATTTGGAATTATGAAGCTTAGATGTTATATTAAATTTTTGTACCATAAAAATTCGGTCTACGGGGGTATCCACTCACCTTTTAAATATGACGTCTTTTCAGAGTTGGCTGATGGACTATCATGGACGTTATAAATAAAGACATATTTGTAACCCGCCAAGTAATGCACTACACAGGTTAAAAATTTTCCGCTCTTAACTACCACTCCCCTTTTCCCATGGTTTTTCAAAATTGATTGGTCCTTTGTGTCCCACCCCGCCACCATATTTCATTTATTATTATCTTCATTTTATCATCCTTTTCATGTTCATTGCCTGTAAGTAACCTATATAGCGTTGCACGGGCGTAAAACACCAACTGACTCACTCACTTAAAAGCAAACTCTTGGCGGTATTTTTTTTTCGTGAGATGATTAATGTTAAGTCAAACATAATTAAAATTAAAAAAAAAACCGTTTAATACTAATAAGTTGTTTGTCAGAATTGACCCGTTTTTCTGATCTTTTTGTGAAACGTTTCAAATCAAAATAATTTAAACCAAAATTTAAAAGTGTAAGGTTTTCTTTGTTTTATGTTATCATTATATCAATTAGTTCAAGGAAAAAACCAGCTTAATTGCTCAAACGTGTCTTTAAACCATGCATAGATTATTTTTCATCAATATACATCTCTATCGTTTAGTCAGACTTAGTGCTAATCGAACCTGGCTCAACCCACCAATTTGATATTCCAAATGCACAGCAAACAGTCTTCAATTTTCTGATCTGTGTTGATTTTTTATCATCTCTTCCTGGACATTATATGTTGACGTTCCCGCTCCCTTATTGTTTTTTTTTCTTTGTCAAGTTAGTTAGTTAGTTAGTTATTGCTTTACTCCCAAGCAGCACGATTTCGGCTATATCCGGGAGATGAACATGAAAGTGGTGATACAATGAACATGAAATGATGATTAAGTGGAGGAAATGGGGACACAAGGCCAATCGGGTAGGAGAGTTTTGACTACCACTGGAAAAAGGAGTGATGGGTAGGGACGGGAAATTTAGCCTCCTGCATGGGGATCCTACGGGTCCTACGGGTCCTACTCTTACCGAGACCTGCAGCAGGGTTCTTTAACGTGCGAGAAACGTGACATTTTTCCCAACACGGCGCACCACTATGGTTTGCAGTCAGGTTTTCCGCATTATCGCCTAACGACCCCGCATCTCTCGATGTCAGGGCTGCCCCATTCAACCACCTGGGGCACACATCCCAGTCGCTTTGACCCGATGTCAGGTTCATGAGCGCTTTAGTGGACTTTTACCGACAAGCTTAGCGCTGCTGCGGGCCTATTCGCCACCCGGAACCCGCACTGGTTTAAAAATGTCAACTTGTTCATAACTTCATATAGAAACAAAGACAGATCATTACAAAGTAGTGAAATGAAGATTTAATTTTCGCATTAAATAGATGAGATCGACTGATGTAATTTTAAGCAATTTGCCAATCTTAACAAGACCCCAAATCTTATATTAAAAAAATAGCAAATAAAACAACACTGGTAAAAAGTATTATTTTATCATATACTAGGCAAAAAAAAAAGAAAAGTTACACTTACATTTTATTTGATAAAAATTCTATAACAAACAAAAAGTTGTAACTTTCATTGAATAAACATGTCTTTGGTCATACTGAAGAGACGAAAATCCAGTTTACCTAATTTTAAATCGAATTTTACATCTCTTAACAGTTTTACCAAGATATGGTAGAAAATCAAATTTGCAAAGCATTATCGTTCCTGATTAACCATCCATTTTGCATATCAGACAGCATTTCGATGAATGAAGGGGCGGACAGGGAGTACGGGGGTTGAGGAGGCGGGGAGCGGTGTAGAAGGGGCGGGGAGCGGGGGTAGAGGGGCGGGGAACGGGGGAGAAAGGGGTGGGGAGCGGGGATACTGGGGCGGACAAGGGGGACGGGGGTACCGGGGTTGAAGTGGCTGGGAGCGGGGGTGGATGGGGCGGGGAGCGGGGGAAGAGAACCCCCTGTCCACCCCCATGAATATAAAGTTGAATTCAGTATATAGGGATAATTAACTACCTGTAAAACAACAGGGATGGGATATTTTGCAACTGTTTCCGGTGGGTTTTGGTTATTTCAGAAAACATTGTTCAATTCAATTAAAAATTACAAAATGTTGATAATTACAAAATTTATGTTAAATTTTGAGTTTTTGGCTTTAAAAGGGCGCTTCATGCTTAATTTTGTCTATTTTAGTCATGATACAACTCTTTTACGCCATAACACCAAAGTAACGTAAATTCGAAGACGTCATTTTTAAACAATGACGACAGTTTGGCGTGACTCCGTGTGTACAGTTTAATGATTGAAATTTTATCCATTTACACGAGTTAACGTTTTTGAACCATTTACAAAGCCATTACGTAGAAACTGAATACACCGGTATTCTGCCACTTCATGTCTCCCCGATTGTTGTACATTTTGTACTGCTACCTCTGACACGAGTCTCTAAACTATCATGGGTAGTGATTCTTAAGTCTTTTAAATGATTCCTTACCTGTATTTTGGTCATTTCTTTACCAACACGAGAGAATTCCTTCTTATTTTGACGTTAACGTAAAGCGCCCGACTTACCAATTTTCAACTGTTAAGTTCGACCTTTTAATATTTGTTACATTTATTAAACGACCACAATCACTAGCTTAATTAAATTTTTGTCCCGTAAAATTCTAAAAGTTACAATTTTGGTCAAAATTAAAAAATGACGAGATGTCATTTTCAAATCCGCGTTCAATACGCAAATTTGACAGAAAACCCCGTTTATTTCCAAATAACTTCATTAAATATGAAAACAAAATATGTTTCGAAAAAAAATCTTAAAAGAAAACCAATGTAACGTTTCTTTTTTTTTTTTTCCTTGTATATAAATTAAAAAGTTCTTCATAAAAATTAGTTTTGACTTGTACATAGTTTACTGTTTTTCAAATTATCAATATGATTAGAAGAGATGAATATTGCGAATTCTAATAAAAAAATTAATATTGACTGATATGTTTCACTCTTAAAGATCCAAAGGAAGCAAGAGCGTACACATGGGGCAATCAAATGTCGTTAATCTGAAAGGTCAAAGGCAAAATCCATAAACATAATTCATCATAAAAAAATCAAAAACAAACAAACAGAATACAAACAAAACAAAACATATTTCAACTAAACCGCTTTCAGATAAGTGAACTAATGTCGAAATTGCTTACTATTATAGCACACATGCCCGGCACACATGTCACGTTACAAACGATCGAATTAGTATAGGTCAAACCAGGTGAAAAGGGTAAAATCGGAGATTGATATGTCTATACACGAGATAAACAAATATACAACATGCACAATGGACCACAAGGAACCTTGACAAATGTTTTGTTGCAGGTCTAGTTATAAAAAAATGTGATGCATAGATTAGCACTATCAGAGTCAAGACAGTTGTTTTAGCATTCGGCAGTTGCCTTATTAGATAGTGTTTGTTGGTTCATATCAGGTTTCATATCCGTGTCATTCTTTCTTTTCTTCTGAATAAAAAGCCAGATTCTGACGACTGCCGTTACAATGAGCAACACGATAACATTAAAAACACCAAATATAAGAGGGAACATGACAATCTTTGTGGCTTCTTCAATTGAAAAAGAAATATATGTTATAGTCATGCACAGAGCCACGTTCTGCGACGAAACCTCAATTGCAACTGTCCGACATTGGTCATGCGTAAGACAGGATATCATGGCGCCGATATATCCAACTACCAGTCCAAATATTGGTAAGAAAATAGAAGAGCACCATAACTTCCAGCTTGCATCAAACATTTGTGGATACAAATAAAAGTTGATGCTGATTACGAGAAGAATAAAAAGTAAACCCAAGACTCCTCCAACCTGAAAAATATAAAACAAATATTTAATTTGTGATAAAAAAATAATGATATTTAAAGAAAACAGTGTTTTAATTGGAACACAGAGGTCTTCAAAATTACACCTTCAATATCCATAAGACAAATTAAAATCCAAATGGTATTTCATCTAGCGGTCCTACGTTGCGTTTATGGTAGCCGTTACTCGCTGTCATGCCATTATTCCAAGATAAAAAACAAATACATTAAATGTATAATTCAGCTCAAAACTTACACAAAAGACCCCTTTTGAAATGGTGAATAATGAACTTGAATAAAACAACACAAGCATCACTTTTGATTACGATTTTTTGGCTTAATTAATTGTGGCTAGTTCGTTCGAGCTTAGTTTTCTGTTTTAGCTTCTTATTGAAGTTTGCTATTCTTTATCAAGGTTAAAAATAAATAAACAAAAAAGTATACGCCAAAATAAAAATACGCCATAAACGATAGCTAGAAAAAATTTTCTTTCGTTGTCAGCCACTGGTTCGAAAATTCTAAATTTTGTAACACGAGATGGTAAATGATTGTTTTGCTAGCTGTTGTACTGAGATAATTACCTTAATTAACATCCCGATTATGTCTTCACAACATTGTTTTGTTTTGTGAAACTACCGGATTCAAAAATCGCAATGGACGAGTGAGGTTTGGCGCGCCATTAAACCTTGTTTTACCCACCATTTCTTTTGAAATGCCTGTACAAAGTCAGGACCATTGCGGTCTTCATTTTTCCAGTCTGTTTTCCTTGTTTTGTCTTTTCTCATGGACATTTGAGATTGATCTTCCAAGTTTTTACTACCTTTTATTCTAAAGAAATACGTTCATAATTTCATTTTTAACGTATGGTCAAAACACCAGTTTGACCTATCAAAATAAACCGTTTTGTCAGGTAAAATATTGTACTAATTTGTTAGTGTTTACGATCATAGAAGGTTACAACCTGTGGTTTACTCTACATATAATTTACCAAAAAATCCAGGAAGTTGTAACGGATGTATAAAAACTAGAACTAGAATGACCTTAAGGTGTTTTACCAAGTCATGTATACTTAAGAATTTTCCTACAGTCTTATACATAGTTTTTTTTGCAATTGGGTCTCCAGAGCGGATTCAATTATAATTTCGTGATAAATCAATGTACATGAACATGTATAATAGTATATAAACATATAGACGGAATAAATGGCAATCAGGAATCATATAGAGTGAATATAGAAGACAATCAATTGTTTGTTAATTTAATATTCAGGGATCTCCAAATGCATGCAATTCAAAATAAGAACAATTGAAACTAAGTATTACATGTTATTGAAAGAATAATTGTAAACGAGGGCACTGTCCATAGCTCCGAACTTGGCAACATGATTAAAAAAGAAAACCAGAAAGCGGCTCATCCTGCCGGGACATATGTTTTATCTTTCTTTTCGACTTGACTTTAAATTAGCTTATTTGTGTATAATTTTTTATCATTTGTGTTTTGTTTAAATCGACTCGTCTTTTTGTCTTCTGATTTCGTTTAAGCTTTTTTGAAATTACGATAATTCAAGTCTAAAAAGCAATTACTTTCTTCCTTCGATTTATAAGTTAATGCGTTTTCAAAAACTGTATCATGCAACTTTTAGACCTGTCGGACATCTACTTCCTGTTTGGGACCGGGTCGAGAAAAAAAAATTAAGTAAAACATTCCGTCAAGCTTTTCTAAGAAACCGTATATGAAAATGATTCGATACTTATAAGGATGGTTCAGTATGACAAACTGTCTGTCCTAAGCGATTTTCAGACCTATCGGACTTATACTTCCTGTTTGGGGCCAGCAGGACATCCGTGTGCCATGGACACATCATGATCACCTCTTTATTGTTCGATATCAGATGCACTTTAGACGCAACTTCCTCTTCTAAATAAAAGTCATATACTCACGTTTGTAATTATCTTTGCTGCTTTTGGCAGTTTCCGTAAAATGAGCATCCCGATTGCCACCGGGACAAGTATGGATACCAGTGCAATCACTATCTTGACATATGGCACCGTCAATGACGTCTGTGTGAAAGACCTCGTATAAATGAACAGGTTGAGTGGCATCATTCCTATCGCTATTGTCGTCGATAATGATGTCATGCAAACGCTTGAAAAGTAAAAGACATAATTTTTACGGACCACCTAAGTTCACTTTGATTCTACGAGAGTTAACGTTGTTTTTGCAATTTTAATGGTTGTTTTCTGTAAGTGTTTTATTGTATTTTGCTAATTTTCGTCTTTTCTTTTAGGTCAAATCATTTTTTTTTGGACTTTTCGAATTAAATATTTCCACATGCACTTCTTAGCTTGGTTCAAAGTATATAAATGCAAGTAACTATACCTCAACACGACATCGCCGGAACACCAATATGTTATCAAATTCGATAAACTTCCGCCCGGGCACGTTCCAATGAGTAGCATCCCAAGAGCATCATATTCATTAAGCTGAAAAGCGTGAACACAGGCAAAAACCACAAGAGGAAAAGCAATGAACTGCAATCCCATGCCAATAATGGCTGGCAGCGGCTTTTTTATTTGTTTGATGAGTTTTTCCAGCTCAATGGTGCATCCCAGAGACATCATGATGACAGCCAACAAGGCGACAAGTAGTACACTGGTGACATCTTTAAGGGTCTTCTTGACTGGGTCGACTTCTATGATATTTGTCTTGTTCGTAACGTTTAGTATTTGACCGAACGTTGTATCCTCAGGAAATAAGTTTGCAGTAGTAGAATTGAACTCCATTGCAGTAGTCACTGTATTAAAATCCACTATTGCATTTATGAGATGATAACTGAAAGAATGAAATTGTTTTTAAGATACCCGAAATGATTAAAAGTTGATAATAATATGTTTGATGTTCGGATGTAAATTTCGTCAGGTCTTAGCTAGTGATTTTTTTTAAAATTATTTAGTCGATCGGTATCCGTTTTGATAAGATTTTAGCAAACAAGGTAATGATTTATTGAATAAAAAACGCTTTTTAAAAATAGGTCAGGATTGTAAACCAATAAAACATCATTTTTATATTATGTTGTTTTAAAATTACTAATACACATGTATATAATAAAAGACTTTTCCAAAAGAGGTAATGTCCCCTACTAGTTATTAGTTTAATCCCAAGCAGCACAAATTCCACTATCCCAGGAAATGGACATAAAGGGGGCACAAAATGACCATGATATGATGATGATGATAATAAACATGAGATGATGATGATGATAATGATGATGATGATAATGATGATGATGATGATAATGATAATGATGATGATGATGATGATGATGATGATTGTGATAATGTTGTTGATGATGATGATGATGATGATGATGATGATGATGATATTTTCTTTTAATTGTTTTAACTCTGAACTCTGAAATGTAATTACTTAGTAAGTTAGTTAGTTAGCTATAATTGCATTACTCCCAAGTACCATGATTTTGGCTATATTCGGGGAATGAACATGAAATGATGATGAAGTGGAGGAAAATGGGGACACAAGGTCGATTGATGAGGCGAATTTTTACTTCCACTGGAAAAAATGTGATTGGTAAGGACAGGCAATATATATTTCTGCATAAAGTCTACTTTTTATCGCGACCTACAACAGCGCTCTTTAACGTGCGATAAACGTGACATTTTCCCAACATGGTGCACCACTATGGTTTGCGATCAGGTTTCTGTATTTTAGCCAGACGACCCTGGTATTAATTATCAAAGGGCTGTCCCATTCAACTACCCTTTGGCTTGGTGGAAAAAGAGGTCTGACCCGATATCAGGTTTATGAGCGCTCATTAGAGGACACTTACCGATAAGCTAAGCGCTTCTGTTTGCCACTCGGAACCGCACGGGTCTGAAATGTTATTAAATGAATTTCAATGCATGCTTTCGATAAATTTTTGTCAATCGAACTCTTTATAACAAAACAACTAGTTTATCGCTCGTTTTCTGTACTCAAAAACTCTACGGAACTCACCTTACTAGGGATATACTCCGTATGTGGAATTGGATGTTTTAGTCATTTCATTTACTAGAATAAACGTCGAAACATCAAGCTTCACAGAAGAAATTCATAACACAAACCTTACCTTCTCTTGTAAGTTAAAAAATGAGAAAAATGAAAAAAAAATCAAGAATTATTATGCAAACCATTTAATATGTTTTGCGGTCACTGAACTTCCATGTCACGGTGTATTGTACCACTTGTCAACCTTTACCATATATGTATGATTTTTTTTCGTTATTTCTTTTTTGTCCCATTTATAATTAACGGAACTAATGTAAATTAAATATAGATGGTAAATAAATATACCACAAAACTCATTATGATATGATAAGTTTTCCGTTATGTTTGACAAAGATAAACGAAAAACGTGTAAGAATTGTCAATTGGTAAAATTTAGTTACATGTACCGGATATACCAACATAAAACTAATATGGAGCAACCAAGAGTGGGTGCTATGGATTTTTTTTTCAACCCTGTCCTTTTATTTTTCCTAATTGTATAAATAAACCATATATTTTACGTTTCGGTCTTAGTCTTTCAGCAGCATCAGCATTCATGGATAAATCGAAGCCTAGATTTTGCGCACTGAGTGTTCAACTTAAAACACCCTACACTACTTGCACAGTTTTTCCCCTCTGCAACCAGTAAAACATTCTCTAGAACATCATGCCTTGTTTGAATTAAAATGAATGCTAACAAAACACGTAATACTGTGAGCAAGCTCACAAAAAGATACACCACGCTTCATATTGGACTCTGTGCTGCCAATAACACTAAAGTGCAATAATCTCCCCTTAATGTAATTTGAGAACGATTAATTTTTTTCATGCACGTCTTACTCTACATGTGGTGTACTTGCTTCATGTAACGTTTCATCAATATTTGTCACGCGGTTTAGTAGGAGTTGGGCTTACGAGGTCTCCCATTGAATACTATATTTAAGAGGTCTAAGTCCAATTTTCTCCCTTGAATGATATCCGAGAGCAATGAAAATTATACATGCACAACTTCATCTAATGTTGAGCGAGTAGTCGCGCTCACGAGGTTTTCCTTTATATACTGTATTTAAAAAGTCTAAGTTCAATTATCTCCCCTGAATGATATCTGAGAGCAATGAAAATTCCTCAAGCTTATCTACATATGATGCACTTCCTTCATGTCAAGTGTCATCAAAATCCGTTGGGTAGGTTAGGAGGAGAAGCGCTTTCGAAGTATGTGAACAGACGGACAGACAGACAAGGTGATTTCTATATACCCCAAACTTTGTTTGCGGTAGATATAATAAGTTTCATCATGAGAGAACGTTAAAGTATCCTGCTAAAGGTCCCCATGCAGTAGGCATAAATGGCATTCTCGCTGAAAATAGTAGATTTCAGAAATCAAATTTATTCGCTTTATCATCGAATATGCCACCCAAATCTCAAGCTGAACTGGCTAAACTGTTACACCGGTAATGGATGATTGTGAGTCACGCTCATCAGTCCTAACTACGGATATCTTTACCATACTGCACCTACTTGACGACCAGAAAGCAAGTTGGACACTTTCCGCACGCAATGGAAATTACAAGTTGGTGGTGGATTGGAAGAGGGTACCGAAACAGACTGAACCAACCCAACAGTTAACCAAAAGAAACGGACCACAAAAGCCAGACTTGAGAGGAACAACCGCCGGCTACAAGAATTCTTGCGGAAGAAAGCAGAAGAGTCAGGCCAACCGACACAGATGCCAGACCAGCAAGAATTAGTAAACGACAATGAGAACACTGATACAGAAAGCACCGATGGCAGTTCGGAACCTGAATCGTTGTCCAGCGAAGACGAGGAGGAAGAAGACCACACGCCAGTTAACACCGATTCAGAGGAAGTACGGGAAGCTACACCGGAAACTGCTGAAATCAAAGAAGGAACAGATAGATCCACCATCACAACCGGCAATTCCATCGCCTATTATAACTGATCCCGCCTCCGCTGGTGCCGAGGGTCAACTTTCGACTAGAGAGGAAAGGAAAAGACCCCTAGAGATTGCGAAGGTGGCATTGAACCTACCGAAAGAGACATTTATAATGAGTGACATGGAAGAAGAGACGTTTTATCTTATCCATTCAAATTTCAACAAGATGAAACTGTACAAAATTGTCAAAGCGAAAAAGGAACCAAAACTGTTTGCTGAAATAAAGAGAGGGCATGACCATTAAGACCCCTAGAGATTGTGAAGGTGACATTGGACCTACCGAAAGAGACATTTATAATGAGTGACATGGAAGAAGAGACGTTTTATCTTATCCATTCAAATTTCAACAAGATGAAACTGTACAAAATTGTCAATTTAGAAGCGAAAAAGGAACCAAAACTGTTTGCTGAAATAAAGAGAGGGCATGACCATTAAGACCCCTAGAGATTGCGAAGGTGGCATTGGACCTACCGAAAGAGACATTTATAATGAGTGACATGGAAGAAGAGACGTTTTATCTTATCCATTCAAATTTCAACAAGATGAAACTGTACAAAATTGTCAAAGCGAAAAAGGAACCAAAACTGTTTGCTGAAATAAAGAGAGGGCATGACCATTAAGACCCCTAGAGATTGTGAAGGTGACATTGGACCTACCGAAAGAGACATTTATAATGAGTGACATGGAAGAAGAGACGTTTTATCTTATCCATTCAAATTTCAACAAGATGAAACTGTACAAAATTGTCAATTTAGAAGCGAAAAAGGAACCAAAACTGTTTGCTGAAATAAAGAGAGGGCATGACCATTGGCTAGACGTTAGAGATAGAAGAAACTTCATATACAGAGAGCAATACGCACGGAGACTAGAAACTTTTGCCGGAGTGAACAACATCAAATTTGTTACTTTGTACCAATAAATGAATAATAGACCAAAATAAACCCCAGTAAAGTTCCCAGATATATTGTAATTCTAATTTTTTGTTTTTGTTAAGCCCACTTTTGCCCGAAATACCTTAGAAAAAAGAAAAAAAAGTAGGCATAATTGTCCAATCCTACTTATCATCCTTTTTTCTAATGGTTGTCAATACTATCAATACTATTGAGGGCCTCAGGGAAGATTAGTTATTAACTAACTGAGTTACCCTCTTTAAATAAAGCGTTAACTTACTTACTTACTTACTTACTTACTATCATCCCCGATTCACCAAGTGTCAGTATTTTCTCCACCACATCATCATGAAAATACCAAAACGGGTAATTTGATTATATGCTTTATTTGCATATTTCAAATACAAGTAGTAAACTTTCATTAGCACCAATTGAATCAAAACATTTAAAGGTCAAAATCCTAGTTTTAACCGGACAGTGCCAGGAATCTTGTGTTGAAACTATTTTGAATTTTTCAATCGGAAATTCCAGCGACAAGAAAGTATTAAAAAGTGTAAGACAATTTTGACTAGTATTCATGTTCATTTTATCATCCCATTCATGTCCATCGCCCTTATATAGCCGAAAATATTCTGTCTTGGAGTAAAGCAAAAAAAAAAAAAAAAAAACTAACTAACAAAGCCATATTTTTAACTTTTAACTTTTTAAAGAACATAACCAATGTGACATCTTTGACATAACTGACATACCCTTGTTACTTAACAATGAAAAACAAGAGAACAAGTTTATTTGCTTTGTCACCTAGAAAAATTATGTGATGTTGTGTCTTGTATACATGTATATAATACTTTATACCCCTATTTTGATGATTTTACAAAGAAACAAATTATGGAGTTGAATGTTTCATCATATCTTCATTTTTCATCAAGAAAGCAGCATACATATATTTTCTATGTGCACAGGTTTTTCCTTTAATCGAAAAGCATAAAACACTTTAAAAAGTACGGGAAATCTTGCAAGTTTGTCTCAAAAGGGACTTAAGTATATTTTTATTAATACCTTTAATATCAAAGTCAAGAAACAGTTTTGAATGCCCCCGCGACGACGTGCTTTCCTGTTTCGGGCCCATAGAGGCACCCGTGTCCCATGGACACACTCCTTCTTTATTTCGTTCTACAAAAGTTTTAATTTTATGATCTTATGACATGTATTAGGTTAGGTTATAAAAACGCTATTTTAACTTAAAATGGGTCACCACTATTTCAAAGGTACTGGGCCTACAATCTTAAGGTCTCGATAAAAGGGTCATTGAAGAGACGAAACGCGCATCAGCCGTAGCACATATTTTTAAAAAAAACTTTTTTGTAATTTTTTATTTCAACTTTGACACAGAGAAGACGTTTGTAGCACGGTCTAAATCTTAAGATCCATTAGTGAGACAGAGATTTTGAGAATGAGGACAAGAATTTGTGTTTTACTCCCTAGCAACACTACATAGGACATATATTTGGGATGAACATGAAGAGGTTAATAAAATGACCTCGAAATGATGATGAAAAGAAAAATGAGGAAGAGACGGAATTTAGCAAAAGACCAGTAAATTTTGAAGACCACTGGAAAAGGGGAGATGTGGATAGGGGCGGAAAATGGGGCCTTTGTGATACGCTGCTTGGAGATTTTTTCATCAGTTATAATTGATTAATGTGTATGTGTTTACTATTAAAATGTCGCTTTGATACTCTTTACCTTCTTGAAAGGTACATTTACACTCTGAACTATATTTTAGCAATCCTAAGATTAAATATTCGAATAATAGTTTTGCAGATATGTTGAGAAAAAAGAACAAAGTATTAGGAATGTATAAATTTGACCAAAAGGGTGAAGATAACAAAAATAAAATGAACGACGTTTGAAAAAACTTTTCAATGGATAATGATATACTACAATTGAATTTGCTTCATTAAAAAGTTTTGAAAAGCATTATTTTAACGAACAAGGCATTTTTTAATACATTATGTGCATTCAAATTACAACATTGAACGAATATAGGGCGGGTTCGGAAACTTTCAAAGTCCCCTTTTATTGAAATGTTACAAAACAGACATTTTCTAAGAAATTCTTGCTTTTCCCGCATGCTAATTAAGAACTTAGAGGATGTATTTAATAATTTGCTCTGTTAATATCAACATGAACAAGGGACATTGGAAAGAATAAACTATTTGCGAAGAATAAAACTCGTTACATGTATGAACAATTATGACTGTATATGTACCACTAGAAAACATTAAGAAAGCAACTATTTGATTCTATGGGAAAATTTACGGCACAAATTTGGAAAAGAAAGGCCAGGATGGCGAAGGACAAAAAATGATAAGGGCTTTTTTGGCCCCTTGTGCAAAACTTACAAATTTCTTCGAAATGTTCACATTTCTAATCTTAAGTGGTGATTTTTAGATAAATTGTCTGTTTTAACTGTATGATTGATCAGTGGTGGGCAAAATATGTGGGAAAATCGACTTTTTCTCCAAAAAGCTCGAAATATGATAAATTTTCATATGTTTTAATTAAAAAAGTATGAGCGAACCTGTGACCAACAATAATATTTTAGCTGCGGATTTAGCATCACTATACCAATGTTTTCTGAAAATATCTTTGTGGGTCACAGGTTCGCTCATATTTATTTTTCCAAAAAAAAATGCATTAATTTTAGCCATTTTGAGCCTATTTTGCCATATTGCATTGAATTGACCATTCTAACAATAGAGTTCATTTCACAAAAACTCAATGACTATCCCATGTTTTTTTACCTCTTTAACTGCAAAAGCCCACAATACATGTAACTATGGAAAATTCGTAATTTGAAAAAAATTAAGGCAAAAATAAGAGGGCCAAATTGTGCGTCTTATCATATCTTGTCCCTTTGGATATAAAACAGGAGGCTCCTAAGATCCTGAAGCACTCACCTGGTCCTTAGGGCAATAAGGGTCTCTTCTATATTGTGTAATCTTACAATTTAAATTTAACTTTTGAAGAGCTTAGAGTAACCCGAAGCTTTAAGCAAGTAACAGTTTTTCTCGATATGCATTATTTTTTTCATTCTA
This sequence comes from Arcuatula senhousia, assembly GCA_963971305.1. NCBI lineage: Eukaryota > Metazoa > Mollusca > Bivalvia > Mytilida > Mytilidae > Arcuatula > Arcuatula senhousia. Next base: position 48,574,957 of record OZ020306.1, read on the forward strand.
TAGTGCAAAAGCGTGAAAAAATGCTTTTTTTACCCTTGAAGGGAAATAACCCCTATAAGGAGTCACAAAATTAGTTGAAGGTTTATCTTTGTGTTTCTTCCTGTTGTTCTCGTTCTTGTCTATCGGTTTAGTCGTTGTCCTTTCGGACTTTTGACAATCGAATGCCCCATTGATGCCTCTTTTTTAAGCAAGCAACAGCTTTTCTCTACCTGCAATATTTTTTCATTCTAAAGGGCAAAAACATTTAATAATGCTATTTTTGACCTTTCAAGGGATATATCCCCTACAAGGAGTCATCTGACAAAATCGACCAAATGGAACCTTTTGTAGAGCTTTGATTCTAAAGAGTATAAGTTCCTTCAGATTTTTCCATCGGTAATAGTTGCTGGGTTATAGCCATTTTTTAGTATTTTTAATCTTTGTTCTATTTCTAATAACAGCGGCCATGTTTTCTATCCAATCATTTTAAAATGAGGATTGCTTTTTGATGAATATTATTCCTGCAAAATTGCATTTAAATCGGTTCGGTGGTTTCAAAAGAGAAGGTTTCTGAAATTGTTAACGGACGATGACGGACGCATAGTGATGGCAAAAGGATTGATGACGTTTTTGGTTAAAATTTAAAATACACCAGTGCATAAAATCATTCAGGCTCAAATTTTCTAAAATGCATGAAATATCTATAGCCCCATCAAAATCAAATAGTTACAATTACTCTTTACAATTTTTTTGTGCATAAAATGCAAAAAATATGTATTCTATCATTATATTAAATTCATTAAAATATAAAAAGAGCGTGAAAAAAACTAAATTACTTACTTTCTTGTGACCTTATATCTTAAAGTACCGTCGTTTGAAATGAATGTCAATAGAAATTAACATAGTAAATTTGTTTTGCTTCAGGTTGCATGTATCTCGTATTACTGTTATATGACATTATTGCTTAGGAATCGTAATTTTACATTTTGTACGACCTATATTTACTGACCTATTTCTTTTAGGTGTTTTACCAAGTCATGTATACTTAAGAATTTTCCTACAGTCTTATACATAGTTCTTTTCAATTTGTTTTCCCGAGCAGATTCAATAATTTCATTAAAAATCAATGTAAAAGTATACAAATATCACATGAATATAAAGTCTGAATAAATGGCAATCAGGAATTATATAGAGCTAATATAAAAGCAAATAAATTGTTTATTATTAATTTAATATTTAAGAATCCCAAGATGCATTCAATTCAAAACTAAATGGAGCCTTCACCGGAAGGCATATGTCGCCTGTGTGTCGGTGTTTTTTGGTAAACTATAAAATCTGCCCTGCTGTATTCGTCAAACAGGAAGTAGTTAATTTTCGGAAATAAAATCGCTTTACACCATATAGTAATATAGGATACAACTTCATGTAAAGTTTCAAGAGCCTGCTGCATGTATTTGCTTGGAAAAATGTGACGGATTTTTTTTTGTGACGCTGCAGGACGGTTGACACAGGACGCAATACGACGGATAGTGCCAAAGTGATCCCTATATGTCGCTTCTGCAACACTTTGCAGAAGAAATAATAAGAAAAACTTAAACGAAGTATTGAAAGAAAAATTGTAAACGAGGACACTTTTCATTAAGTCTTTTAAATTGGTGAAGTTCGTTGGTTCTGATTTTGGCAACATGATTAAAGCCAAAAAAAAAAAAAAAAAAAAAAAAAAAAAACAGACAGAAAGCTGCTTATCTTTTCAGGGTAAATGTTGTCTCTTTCTTTTTTAAGCCTTAACGGCAATTATTCTCTCCCTTCGATTTATAACTTTATGCATTTTCAAAAACTGTAATGCGACTTTTAGACCCGTCAGACATCTACTTCCTGTTAAGGACTGGGCCGAGATAAAAAAAAAAATTACGTAAGAAATTCCGTCAAGATTTTCTATAACCGTATATGAGAATGATTTGAAACTTATTGGGGTCATTTAGTATGACAAACTGTATGTCCTATTTTCAGACCTGTCGGACTTTATACTTCCTGTTTGGGGCCAGCGGGAAATCCGTTTCCCATGGACACATCACTTCTTTATTGTTCGATATCAGATGCACCATCGACGCAACTTCCTCATCTAAATAAAAGTCATATACTCAAATTTGTAATTATCTTTGCTGATTTTGGCAGTTTCCGTAAAATGAGCATCCCAATTGCTACCGGGACAAGTATGGATACCAATGCAATCACTATCTTGACATACGGCACCGTCAATGAAGTCTGTGTGAAAGACCTCGTATAAATAAACAGGTTGAGCGGCATCATTCCAATCGCTATTGTTGTCGATAAGGATGTCATGCAAACGCTTGAAAAGTAAAAGACAAGAATAAGATGCAAAAGAATTTACAATTTATATTATCAATATAAAGTATATCTGCTATTAAAACATGCGGCCTAAGTAACAATATGTATTTAAAATGAAGGGTTTTGTTTTAAAAGCGAGCTGGAAGGAGTAAATTTACCATGCTGGAGTCGTTTTGATACATGTTGACATTAAAATCATTTTCAAGCTCGTGTCTTTAAGCCCAGACCATTGAACAATTCAAAGTGGTAGGACCATTTGTATGTTATATACATGTAGTATTGGAATTCGTTCATTCAGTTAAAAGTTTGAGAATTTTTTGTTCGATTAACAAAGGATGGTGAAAACAATTGAGTTTGTTGTTTCTAAGCATTTTAAACCAACTAATACTTACATGTAAAAGTGCAATTTGTTGCTATTTACTCTAAAAGTCTAAAAGTGAATATTTGAGGAATATTTTTTTTTATATAAACACTTAATTTATTATATGAAATATATAGAAAATTAGTATAAAATCTGAAATAAAACCTGTTGTTGCAGTTTTATGTAGGTAGAACAGCAGGAAAATTAACAAAACATATCAATTATATAATGTAAAAATATAAAGCGCAAATTTCATTTGACATCGCGCTGTAAAACTCTCTTTATGAAGTCTATAAGTTAATCAAACAGTTATTTAATGCCTGTGCATAGAGCAGTCAAACTATAATTATGCCGTCGGTGCTCAAATCATCTCCAGCACCTCGGGATGATTGTTTTGACTGTTCCATGAACAGGCACTAAATAACTGTATTATAAATGTCACCCGTTTTCTTTCATCATAGTCATTAGTCACTAGAATACTTCCCTGGTAGATTCATACTTTTTTTGCCTGAACGTTTAAAAATTTTTAAAAATTTAAAAAGATGTTCAAATCTTGCAAATAATAACATTTTCTTGACAAAATGGTATCTCTATATTTGCTATTTCCGCTTATTTTTTTATAAAAAAGACACTTTATACAAAGATGATGGGCTTTATAACAAGCCGACCTGCACATTTTTTACTGACCACCTTAGTTAGCTTTGATTCTACATGTTCGCGTTGCTTATTGCAATTTGAATGGTTGTTTTCTGAAAGTGTTCTATTGTGCTGTGCTAATTTTCGTCTTTTCTTTTAGGACAAATCATTTTGTTTTGGTCTTTTCGGACTAACTATTTCCACATGCCCAATTTGTACTACTCAGCTTGGTTCAAAGTATATAAATGCAAGTAACTATACCTCAACACGACATCGCCGGAACACCAATATGTTATCAAATTCGATAAACTTCCGCCCGGGCACGTTCCAATGAGTAGCATCCCAAGAGCATCATATTCATTAAGCTGAAAAGCGTGAACACAGGCAAAAACCACAAGAGGAAAAGCAATGAACTGCAATCCCATGCCAATAATGGCTGGCAGCGGCTTTTTTATTTGTTTGATGAGTTTTTCCAGCTCAATGGTGCATCCCAGAGACATCATGATGACAGCCAACAAGGCGACAAGTAGTACACTGGTGACATCTTTAAGGGTCTTCTTGACTGGGTCGACTTCTATGATATTTGTCTTGTTCGTAACGTTTAGTATTTGACCGAACGTTGTATCCTCAGGAAATAAGTTTGCAGTAGTAGAATTGAACTCCATTGCAGTAGTCACTGTATTAAAATCCACTATTGCATTTATGAGATGATAACTGAAAGAATGAAATTGTTTTTAAGATACCCGAAATGATTAAAAGTTGATAATAATATGTTTGATGTTCGGATGTAAATTTCGTCAGGTCTTAGCTAGTGATTTTTTTTCAAATTATTTAGTCGATCGGTATCCGTTTTGATAAGATTTTAGCAAACAAGGTAATGATTTATTGAATAAAAAACGCTTTTTAAAAATAGGTCAGGGTTGTAAACCAATAAAACATCATTTTTATATTATGTTGTTTTAAAATTACTAGTACACATGTATATAATAAAAGACTTTTCCAAAAGAGGTAATGTCCCCTACTAGTTATTAGTTTAATCCCAAGCAGCACAAATTCCACTATCCCAGGAAATGGACATAAAGGGGGCACAAAATGACCATGATATGATGATGATGATAATAAACATGAGATGATGATGATGATAATGATGATGATGATAATGATGATGATGATGATAATGATAATGATAATGATGATGATGATTGTGATAATGTTGTTGATGATGATGATGATGATGATGATGATGATGATGATATTTTCTTTTAATTGTTTTAACTCTGAACTCTGAAATGTAATTACTTAGTAAGTTAGTTAGTTAGCTATAATTGCATTACTCCCAAGTACCATGATTTTGGCTATATTCGGGGAATGAACATGAAATGATGATGAAGTGGAGGAAAATGGGGACACAAGGTCGATTGATGAGGCGAATTTTTACTTCCACTGGAAAAAATGTGATTGGTAAGGACAGGCAATATATATTTCTGCATAAAGTCTACTTTTTATCGCGACCTACAACAGCGCTCTTTAACGTGCGATAAACGTGACATTTTCCCAACATGGTGCACCACTATGGTTTGCGATCAGGTTTCTGTATTTTAGCCAGACGACCCTGGTATTAATTATCAAAGGGCTGTCCCATTCAACTACCCTTTGGCTTGGTGGAAAAAGAGGTCCGACCCGATATCAGGTTTATGAGCGCTCATTAGAGGACACTTACCGATAAGCTAAGCGCTTCTGTTTGCCACTCGGAACCGCACGGGTCTGAAATGTTATTAAATGAATTTCAATGCATGCTTTCGATAAATTTTTGTCAATCGAACTCTTTATAACAAAACAACTAGTTTATCGCTCGTTTTCTGTACTCAGAAACTCTACGGAACTCACCTTACTAGGGATATACTCCGTATGTGGAATTGGATGTTTTAGTCATTTCATTTACTAGAATAAACGTCGAAACATCAAGCTTCACAGAAGAAATTCATAACACAAACCTTACCTTCTCTTGTAAGTTAAAAAATGAGAAAAATGAAAAAAAAATCAAGAATTATTATGCAAACCATTTAATATGTTTTGCGGTCACTGAACTTCCATGTCACGGTGTATTGTACCACTTGTCAACCTTTACCATATATGTATGATTTTTTTTTCGTTATTTCTTTTTTGTCCCATTTATAATTAACGGAACTAATGTAAATTAAATATAGATGGTAAATAAATATACCACAAAACTCATTATGATATGATAAGTTTTCCGTTATGTTTGACAAAGATAAACGAAAAACGTGTAAGAATTGTCAATTGGTAAAATTTAGTTACATGTACCGGATATACCAACATAAAACTAATATGGAGCAACCAAGAGTGGGTGCTATGGATTTTTTTTTCAACCCTGTCCTTTTATTTTTCCTAATTGTATAAATAAACCATATATTTTACGTTTCGGTCTTAGTCTTTCAGCAGCATCAGCATTCATGGATAAATCGAAGCCTAGATTTTGCGCACTGAGTGTTCAACTTAAAACACCCTACACTACTTGCACAGTTTTTCCCCTCTGCAACCAGTAAAACATTCTCTAGAACATCATGCCTTGTTTGAATTAAAATGGATGCTAACAAAACACGTAATACTGTGAACAAGCTCACAAAAAGATACACCACGCTTCATATTGGACTCTGTGCTGCCAATAACACTAAAGTGCAATAATCTCCCCTTAATGTAATTTGAGAACGATTAATTTTTTTCATACACGTCTTACTCTACATGTGGTGTACTTGCTTCATGTAACGTTTCATCAATATTTGTCACGCGGTTTAGTAGGAGTTGGGCTTACGAGGTCTCCCATTGAATACTATATTTAAGAGGTCTAAGTCCAATTTTCTCCCTTGAATGATATCCGAGAGCAATGAAAATTATACATGCACAACTTCATCTAATGTTGAGCGAGTAGTCGCGCTCACGAGGTTTTCCTTTATATACTGTATTTAAAAAGTCTAAGTTCAATTATCTCCCCTGAATGATATATGAGAGCAATGAAAATTCCTCAAGCTTATCTACATATGATGCACTTCCTTCATGTCAAGTGTCATCAAAATCCGTTGGGTAGGTTAGGAGGAGAAGCGCTTTCGAAGTATGTGAACAGACGGACAGACAGACAAGGTGATTTCTATATACCCCAAACTTTGTTTGCGGTAGATATAATAAGTTTCATCATGAGAGAACGTTAAAGTATCCTGCTAAAGGTCCCCATGCAGTAGGCATAATTGGCATTCTCGCTGAAAATAGTAGATTTCAGAAATCAAATTTATTCGCTTTATCATCGAATATGCCACCCAAATCTCAAGCTGAACTGGCTAAACTGTTACACCGGTAATGGATGATTGTGAGTCACGCTCATCAGTCCTAACTACGGATATCTTTACCATACTGCACCTACTTGACGACCAGAAAGCGAGTTGGACACTTTCCGCACGCAATGGAAATTACAAGTTGGTGGTGGATTGGAAGAGGGTACCGAAACAGACTGAACCAACCCAACAGTTAACCAAAAGAAACGGACCACAAAAGCCAGACTTGAGAGGAACAACCGCCGGCTACAAGAATTCTTGCGGAAGAAAGCAGAAGAGTCAGGTCAACCGACACAGATGCCAGACCAGCAAGAATTAGTAAACGACAATGAGAACACTGATACAGAAAGCACCGATGGCAGTTCGGAACCTGAATCGTTGTCCAGCGAAGACGAGGAGGAAGAAGACCACACGCCAGTTAACACCGATTCAGAGGAAGTACGGGAAGCTACACCGGAAACTGCTGAAATCAAAGAAGGAACAGATAGATCCACCATCACAACCGGCAATTCCATCGCCTATTATAACTGATCCCGCCTCCGCTGGTGCCGAGGGTCAACTTTCGACCAGAGAGGAAAGGAAAAGACCCCTAGAGATTGCGAAGGTGGCATTGGACCTACCGAAAGAGACATTTATAATGAGTGACATGGAAGAAGAGACGTTTTATCTTATCCATTCAAATTTCAACAAGATGAAACTGTACAAAATTGTCAAAGCGAAAAAGGAACCAAAACTGTTTGCTGAAATAAAGAGAGGGCATGACCATTAAGACCCCTAGAGATTGTGAAGGTGACATTGGACCTACCGAAAGAGACATTTATAATGAGTAACATGGAAGAAGAGACGTTTTATCTTATCCATTCAAATTTCAACAAGATGAAACTGTACAAAATTGTCAATTTAAAAGCGAAAAAGGAACCAAAACTGTTTGCTGAAATAAAGAGAGGGCATGATCATTGGCTAGACGTTAGAGATAGAAGAAACTTCATATACAGAGAGCAATACGCACGGAGACTAGAAACTTTTGCCGGAGTGAACAACATCAAATTTGTTACTTTGTACCAATAAATGAATAATAGACCAAAATAAACCCCAGTAAAGTTCCCAGATATATTGTAATTCTAATTTTTTGTTTTTGTTAAGCCCACTTTTGCCCGAAATACCTTAGAAAAAAGAAAAAAAAGTAGGCATAATTGTCCAATCCTACTTATCATCCTTTTTTCTAATGGTTGTCAATACTGTCAATACTATTGAGGGCCTCAGGGAAGATTAGTTATTAACTAACTGAGTTACCCTCTTTAAATAAAGCATTAACTTACTTACTTACTTACTTACTTACTATCATCCCCGATTCACCAAGTGTCAGTATTTTCTCCACCACATCATCATGAAAATACCAAAACGGGTAATTTGATTATATGCTTTATTTGCATATTTCAAATACAAGTAGTTAACTTTCATTAGCAACAATTGAATCAAAACATTTAAAGGTCAAAATCCTAGTTTTAACCGGACAGTGCCAGGAATCTTGTGTTGAAACTATTTTGAATTTTTCAATCGGAAATTCCAGCGACAAGAAAGTATTAAAAAGTGTAAGACAATTTTGACTAGTATTCATGTTCATTTTATCATCCCATTCATGTCCATCGCCCTTATACAGCCGAAAATATTCTGTCTTGGAGTAAAGCAAAAAAAAAAATAACTAACAAAGCCATATTTTTAACTTTTAACTTTTTAAAGAACATAACCAATGTGACATCTTTGACATAACTGACATACCCTTGTTACTTAACAATGAAAAACAAGAGAACAAGTTTATTTGCTTTGTCACCTAGAAAAATTATGTGATGTTGTGTCTTGTATACATGTATATAATACTTTATACCCCTATTTTGATGATTTTACAAAGAAACAAATTATGGAGTTGAATGTTTCATCATATCTTCATTTTTCATCAAGAAAGCAGCATACATATATTTTCTATGTGCACAGGTTTTTCCTTTAATCGAAAAGCATAAAACACTTTAAAAAGTACGGGAAATCTTGCAAGTTTGTCTCAAAAGGGACTTAAGTATATTTTTATTAATACCTTTAATATCAAAGTCAAGAAACAGTTTTGAATGCCCCCGCGACGACGTGCTTTCCTGTTTCGGGCCCATAGAGGCACCCGTGTCCCATGGACACACTCCTTCTTTATTTCGTTCTACAAAAGTTTTAATTTTATGATCTTATGACATGTATTAGGTTAGGTTATAAAAACGCTATTTTAACTTAAAATGGGTCACCACTATTTCAAAGGTACTGGGCCTACAATCTTAAGGTCTCGATAAAAGGGCCATTGAAGAGACGCGCATCAGCCGTAGCACATATTTTTAAAAAAACTTTTTTGTAATTTTTTATTTCAACTTTGACACAGAGAAGACGTTTGTAGCACGGTCTAAATCTTAAGATCCATTAGTGAGACAGAGATTTTGAGAATGAGGACAAGAATTTGTGTTTTACTCCCTAGCAACACTACATAGGACATATATTTGGGATGAACATGAAGAGGTTAATAAAATGACCTCGAAATGATGATGAAAAGAAAAATGAGGAAGAGACGGAATTTAGCAAAAGACCAGTAAATTTTGAAGACCACTGGAAAAGGGGAGAGGTGGATAGGGGCGGAAAATGGGGCCTTTGTGATACGCTGCTTGGAGATTTTTTCATCAGTTATAATTCATTAATGTGTATGTGTTTACTATTAAAATGTCGCTTTGATACTCTTTACCTTCTTGAAAGGTACATTTACACTCTGAACTATATTTTAGCAATCCTAAGATTAAATATTCGAATAATAGTTTTGCAGATATGTTGAGAAAAAAGAACAAAGTATTAGGAATGTATAAATTTGACCAAAAGGGTGAAGATAACAAAAATAAAATGAACGACGTTTGAAAATTTTTTCAATGGATAATGATATACTACAATTGAATTTGCCTCATTAAAAAGTTTTGAAAAGCATTATTTTAACGAACAAGGCATTTTTTAATACATTATGTGCATTCAAATTACAACATTGAACGAATATAGGGCGGGTTCGGAAACTTTCAAAGTCCCCTTTTATTGAAATGTTACAAAACAGACATTTTCTAAGAAATTCTTGCTTTTCCCGCATGCTAATTAAGAACTTAGAGGACGTATTTAATAATTTGCTCTGTTAATATCAACATGAACAAGGGACATTGGAAAGAATAAACTATTTGCGAAGAATAAAACTCGTTACATGTATGAACAATTATGACTGTATATGTACCACTAGAAAACATTAAGAAAGCAACTATTTGATTCTATGGGAAAATTTACGGCACAAATTTTGAAAAGAAAGGCCAGGATGGCGAAGGACAAAAAATGATAAGGGCTGTTTTTGGCCCCTTGTGCAAAACTTACAAATTTCTTCGAAATGTTCACATTTCTAATCTTAAGTGGTGATTTTTAGATAAATTGTCTGTTTTAACTGTATGATTGATCAGTGGTGGGCAAAATATGTGGGAAAATCGACTTTTTCTCCAAAAAGCTCGAAATATGATAAATTTTCATATGTTTTAATTAAAAAAGTATGAGCGAACCTGTGACCAACAATAATATTTTAGTTGCGGATTTAGCATCACTATACCAATGTTTTCTGAAAATATCTTTGTGGGTCACAGGTTCGCTCATATTTATTTTTCCAAAAAAAAAATGCATTAATTTTAGCCATTTTGAGCCTATTTTGCCATATTGCATTGAATTGACCATTCTAACAATAGAGTTCATTTCACAAAAACTCAATGACTATCCCATGTTTTTTTACCTCTTTAACTACAAAAGCCCACAATACATGTAACTATGGAAAATTCGTAATTTGAAAAAAATTAAGGCAAAAATAAGAGGGCCAGTGCGTCTTATCATATCTTGTCCTTTTGGATATAAAACAGGAGGCTCCTAAGATCCTGAAGCACTCACCTGGTCCTTAGGGCAATAAGGGTCTCTTCTATATTGTGTAATCTTACAATTTAAATTTAACTTTTGAAGAGCTTAGAGTAACCCGAAGCTTTAAGCAAGTAACAGTTTTTCTCGATATGCATTATTTTTTTCATTCTATAGTGCAAAAGCGTGAAAAAATGCTTTTTTTACCCTTGAAGGGAAATAACCCCTATAAGGAGTCACAAAATTAGTTGAAGGTTTATCTTTGTGTTTCTTCCTGTTGTTCTCGTTCTTGTCTATCGGTTTAGTCGTTGTCCTTTCGGACTTTTGACAATCGAATGCCCCATTGATGCCTCTTTTTTAAGCAAGCAACAGCTTTTCTCTACCTGCAATATTTTTCATTCTAAAGGGCAAAAACATTTAATAATGCTATTTTTGACCTTTCAAGGGATATATCCCCTACAAGGAGTCATCTGACAAAATCGACCAATTGGGACCTTTTGTAGAGCTTTGATTCTAAAGAGTATAAGATCCTTCAGATTTGTCCATCGGTAATAGTTGCTGGGTTATAGCCATTTTTAGTATTTTTAATCTTTGTTCTATTTCTAGTAACATCGGTCATGATTTCTATCCAATCATTTTAAAATGAGGATTGTTTTTTGCTGAATATTATTCCTGCAAAATTGCAGTTAATACGGTTCGGTGGTTTCAGGAGAAAAAGTTTCTGAAATTTTTAACGGACGACGACGGACACATAGTGATGGCATAAGGCTGGATGATGTTTTTGGTTAAAAGGATGGGTTGCGATAAGGCCCTATTTTGGCCCATCTGTAGACGAAAAATAAAAAGTATTTCATAGCCTTTTACTTTTTACCTTATTTTGTAGCAAAATGGTTGTACTGTTGTGAAAGACTACTTTTAAATCCTTTTGCATTAACACGGCTTGGAAGTTGACCCATTTTGAATGAAAATTTCATCTTGATTTAAAAGAAATTTCAAGGTAGGGCTTCAATAAAGTAAAATTTTGTGCTTATATAGTTGAAGCCAGTGTTAAAAATTCTATAAAAGGTTCATCATACATAAACATCACTTTTAAGAACAATTTTGAATTTGAAATGAACGCTAATCGCAAGAAAAAAGGAAGAAAACGGAGAGATTTCGCACAATTTTTAATTACTGACAACAAGTTCAAAAATTATAGTCTTTTTAAATTTTCAGTATGTCTTGCACGCGGAACCAGCTTGAAACTTTCACAAAAGATGTGTTTTAGTAAAACAAGTTTTGGAATTAAATATGGAGCTGGTTCCGCGTGCAAGGCTATACTTTCGGGAAGGATATATATCACTCATTTGAGCCACTTTCCCATAGGCTCAATGTTAAAATCATTTGTGGTGGTTCATTTCAAGCACCATTTACTAAAAAATAAAAAAATACTTTTAAACTACAGACATTTATTTTCAAAAAATAGAAATATTAACCTTTCGAACAAGACATTTTATGCAAGAATTTACTTAATTTTATTTTTGACTTTTGCGGTGGGCTGAAAACGGGTCTTATCGCAACCCATCCTTTAAAATACACCAGTGCATAGAAGTTATTCAGGCTCAAATTATCTAAAATAACAAGAAGGAATATATGAAAAATATCTAAAGCCCCATCAAAATCAAAAGTTACAATTATTCTTTACAATTTTTTTAGCAAGGAATGCGAAAAATATAAATTCTTTCATAATCTTAAATTCATTATACTTTAAAAAGAGGTTGTAAAAAAACTAAATTACTTACTTTCTTGTGACCTTATATCTTAAGGTACCGTCGTTCGAAATGAAATGTCAATAGATATTAACATAGTAAATTTGTTTTGCTTCAGGTTGCATGTATCTCGTATTACTGTTATATGACATTACTGCTTAAAAATCGTAATTTTACATTTTGTACGACCTATATTTACTGACCTATTTCTTTTCTTTTCGTGCATAGATCTGTTTTATCAACTGTGAAAGTGCACAATTTAATGAAAGACTTAGTATTTTTATATATACTCCTGGACAAAAGGAACGTTACATCCCGAAAATGCATGTTAACCATTAAACATATTGGTTTTTTACTTGTTTTATTCTGAGAAAATCAAAACGTATCCTCACTGAGGTTTATCATGGAAAATTTGTTTATAATGGTGAAAAAAGTCGCCATTTTGAAAATTCGTATCGAAGACTTCATTTTTTGTCGGATCGGTCAAATTTGATGTCCTTTTTTTTTAAATTGTACATTAAATTGAAGGAAAAACACAAACTTCAAGTTAAAACACCCAATGTCTAAAACATTTTCACAGAAAAAAAAATTAATTCCGTCCGTTTTGTCTATAGTATTAGGTAAATTCGGGACAAACATTATTCGGTCATAAAGGTGTGTCCGGTTAGTGGGGTTAAAGTAACCGACCGCAACCGGAAGTGGTTATTTAAATAAACAAAAAATCATTAAAATTTCCATTACCCCTGTTTTCAAAGAAAACAATTTAAAGGTATCGTTCATGAGTATATCCATTTTAAAAGTTCTTTTTTTTTTTTCGTTTTCTGTACTTAGTTTTAAAGATCTCATTCGTCAAATGATAGGAGAAAGTATAATAGTTATTCAGTTCATCAGCTTAATTTTGTTGATCGGAAATCCAATCTTTTTTAAGAAGTCAAAACCTTTGTCGAAAACTAGCATACATGATAAAAGATGTTAACGTTTTTCCGTCATTTTGCATCAGGAATTGGTTCGCCAGTTTGTAATGACTTGCACTTATTGTGACCACTTTGTAGTGCAAACATATCAAAGAGGTCAAAGGGCTACAGTATTGCAACTAGATGCGCTCGGCCTTCTTAAATGGGTGGGTATGATTAATATCAAAAACTTATCAGAACTTAAGTGAAGTAGAAATACGTGTGTCATTTTTTCATTTCATTTTTTAAATGATTTTATATTTTATGGAATACATGATAATTTTGGAATTATTTTGTTTATTTAAGGCCCTTACGCAGTACCTTTGTCTTTGAAAGTCGATATTTCTTTTTTCAAGCAATGAATACTTTGAAAGTCTGTGTTTTTATTTCAAACAATGTTTTTTTTTTTTGTGAAATGTGTTAAAAAAACAGACAATTTAAAAAAAAATCGACTAATTGCAAAACTGACAAATGAAAATGTTTTACTCGACTTTTGTGTGTTAAAAAGAACTTTTGGGGGAGCTTGCAATTGCATAGTACTTCTGAAACGAACAAGCTTATTCAAGAAATAATCATTTGTCTTAAAACGGGTCAATTTCAACTTTTTATTATGAAATGAAACACTTATACAACCTCCACTGTAACATCTTTGAACAAGTCAGTAGTGCCAAGTACCTAGGCTGTCACATTTAATCAGATCAACGCTGGACAGGTCACATAATGACCATGCATGCATTTAAAAGACATGGACACCCCAAGGAAAGGGAAAACGAGGACGACCGAGTAACACCTGGAGAAGGGACCGGGCTTGGGCGCCACAGAACTTAAAAAAATGAGAATATTCTTAATTTCCGTGGCAACTGCAATCAAAACTTTATAATTTAATGACGTCACAATGAGTTGAGAATATTCTCAGACTTAAGTATTTTTTTCAAGTTTTGTGGCGCCTAGGCCTGGAATCAGATGTTATGCTGATAGGAAAGACATGGGGACAACTGGAACAAACGGCAAATAACAGGCAGCGCTGGAGGACTATCGTCGATGGCCCATGCACCAGAAGGAGCGTAGGGCCACAGTAAAGTAAAGTTATGCATTTAAGAGAATCACAGAATATCAAAATGTAATCCAAGAACCATCAATGTACTTCAACTTCATTAAGAAGAAACCTTTTCTTCTGTACAATCAGAGTTATTTTTGGCTTCCGATCTATTTTGATGCATGCAAATAACTTCGAGACTCTCCAAATGCCAATGTAAACACCTTCCCTGTAACATGATACAGGATACTGTACCCAAGACAATTAACATTTAAAAGAAATGGTACAATATGAATTAGTTATGCAAACAATATCCATGATGCTTCTTTTCTCTTCTCTCATGTCTTTCTTTCAATAAATAAAAAAATTACATTAAAAAAATAATTACCTGAGATTCTTAACAACGGTTATAATTGTATAAATACTTTTCGTCAAGTAAAAGCAAGAATGAAAGAAATTTTATATAAAACATGCCTATATTTAGTGGTGCATACACATATAGCAATACACAGCACAGATTTTAAAGTAACATCTGTCCCTGTTTTACCAAATGCACCTTCTTTTACACTGCTCAAACTGTTGCATTTGATAATAAATTTTGTAAGACATGTATTCTTTCGTTTATTTGATCAAATTTAAATTGTTAATGTCTGACACGAATTTACCATGAGTTAATTTCGAATAATGTTTGTTGTTGAAATTCCCGAATGTAATAATTCTAAATTGTTAAAAACACCTGGTTTCTTTCCCTGTGCTACGCATATATGGTTGAAATCCTCGGTGCGACACTAAGTGTGTACTCTTGGTGGCTTAATAGGGTGGCCCTTGTTCGCGGGGGTTATCAGGTCTATAATACGGAATACTTGACCGTGTGTAGAGAGTGCCACGCTTCATGCACGTAAAATACCCCTCTGTGCACCGCCAAGTAGTGCACCACATAGGCTAAATTTTCCGCCCCTAAAAACCTCTCCTCTTTTCCTGTGGTTCTTCAAATTGTTTACCTTCCCATCCCCATATTTCATTTATCATCATCATTTTATGTTCATTTTATCATTCTTTGAAAGTTCAACGCCTGTAAATAACCTATATAGCGTTACACGGGCGTAAAACACCAACTCACTCACTCAAACCTTTTTGGCTGGGGTATTTTTCATTCAATACTTTGGGTTTTTGACCTTCCTATGTTTTAATTCAAATACTGCTGCTTATGAGGGGATACTTCAGAACCTTGAAACACCGATATACAGCATACCCAAATTAACCGTGTTTATACCTGTTCTAGTATTGTATTTTGAAAGGTGCAAAAAAGGAATCAGCATTGTCTCTTTCTTAATTGCATCTAGCTTAGCCTGATACGCACAGGGAAAAAAAATGAACCATTTGTAATAAATTAAACGAATAGATTGCCTTCATAGTTTTCCGTTCATTTTTAAAAGTAGATAAATAAAGGGAGTTCAGATTTCACACGAGTCAGTCAGTTGAATGTTTTAGTGTGTGTGAGTGTGTGTGTGTTGGTGTTTAACGCCCTTTATCGACGCACTTGGGCCATGTAGGGCGGTCAGTTAAATGGTGGAGGAAACCGGAGTACCCGGAGAAAACCACCGACCTTGGGCAGGTAACTGACAAACCTAATCACATACAGTTGGGGAAGTCCTTTTTTAGCTCACCTGACGGGTCATGTGAGCTATTGTCATCACTTGGCGTCCATCGTCCGTCCGTCGTCCGTCGTCCGTAAACTTTTTAAAACGTTAACTAGTCCTATTGCAACCAAACTTGGTATGGTTGTTTATTAGCATTCGGTGCTTAGAACTGATGTGGAAATGTTTCATTCGTCGTAAAACATGGCCGCCATGGCTAAAAATAGAACATAGGAGTAAAATACAGTTTTTAGTAAATAACTCAAAAATGGCTACAGATATCTAAATTCTGGCACAAGGTAAAAGTGATCAGCATCTCTAGATCTACCTACCCTGAAATTGTGAAGAAAATCCAACAACCCATGTAGGAGTTATTGCCCTTTTTGTGTTTTTTTTTTTGCAAATGTTGCACCTGTTTAGCTCAATATCTTGAAAACTATACTAGATATTTGAGAAATTTAAATTGCATGTTGTTAATCAGATCAAGATCTACAAAATATGTAATAGGATCAACGTAGTAGTTATTGCCATTAGAACGTCCAACTTGAGCATTTAAAAAGCAATTCCTCATTACATTGAAAACGTTAAATCCTTTGACACTTTAAGTCCAATTGGAACCGAACTTGATATTGTTGTTTATTAGCATAAGGTGTATAAAACTGATGTGGGGATTTTTGATTGGTTGTAAAACATGGCCGCTGTGGCGAAAAATAGAACATTAGGTTGAACTGCATTTTTTTGCTAATAACTCAAAAAGACAGATTTTTAGATTTTGATTGAGAACAAAAGTGATCAGAACCTTAAGATCCACAATATTGTCAGATGATCCCCTTATCAATCTTATGACTCTTTCACGTCAAATAGATTTTGCCTTCTAACCTTTACTTCAGGCACATATGTCAGGTGAGCGATTCAGGCTCCTTGGAGCCTCTTGTTGTTAAATACAAACGGGACTCGAATACAAACACCAGCTGAGAGGTGATCGGCTGGGATCAATAGTGTGGTATTTAAACCGGCGCGTTAGACCACTCGGCCACCCAGGCCCCCTGAACGTTTAAGAGTGTCATTATAAGCACCTCAGCGATTTAATCGCACATGTTGAAACAATTAAATACAATGAAAAATAAGTTTTTTTAAAGAAAATTAAACGACACATTCTTTGCCTAAGCGTTGGGTATATGTCCTAAAATGATTTAAGTTTATCAAATATAAACTTTGAGAAAAATGTCAAATACATTTTCTTACTAAAATAACTACTGTTAGCAATCTCATTTCATCGAAACAGAAAAAAAAAATGGAGCGCAATGACTGACGTAAATTGTGTTTTGAATTAAATGGACGTCGCTTTGTCAAGAGTTCAAAGTACAAAAGATTGCACCATTGAACACAATGCTTTCTTGTCAAAATTTATATTTTACTGTGTGACTTGAAAATAAAATTTCGGGTTTTAATTTCTGATCAGCAGAAAGTAAAATGTTATTGATATTTCACCT